>JARWMC010000001.1:11209372-11809372 GCA_029959065.1 Colias behrii
GCTTCTGAACAAGCTAAATGAACTATGCTATCATTATGTAAATACCTGTGTAATGAAGATCCAAGAATATTTGCGGTTTAATTCGGTTTATGACGGTCGTAAAATAACAGTTTTAAGATTAATCGCCTTGTTACATCTTGTATTAATTGTGTATGTAATGCAGAAATTTTCCAAGGAATTGAATGTGTAATATTATTGTTGATCCTAATCTGAAATAGCTTGAATACATAATATGAAGCTGAACAAAGAACAAGGTTATATTTTTTTAATAAGGTCATTTATTTGGACATTCCATAATGCTATAAAGGTCACTGATGGCATTCTTTATAAAGAATTTAAATTTACAAAATTAATTGTACAAAATCGTGCAGGTATTGACGTCAAATTTTACAAGAAGTAAGTACATAATATTAGTAGGTAAGTAGTAGTTTATGAGTCTCATAAAAATATAATAAAAGACGTATGTTTGCAATCAAATATCAATTTATATTTGTAATTGTATGAATTTAAGAGATTCAATGTTTTAATTAAAATTGTATGAATGATAAACCGCAATTATTAAAAGTCAAAGGATAATTTCTTGAAAACATTCAAACAAACATTTATTCATACAGTTACATAAAAATATATATAAATGGCTTCACATAACAGCAATTAAGGATTTAATGACTTCTACTATAATTACTTCTTGCAATTATACAGCATTCATTATTTTCATAATGACTGATTTAAGTTGCACTTGATTTTTTTATTTCGAGTGTTTATTTTTTTCTATTTTTAGTTTACTCAAATAATTTTACTGTTAATGTAAAAAAATGTGACTGTCGTTTACATATACACGGCAAACCACAACACATTTTTTGTCGAATTATTGTTATCACTATATCCAACATCACATTATGATTTATGTCCTCACAATGTTTGTACATGTAAAACACTTATTTAACATTAATCTACATATTGATATGTATAAGCAATGCATTAACCGAGACAATAGATTGTAAGATAAGATTGGTCGTTTCAATATTATTCTTTAAACATGTATCTTAATAGTTAATACCTATGCACGTAGTACCTACGTACCAGTACAGACTTTATACATACATGAAATGATTAATATTATAAAGCTTAAGAGCTTCTTTGTTTGATTGATCGCGATGATCTCAGGAAGAACTAGTTCAAAAGGAAGAATAAAAAAACGCTAAGTATCGGATAGTCCTTGTATCGTCGAGGAGGGCTCTATAAAATAACGCATTGACCACTAAGAGTAATGAAAAACATTGCAGAAATTATAAAAAAATATTTTTCACGAGGCAAACAAAGGGTCCCAAGTGGTCAGGGAGTATATACTTCAGTTCAAAACTTTTTGTTGTGAAATAGGAATAATATTAATTAACTCGATACAATTACAATATCTCTTCATTAAGATAATCGTTGAATAGGCAATAATATTTCAGCAAAATATACTCAATCCAGTACTTAACAGGTGGCAGTGCTTAGTGACATAGAGAGCAAAATAAATATCTCGAAGCGTTCCTTTTTTTAGTGATTTTTCGAAATGTCAACTCCAGAAAAGCACATCCGGATAAATATTATATTACAAAGAGTTTCACGTGAGAATATATTCAAACTATGTATAACTATCCATGGAATATTCGAAGAAACGTACAAGTAGTACAAGTTTCCGTAAGAAAACCTCTACATATTAGGTACACAGGAGAAAATGTGCATATCAAATATTTTAAACAAGTCAAGATGTTACGTATTCAAATGGGCTTATCTTATAAATGTCACATAATATCATACTCCTAGAGGAAACAAGTTTTTTTTTTATTACAAAAGATAATTTAACAAGTATATGGTGCAGAATAATAGATTGCATCAAGGAGCAATCCTGCTTTGATTTGCTCCATCTTGAAGGTGCTATTTCGCACAATCCTCTGGTTTTCTCTAGCTCTAGGTATATTTTGCACCCCTCCGTGATAAAGAAAGCCACATCAAATGTCATTTCTTGACCTAATTCCGTTTCCATTGTAGATGAGGCTTACCTACGAGTTATAGCGGGATTGCAGGATAAAGGATAAGTGGAGGCTTTGTGAAATGAACTATTTCTGACCAGAATTATTAAGGCTCACCCGGGGCAAACAAAGAAACGCTTAAATCATTAGCTGTGCAGTGAAAGTTTTGACCATTAGTTCGTGAATAGGACAGTTTTTTAGTGTAGGTACTTATGCGGATTTGAAATAATAACAGAATAATTGTCATAATAATTGTCAACAGAATAATTGAAGCAAAATACAAATTGTAGTCTATTTGTTATTATTATTTTTTAAGCCATGACTTGAGTGAGATGAAGAGATGAGAGCGGGAATTAACAAAAACATCAACTTCCTAGGAAGTACTGAATAAAGCAAATAAAAATCAAGCACGGATAATTTTACTATTCAATGCTCCAATGTGATACTTAGCCGTTATTAGTTATATTTTCATAACAAGGTCGACGCATTCAAAACAATATTTTATGGAATTACTTCGCTTAGATAGTGTTTGAAGACGGAAATTAAATTTGGCAGATTAAAGCCTTATTACTAACTACTTTCGATTACAATTAAAGAACGTCACCCAAAATTCACCAAGTTAAGGAATGCAGTTAAAGCAAAACGTAAGGTACATGAACCATAGGTATACCCATATGGTATAAGTACCCGATTGTCTATTACATGCTATTACATTAACCCATTCCCTGGAATTGCTCTTGCAGCTATAAACTGAAACACATTCACGATTCCATCATGAAATTATCTATGATCTTCCCATATACGCAAATAGCTTAAGGTTTTGCATTTTCAAGAGATATAGGTAGATGTTTTTGGCGTTAACTTAATTTTGTTCTTAACATAATTCAGGCATTTATGCTAATTTAATCTGACCAACCACAATTAAACGTTATGGCTTGATGAGTTTTAAAAACTCGTCTATACCTTATAACCTTGTTTGGTGTTTATTAAATTATTCAAAGGTTTGACTTCCTTATTGTTGGTTGTTTTTTATTCATATGCATTTTAATTCATAACATTTTAATGGCTTTCCTCATACACATGAATCATCTCTAAGCTATTTTACGTACGATAGTTACTTCTTTATTTTAGCACTAGGTATTTACCTATTATTTTCCCAAAAACAGCATCTATTGATAGCCGTCTCTATTAAATTTTGGTCCAAATAAATCAGAAATGCAACATCCTTAAAATAAGTAATTGGGTCACAACCTAATTAGGTCGGTTGACATCATCGGCACGAATGTTTGGCCCAATAAATGTCCCACGGGGGCTTTTCTTAACGACATCTTGGTTACGAGCAAACCACTCGATTTACAAGTCCCTGCCGTGTTCGAGCTATGTAGGATTGCGGTTGCTAAATCGAAATCTCCCCTCACAGAGCTTTATCATTGCAGATTATATTGGGCAAAAAGTCGGTTATCATACTTCAATCATAACAACGTATTATAAGCGAGATAATGCAATTTCGCTTGAGTGCCGTTCAGCATTGTACGCGTAGAGTAGTTGTGATTCGCCGGTTCTGGCGCAAGCGCCAGAACCGGCGAATCACGTGTTGGCGAACCCGCAAATCAGTGGTACCCCATCCTAAAAAAAAAAAAAAAAAAAAAAAAAAAAAAAGTTTGGACTCTTTTCCCACTAAAGCGGCCACGCTGAGTCGATAGCACTCACTCCCGAAGCGATAGGATGCACGGTTTCGGAGATGTGCAGATCGATTAACTCTTATCTAATTGATATCCGGTGGGTCATTAGCGTCCCATGGTTCACCTTTTCCTATTAGCTAATTACACCGTCCGGCGTTCTTATCTATTACTCATTGTGCACCTCGCTTATCACTGCTTTTGTATTAAACTTCCTAACCTAACCTAACCCAATTATTTTTCCGGGTAATCTGATGTATCGAACTTTGTTACGAGCTACCTCGCTATTCTGAATCATCAATAAAACACATTCATTTTACTGCCATTTTTATTTCCAAAATGTTGTTGCTTATTATCTACTGGTTTGTGTATTTGGCGACCATTTGTCCATTTTGCTATATAAAAATAATTATTGATGAACATTTGAATTGTAGCCTTATCTACTTATAAAATAGGAGCGAAACATCTCATCCACTAAAATATCGTTGTACAGTGTGTTCCCTGTAAATATGCTCGTAAAACTATGCATTGAATATCCCTGAAACTTATATAGCAAATACATTAAGCAATATTCTCCACAAACTGAAGTCCAATCATTCTGAATCCTATCAACATTCCAGTCCCATCTCTTACAATTCCTTTTCAAAAACTGGAGATGATATCGCTCAGGTGTTCGTCCATATGAATCAAAATATTGACCGATGCCATTCGTATCGATATGTACAGCTACCCAGTGTGAACCCGGTTTATCATCCGCATCCAAATTGCATATTATATACGTTGGTACATGGGTATACATAGGCAGTCTATTAGCAGCATAAACATTATTTTCTAGACTGGGATGAATCTTTTTCATATGTTTTTGTAATTCTAGTGTATCCATGATATTACTGTTATTAGCAGATTATTACAGTACCAATCTATTCAATGGTTGTCATAGGAATGTTCAATTATAGTGTTTTGTATAAGATTAAATAGGAAGTTTGTAATGAAATAAAAAATAGTAAATTGCATACAATTTGTTTTATTTAATTTTATAATGTTTCCTTTAGTTACATATACACAAAATGCATTAAGCATAACACATAAATCTAAAATATAACACACATTATAACCTTAACTACTATAGTCTACAGTAACATTTCTATTTTTATCTATTTCAATAATATTATCAAACTCAGCATAAACAATACAGTTAATTGTTTGTGTTAGTGAGGATTCAAATCGTACTTCTAATCTTACACTACCATGCTTTATGAGATTCCAATGAGCTGATGAGTTAGCTGATAAATCAGGAGTTAAATCAAATGCTAAAAGACAGTAGCCTTTGGCATACTGTTCACGAGAGATTGCATTTCCTTCATTAAGAAAGTGAATACCAGTCCCCGAGAATAGAGTATGATATGCCGATGTGAATATATTATTATTAAAAGATGGTTGCAAAGCTTTTGAAGGTATTTGTTGACCATCAATATATAAGCTGAAAGAGTTAATACCATAGTTTTCAAAGTTAAATGGATTTTTAGTAAGTGAACCATTAAATGCGGAATTGTTCACAAATCCAATAATACATCTTTTGGGTACCTGTCCCAAGAATATATTATCAAGAGTTTTTCCTTGAACACCTGATGGAATTGTTAAAACTTTAACTTCAGCACGAGTAATAGGATATTTAGCAGTTGTAGAAGCTAAAACTTTCTGATGTGCGAGTAATACACTTGGATTAATTCGTGCTCTTCGAACAATAAGAGTTGCATCCGTAATGCAAACTTTAAACTTTTCATCATTTGACCCAGCAATTAAATTAAAACTCTCTCTTGACCGAACTAATTTTACACTCATTTCAACACCATTAATTAAAAATTTATCTTGATTGAAAATGTCACCATGAAGATGACCAATCATTTCTATTTCCCGGCTTTCATTAACTAATTCCTGTCTTTTAGCAAATCCTGTGTTTTTACCATCTGTGGAATCCATTTTGCCTGCTGTATCATCATACCAAAGACTACAAGTAAGATGAGATTGTTTAGCAGCAGGAGCATAGTTTAAAAGGGTTTCCATGTATGCTCGATAGGCATAGGTATTATTAGGTGGTGATACAAGTTTTTGGTTTAAATAAACATCGAGTTGACTAAAAAGTGAATGCAACCAATTATTTACAGGTGCTACTACTGTAGCTGATAACAAGTTTGTTGAATCTTGATTTAATACTTTTGCCTTTATGTGGAGTAATGTATGAGACAAATCTATGTAGTCATCGCCTGTTCCAGGAACTTGAAACTCGATAGGTCCATCATCAGCAAGAGATGAAATTGGTTTATAGTGAATCCACAATCCATTTTCAATGCTTGTTTGTGTGGACGGTAATGCAAACAAATCTAATTCTGACTTAACGCACTCACAAGAATGATTATGAAGGAAAGACATACTTAATTTGAAAATATATCTTTGATGTTTTTTGGTTTTAGACCAAGTTTTTTCGTAGCTTTCACTTTAGCTGTTAGTGGTGGAATGAACGAGGCCAATCGTTTTCTTTTAGTTATATACCCAGATCCTGTCATGTTTAATCGATCAATTTTGTTATCAGCCTTTCGTTTTAAGTTCGTACTAACTTGCTTTAGACGATCTTTTATTGAGGCTTCCATAGGACGGGCTTGAATCATATCCGATAAAAGTCCTACTCCAGCGTTTAATGCCTCCTTACCAACCACTCGAGCACCACTTGAAAGTAAAGGTAAAACTGATCTAAATAACCCTCCTAAGAAGCTCCCAATACCATGACCGCGTTGGTATGGTGAACCCTTATAAATTACTCCAACTCCTGATCCAGCTTGATGTGAATAATAATTTTCATATGGACATTTATGATGATCATGAGGAGAATACATTATTATAATTTGCGGAAATGTAGTTTAATACACACGGTCCCAAACTGGAATGGTATTTTTTGTCCTGCGCTCGATCTTATATCCATTTCCAGCGTATCGAACTCTCTTCGCATAACGGGTAAGTAGTGAGGTGGAGAGAAAACGTGCATTTTATACGCACCATAAATGTATTTTGAAGGATCTAATGAAATGACTCTTAATAGCGGAGTCATAACATCACCCACAATCTGAGGATCAATAATGTCGCAATATAGAAATAGTTGAGATGGTAACCCTAAATGTAAATTAGCAGGACACTTCCCAAAATTTCTGTCTAGGAGATTTGTATTTGGTTCATAACCTAGTTGTAAACTTAATTTGGGTGATAATGTTACGGATGTTATATTTTTATCCAAAACAGAAACAGACACAAATTTTGTTATTTCATCATAACGAAATTTCAAGTTCTCTCCGATACCATTTAATGCTCTCAAAATATGTTCAACGTTATCGTAGTTGGTAGCGGGAATATGTTTTTTGTAGTACACTGTTGATGGTTTATCTTCATTAGGAATTAACATGGTTTTTGTGATGTATACAACATTTTCATGATCTTGAACAGTAAACATTGTGCATGGATATTGAAACTCGACAACTCCAACCAACCATTCACCTTCTAATTTCATAGCTTTTGGTAATTTTGTTGAAAAATTTGTGGTCTTGTTATCAGGAAAGTATTCCATTGAACTATTGCTGAGCAAAGTTAAATAAAAACTTTCTTTATTCATATTTCTTTTAAACTAGATGCTAAAATCCAACTGTTAAATTTATCTGGATAACCTTTCCACTTCACTAATACTTCTTTTCTGGTGCCCGAATAACGAGTACCAATTATTTTATCTATTTTATATTGTGAGGTGGGGTTGTAAGTGACCTTCTGTAATTCTCTTTCATAAAAAGTACCAACTATTGGTTCATTTTGTAAATCTGTAATTGTATAAACAACCCATGGAGATCTATCAATTATTGAAGATATAATAAATATTTCATCACTCCAATTTGATTCATATCCTTTTTGGAAAACATGTTTATATTTAGTTATTCGAACATAATCACCCACGTTGAAATTTGGTTTTGAATTTTCTAAAGAAAGTTTGTTTGACCCTCTATCATAAAGATTAGTCCAAACTGTCATAATATTGTTGGAACTTACATCACATGGGCACATCTTAATACTCGAGTGAATGCTGTGATTATAAGAGTATATTAAATCTTGTAAAACATCTATATATCTATAAGTATTATTATGAGTGAAATAACGCCACATTTTCATTTTTAGAGTTCTTTGAAATCGTTCAACAATACTAGCCTTAATATCAGGATTGTTAGTGGTATAGTAATTTATCTTTTTGGATTTAAAGTATTTTTGTACATCTTTTGAAACAAATTCTGTACCTTTATCAGATTGTATGTGAGTAGGGGTTGAATTACTTTCAGTAAATATACTTTCAAAACATTCTTTAGTTGTTTCTGAGTTTTTCTTTTTCATTGGTCTTGCAAAAGCATATTTACTAAATACATCAATAACACAAAGTATGTAGTTGAAACCATCATTATATTGAGAATAAGTTCGCATATCACTTAAATCGGCTTGCCACAGCTCATTAATATTTGATAGAATGTACCTATTACGCGGGAATTTTTTCCGAATGGGTTTATGTAATGTATATGTTTCTTGTGATTGTAACCATTCCTTCACTTGCTTTTTATCCATTTTACCCTTCATAGCTTTTGATAATTTATCAATACTACCAAAACCAGCGGGGTTAGATGGATCATAATAAATCCTGTTAATTTCTTCTAGTACGGGGTCCATTTTTCCCAATCGATCTTTTTACGTATTTTAGTTATATATCTTTTATCTCCACTGCTCGGTGTAGAAAATTCTTGAACTTCAATCTCAGAGGTTTTGTTCAGATCTTTCGCTTGAAGTTGGTTAATAAACTCACATCTCTTTGGATTTCCAATATAAGTAAGTGGTACTTTAATATCTTTCAATGCTTTAGCAAATCTATCCCACCCTATCGGATCACTTTTTTTTAAGGGTCTAAGTGAATCATTTATTAAATCAACAATATTACTTCCTGGAATTTTTTCATTATCAATTATGACTGTGCCTTCATTATCCCAACGTATTTTACTTTTACTTGTTCCAATTAAGTTTAATAATGACTCACCTTTTTTATTATAAGTTTTTGGTATTAAACTGAGTATTTGTGTTGGTGAATACAGTGGATTTGCCTCACTTTCTATACTTTTAATGGAACCTTTCTCCTCCAACAAAGATTCAGCATCAACTGAACTTTTTAGATCTCTATCTTTATTTTTAAAACCAATTTTAGACTCATTTGAATATTCATTAGATGTATCAGAATAAATTGGTAATCTGAGTGGTTGACGATCCTCTTCGGTAAAGTGAAGGTATCTTTGTAGTGTTTGTAAATATAACATCCACTTCTTTCGGTCTTCCGTCTTACTATTCATAATATTTTGCATTTCAATATCTAATCGAGACAAATTACTTGTATCCTTATTTTCTTGTTTTAATTTTTCAATCAATCCAGGTTCAATAAGTATCATTTTCTTAGCATTTTCCATGTTAACTGGCTAGTCCACTTACTAATCCACTCAATATTGCACCTAATATTATTGGTAAGAAAGTCCCTCCTTTTTGTATAATAATATTTTTTCTTAGTTTATGTTTACACTTACGCACCAGTTTACGGAGTATATTTTTGTGTTTATTCAATTTTTGTTTATCTTGATCTTTAAGTGGTATCTTTCCTTGTAAAACGTTATGAATACATTCACAAATACAATTTATTTCTTTTTCATCACACGTTTTAAGTAATGCTCTTTGATGTTTTGGTTTAAGCGTATGCAAAGCATTTAGCAAATGTTTATGCGTTGTGACTCGACGATGCATCATTTAGAAATGATTTGAATTGTTTGATTCTTGGTGTATTTAAACTCTTTCGTGGGGACGTAGACTGTACAGTGACCATTAAATGGGAATACATTTGTCTTGATACGACAAAAATCATTTGTATTCTGTTTTAAATCTACCATTAAATATCCATGTGCTTCTAAAGTTGCATCCCTGTAGGCGTCTTCAATGAATTTTGTGTTATCTGGTGACACTTGTCGTGCTAAATATCTTATTTGAGTTTTATCTCGAGGGTTTTTAAAATAAATTATATAACTTGAGTTTAAAGAAATGTCTCTTTGACCTTTACCTTGATGAAATAAATTTTGTGTTAAATAAAATACACTAAGGTTCCGGTGATGACTGCCTTTTGTAAATATATCCACAATTCTTCCATCAGACTCTCTCATTAGATCATCAATAATAATAAGGTGTGGGTTTTCACCATCAAACATATTAAGATTTGGAATTCCTTGATGATAGTTAACATTTGGTAAATTATATAAAGGTTGCATTTCATCAAAGCACCATGTGATATGATTAAAATCACAATTACATATTTCCTTAACTGATTTTATGAAATTTGTTACAAAATTTGACTTCCCACATCCACTTGGTCCGGCCACAATAGCAGTAAACGGATGGATAAAGTGAAACATTTCACACGTCTAGAGTTTAAAGGGATGAAATAAAAAATGAAAATGTTGGTGTAAAAATTTAATATATATATTATATTGATAAAAATAAATGATCTGTTTACTATTTCTAACACAATTAGTACTTATCAGAATTTCACAATCACCTCAACATCAAATTTAAGTACACAAATAAAAACTACAATTATTTTACATTATTTACAATCAAACAATACTAAACTATTATAAAACTATTAATAAACTATTATATAACATTATAGCAATATCATAATTTTTTTTACAATCAGTACAAATTTTGTATACACACACAGAAATAATAGTAAAAAGTCACTTATTTGTATATACACACAGAAATAATAGTAAAAAGTCACTTAGCGTAATTTATAATGTCCCCAAGCCAATGTATCAATGTTGTTGTTCATAATACATCGTTTGGTATCATTATATGATAAAGATGTTTTATTTATTTTTTGTGTAAAAATAGTGTGTTTGATTGACTTAAATCGAAGCATACTACAATATAATACATTTTTATTAAACAAACACGATTTGTAATTTTCCATATTCATTTTTTTGGTAACACTTTTGTTAACCCCTTTTGCCTTTGCTATAAATTTATCTTCTATTTCTAAGGCATACATTTTTGATCGCAACCCTACAAATTCCTTCAATACTTTACCATTATTCTCATCTTTAAAAAAACCTAACTTTTTTTTATTTATTTTTGGATATCCGTAAATATTATTTTCCGGGTAATCTGATGTATCGAAATAGTGAGGTAGATCTGGTTTTATATCCTCATAAAAATTGTCTGTAAAAATTTGATATATCAAACTATCGGTATCGGTGTACAATAACTTAATTTTATTATGAAACTTTTTAATCATGTAGTTGTAATGAAATTCATACATAAGGGTCTTAGATATATCTAAAATACAAAATCCTAAATAAATCGGCTTATCATAAATTAATTTTGTTTTACGTAATTGTATTGCAACTAAATGTTCTGAAAATATTGATAAACTATGGAACTCTGGTTTTGCAATCCAATCCTGAGCACCTAAAACTTTACCACGATTATCCCAGTGAGTTAGTAGTTTAACGTTTACTCTTTTTTCAATATTTTCCATAGTCTTACCGAAGACAGAATTATTCATTAATTTAAAAAAGTCTTTTTCGAAGTTTGATGTAGCTAACGTTCTCAAAGTAGTATTTAAGTCTATGTATTTCTTTAACCAAGAACTCTGTTTAAATTTTAAAATTCTATGTACTTTAATTAATTTCATTCCCATTTCAATGCATTGTTTTAAATTCCTGTAGTGAATGATGTATTTATTTTTATTATTTAAATTAGGAACTAATTTAGTTTCATTAGTATTACCCACACATATGTTTTCAGGACATAACGGAAAGTCAGAATGCAAATTATGAAGTTCATCAGGATATTCCAAATCAACTTCTAAAACATAACCGAAATCAGAGTTATCTGGCACATTATAATCTGTATTAGAATCTATCCATTCGAAACCGCCAACAGGAAGAGATTGAGACATTGCCCAACCATATAAATTATTCGCATCAAAATATGTTAGATATGAATTAGGTTTTTCACTATCATAATCCTCCATGAATTTATTATTTGCTCTAGCAAAACGATTGCTACACTGAGATACACCCCCTCTAATACCAGCTTTAAAAAAAGCAATTTTGTCATAGTCCGTTAACAATTCTAATTCTATTTTGGTAAATTTTAACATTGCATCCCAACTTAAACCTGGGGCAGTATAGTAATGAGCAGGATCTAATCCATAAGTTTTAATACAAAGCTTTCTAAAGTTTTCGAATACATCAGTCAAAAGTAAAACATCAGTTTTTAAATATAAATCGGAATAATCGGACATACTACTACACTTAAAATGTTGCCAAATATCTTTTGCATGATTATAATCATCATTTGAAATATTTGTATCTGTGAGTGAACTATAAAAATGGTGTTGATCAGGAAGTGATGGATGTTTCAAGCAATCACTATTACACATAAATTCATAAGGATAAATACCTTTCCGTCTTAAAAGTGAAAAATCTTCATTATTAGGATAGTTCCTTTTTAGTTCTGTAAACTGATCATCATTAAGATTTTTAGCTAGTTGATCTAAACTACACGATAAAAATTTCAATGAATCTACAAATCTTAAACTTACTGATTGATTATTATTTATTGTTAACTGTTTTGAAAATGATATGTATCGTTCTTTATTTTGCGGAATAACTTCAACTTTGCCATCATAGAGGTTTAATGCATGGACAATGAAATGAGCATCGTAGTGACTGAGGTTATGTAAAAATATTGGAATATGACGAGGGGTTCTGTACTTAGTACTACACACTTGATGTGCAACACCTCTAAAACTACCAGTGTACCAATCAAAATCGTTAAAAGGATCTCCATTTAACTCAGTTTCACAAATATGACACATGTTTGAATTTGAAATTTTAATTTTATCTTCATCTGATAATGGAACGGGACATTTTTGGAAACTATTTTTTTTAACTATTGTTTTCACATCTTCGTAAAGGCGATTCATAAACACTTGTGCACAGTTTGGCCCACTATACGTCTCATATTTTGATAATCTGTTATCATATGAACATTTAATGTAATAACCAAAACTATACACTTCATGTTTTTGAATATTAATTGTACTAGGCTTGGATGGATCGTTACTACATGATTCTATCGGGTTCAAAAATGCCTCAAAGTCTGCATAAACCACAAAGGGCATTTCCAACTTTTTCGCGAATTTATCAAATTTTAATTTATTATTTGAGGTTGCTTTACCAAACCAATTCAATTTGGAATCCTCGCCGTTTGGTAATTCCGTACAAATGTGAGCGCAATCATATTGTTGATGGTTATTAAGTCTTTCCTCTGATGGGAAATGAAGTAAACATGAATCACATATATAAACTGCATGATGATGACTTGATATTTGTGAACTAACTAATCGCGATAAGTTTTTAATATAACAGTAATGATTGTTAGTACCATTCGATATATATAGTAGGTTAATATGATTAGGTGTACGACATTTTGTTAAATATAAAGGACCTACAACAGAATTACACTTTTTTTCTTTATTATATTCTAGGCCAAAAACATTAATACTAATATTGTTTAATTTCTCTACTTTTGATATATCTGCAATTTTAACCGGAAAAGAAATACCAGTAAATTTTAGTTTATTTCCATGAATTGCGTAAGATGCTACCCGATCTACACTTTTACATACAGGATATAAACCAGAGAGTAATGCCCATTTAAAACACATATTATCATTATTTTTAACATTGATTACAGCTTTTTTTGATTTAATATCTTGAGGAAGGTCGATATATGAACTACCACGTAGGGGGTTGAATTTGTTAACATTCATATCTATGTATTTAATTTGATTAAGACTCCAACCACTATCTTTTTTTTCAAATTGACAAATTTTACCGACTACAGTGTCTATTAATGATGAATAAAAAATATTTAAGTCATCTCCCTGACAAATGATGTAATTAAACGTTTGAAAATCAAACGTATTTTTAATATCTTTAGTTTGTTGTATGAAATCAGCATGCAATATGAAGTTTATTTTTAAAATTGTATGTTGTTGAATACATTCATTTATCAAAAATAAGATATCGATTTTTAGTGAATTTAAAAACGATTCTGGTGTTTCAAAATATTGCCCCGATTGAAGTGTTTTACTATTAATTCTGTATGTTAAAATTCGATTACCAAAAGCGGTTTCAACAACTGTTACATTTGTTAATGAATTATGTGATTTTAAAAGATTATTTTTATGTGTATTACTTTTTAAATGGTTGTTTAGATACCTTTTATTAATATAAACATGACATGTATCACATTCCACCTTATTGTTGTCCACGTCATTGGTTTCAATTGATGATGTAGAAGCTCCCTCATCAAATTTTGCTTTCTTGGTAACCTTATTTTCATCTGTAGTGATACCTCGTTTGATACCTCTTCCAACTTGTTGTTGACTGTAACAAAAAAAGAAAATTATTAGATAAATCTTAAAATAAAACATTACTACAATAATATTTCTTATTGAGTTTGTACTTCTAATACTTACATTAACGTTGTTTCAACCATCAAACATTGATTATACAACTCATCATCATACGATGAATCGAACAGTTCACGCTTCTCCATTTCATCACAAACTTTATGCAGCTCCTGATTGAATTCGCTGTTGAATTGTTCTATATTCTCTTCAATGGGTGCGGAAAAGAAAGCACTGGTGCACATTTCACTAAAGTTTTCCATCTTTATAATAAAGAAGAAAGTATGTAGCACAGTAAGTAACAGTTAAGTGTTGGTAGAGTAACTGATACTCAATTTAAAAAATGTTCAATATTTATAGTCTAGCATAGGATTAGGAAAGTTTTGTAAAATCTAATGAGTACATGGAAGTAATTTAAGAAAACAGAATCACATTAACTAATGATCATTGTTAAAATAGTAACATTAACTAATGATCATTGTTAAAAAAGTATTTTTTCACTTTTTCACTTTCTGCTATTGTCTTTGTAATATTGTATACGAGGGCGTTTGTGTTGTCATAGATGCTATCCTTATTTTTCTTTACGTAATATTTAATCCTCGTGGTAGCGTGCTTCCAGTGATCACTAGTTGGAATCTTGGATAGTTTCTTCATATCATACATTTCAATTTTTATGAGATGCATCGCTTGGTCTCCGTCATCAGAATTTGTAGAGATGTATGATACGCCATCTCTAGCAGCTCGTGCCACAGTTGACGATAGCAGCTTCTTCCTTTTTATTTTTGGTGCCACTTCAAAAAATTGATCAATTGACTGCAATTTCCTTTTTCCGCCATCGTCTGTGTTATTAACGATGATGTCATCACTCTCTTCTTCGTTTTGAGGAGAGAGTGGCGAGTAGTAACACAGTTTATAGGTATTTTCATCGAAGTTGAATGATTTCTGCAACAACAGAGTTATCGCGTTAATATCAATTTGTTTACACTTAGTCTGTCACACACACACACACATGTTAAGAGAAATACAAGTAAGTTTGTCAATAGAATAATCACTTACCTCCATGATCATTGATGACACAAAACACAACACAAACGTAGTATTGGTAGACGTATACAATCCACTGTGGTCCAACGACCATAGACTGACTGCATGACTGCAACTGTTCGATCATATATAGCACCATTCTTATCTAAAGCAAATTCTTAAGTACAATGAAACTGATTGTAACTCTATGAGTCAACAAACTTATCTCACGTTCCTTCGCAAATGGCATCAACCTGCTTTGTGACTCTCACAAAAGAATGCGATTAAATATTAACAAAACGAAACTGATAGTAACTCTATGAGTCAACAAACTTATCTCACGTTCCTTCGCAAATGACATCAACCTGCTTTGTGACTCTCACAAAAGAATGCGATTAAATATTTACAAAACGAAACCGATAGTAACTCTATGAATCATCAAACTTATCTCAAATTGCTTCGCAACAGGTATCAACCTGTCATACTCTATTCTCGGGGACTGGTATTCACTTTCTTAATGAAGGAAATGCAATCTCTCGTGAACAGTATGCCAAAGGCTACTGTCTTTTAGCATTTGATTTAACTCCTGATTTATCAGCTAACTCATCAGCTCATTGGAATCTCATAAAGCATGGTAGTGTAAGATTAGAAGTACGATTTGAATCCTCACTAACACAAACAATTAACTGTATTGTTTATGCTGAGTTTGATAATATTATTGAAATAGATAAAAATAGAAATGTTACTGTAGACTATAGTAGTTAAGGTTATAATGTGTGTTATATTTTAGATTTATGTGTTATGCTTAATGCATTTTGTGTATATGTAACTAAAGGAAACATTATAAAATTAAATAAAACAAATTGTATGCAATTTACTATTTTTTATTTCATTACAAACTTCCTATTTAATCTTATACAAAACACTATAATTGAACATTCCTATGACAACCATTGAATAGATTGGTACTGTAATAATCTGCTAATAACAGTAATATCATGGATACACTAGAATTACAAAAACATATGAAAAAGATTCATCCCAGTCTAGAAAATAATGTTTATGCTGCTAATAGACTGCCTATGTATACCCATGTACCAACGTATATAATATGCAATTTGGATGCGGATGATAAACCGGGTTCACACTGGGTAGCTGTACATATCGATACGAATGGCATCGGTCAATATTTTGATTCATATGGACGAACACCTGAGCGATATCATCTCCAGTTTTTGAAAAGGAATTGTAAGAGATGGGACTGGAATGTTGATAGGATTCAGAATGATTGGACTTCAGTTTGTGGAGAATATTGCTTAATGTATTTGCTATATAAGTTTCAGGGATATTCAATGCATAGTTTTACGAGCATATTTACAGGGAACACACTGTACAACGATATTTTAGTGGATGAGATGTTTCGCTCCTATTTTATAAGTAGATAAGGCTACAATTCAAATGTTCATCAATAATTATTTTTATATAGCAAAATGGACAAATGGTCGCCAAATACACAAACCAGTAGATAATAAGCAACAACATTTTGGAAATAAAAATGGCAGTAAAATGAATGTGTTTTATTGATGATTCAGAATAGCGAGGTAGCTCGTAACAAAGTTCGATACATCAGATTACCCGGAAAAATAATTGGGTTAGGTTAGGTTAGGTTAGTTTTTGATAAACAACGCCAGAAGCGAATCGCTTTTTAAAAAAGCAACAATTAGGTTAGGTTAGGTTAGACTTTGATAAACAACGCACGAGCCGAGCGAGCAAAGCGAGCGTGCCGCGGCAGCGGCCGGCGAGTGCCAGAAGCGAATCGCTTTTTAAAAAAGCAACAATTATGATAATATAGTACGATAATATATAAATATAGTTATAGGATTTTAGACGTATTTTTTCTTGAATATAATAATACATCGTTTGGTTAGAATAGTGAGGTAGGTCATAACAAAGAAGTTTAATACAAAAGCAGTGATAAGCGAGGTGCACAATGAGTAATAGATAAGAACGCCGGACGGTGTAATTAGCTAATAGGAAAAGGTGAACCATGGGACGCTAATGACCCACCGGATATCAATTAGATAAGAGTTAATCGATCTGCACATCTCCGAAACCGTGCATCCTATCGCTTCGGGAGTGAGTGCTATCGACTCAGCGTGGCCGCTTTAGTGGGAAAAGAGTCCAAACTTTTTTTTTTTTTTTTTTTTTTTTTTTTTTTTTTAGGATGGGGTGCCACTGATTTGCGGGTGAAGCTGTGAATGTGCCAGCACCCGTGCGCGTGAACCGGCGAATGTACCTGAATCCGTGTTCCAGAACCGGCGAATCACTACTACTGCTATGCAATAGCTTAAATTAAAAAAATAGTTGAAGAATTAGAATTGTTTACAAAAATCTAAATAGTTTTACCCTTTCGGTACTGAACCCTAAAAATAACGTTTTTATTTATGCTATACCAAAATATACATAAATTATTGTATTATCACCGATCCTTGATAAGTGAACATAATTTGAATAGAAATTGTCCGTTGTAGGTTAAAATGGGGTACAAAGAGTAATAATACTACAAACACACAAACATACAGGTGAAGCTAGAGTAGTAGAGTTACATTTAAGCATGTTAAATGTGACTCTTGACTACTGCACCCACTTCATTTATGGAAACTTTACTACTGGAATGCTTTGCAAAAAGAAACTAAAAACAACACGAGACAACAAACTACATATACTTATTTTATCATACTATGAGTAAACACACCTCTTTGATAGCTAATTCTTCAAATTGATACGACGAGGCTTCGCCGCATGAATTTTGGGCAAAATGTAATTGTATCGATTCATTCATCATTAACACATGAAAAAGCTTATGATGTAGGTACTAGTATATCATTATAATATTATCTGTGATCTGAAGAATGTAGTTGTGATTTAAACATTTTTTTTTTATAACTTAGCTGTTTTAGATACATGAACCTCCTTGTGAAAATATTTGCAGTTCTTTTTCAAATATTCTTAAAACGGGAAGGACTTGTTCGGTCGTAGTTTTGAGAGCAATTTCATTAAAACAAATAAACAAACAAAAAAAATCTTTATAATTCTACGAACCTTATCTTTCTTATTTTAATAAAAACAACAATTCGATTATTGGATAATTTGATTCATGAAAAGCGTAATATAATATAGTCTAATCTAAAAATAGTTTGAGATCATCAATTACAAAAGAAGTGTTAAGCGCTTCACACACGGTGAAGATAATGTAAAATATATGTATTTATAATTTTTTCACTGCTATAACTCAGTTTACAACTTGTAAATCGTGGAAATTAACACAACAAATTGCACGATTTTTATACACAGGCGTACAAACAGTATATTAGAATTTTCGGTTCATGTTTATAATTTTTATATGTAAACAAACTACTAAACTTTCATAATTATACAAACTTCTCAAGTTTAAGTTTTATCTTTTTAACAAAAAAATTGGTTGTTTGTAAAGTAGGTTTACGATCGAGATGTTTACGTGATAACGTCTTATTGGTGGCAGCGCTCGAGATGAGACGGAAGATCGGTCCGTCTCTCTCTCGTTATACCTGCGATCGCGCTCGTGAGGTTTTGGTGTGACACAAGTTTCTGAACATGTCACCCGACTAAAACGATTTTAAAAACGTTATCACGTTAAAAATAATGAAATCTGACTATGCCTTATTGAGTAATTACAATCTACAAATTTTTACTTTTATCTTCTATCCTAAAGGTAGGTAACCTAAATAAAAGCGTATGATTTAGAAATTAAAAATATTAAAAGGATTTTAAACGCGACTTATGCATTTTATTATTTTCCCGGCGTTTCGACTTTGAAGCGAGCGTGGTCACGGAGAGACTGATGACTGGAGCATATCACATATGATTTATTTCATACTAGCGACCCGCCCCGGCTTTGCACGGGTGGCCGGCCGGCCGGTACCGCCGCAAACGCTACGTCCCGAAATTTTTAAAACTGTAATATCTTCGAAAATATTCACTTAAATCATACGGTGTAAAGGGCCATATAGATCTATATTAAATGAACAATGTATTCAAGGTATTTAATTGGTTAAGGATTAATGCTGTATTGGTTAAAATCGCTTCGAAAATTAACCATTATTTGTCGTAAAAAGTAAATGACAAAAAAGTTATTGTGGGTTATCCATAAGAGATAGACAAATACCATCACTGACTTTTCTGTAGACCTTTTCAATGTGTACAATACTTAGTACATTATTTTGATAAAACTCGTAGGGTTCAGCCTGCGTTTGCAATGTAAGCGGAAAAAATGTAATTATTTACGACATCACATTAGAAACCTCAAAAATAACAGTACTTCTCCACTATTTAATGGATGTTATTATACATAATATAAACCTTCCTCTTGAATCACTCTATCTATTAAAAAAAACCGCATCAAAATCCGTTGCGTAGTTTTAAAGAAGGGACATAGGGAAATAGGGACAGAAAAAGCGACTTTGTTTTATACTATGTAGTGATGATGAATCTGTTCAATATTTTTGACGTTAAACGTAGTAATCTGATGTATACCGACAAAGAAAAATTTAATGCAGACTTAGGTCCTTTATCTAACCTATCGTATTGTTGGAGGAATACATATGATACTTGGCACACTTATGACGACCCAAAATCAATAAAATCAGTTCAACTGATCTTGCGTTATAAGTGATGTATCTAAATAATATCATTAGATATGGATAAGCATTTTTTTAAATGCCCAAAAATACATTAAACCAATAAATTACCCCCACTACCACTAATTGAGACACATGCATTTGTTTGTGCTTATGGTCAAATTTTGACTTTAAGCTATTGATTTAGAACAAAAAAAAATACTCGACCAAAATATGATAATCGATTTCAGAAGATATTGATCATGGAGATTATTTAAAATTAATTAATTATAGACAGACTTAAATGTCTGTTAAGATCCAGCTGATCAGTAGCTGCACGTTCCATCATCAAAAACATCCACATGAGGAAGGAAGGAAAAGGAATTGGCCACCCCTCCCCCCTGTAATTCCTAAAGTATTGATCGTACAGAAAAACTAATACCACATAATTAAAAATAAATTTGATGTATAAAATTTTCCTACAAGTAACCCTGGACATGACAGACTTAAATGTCTGTTAAGATCCAGCTGATCAGTAGCTGCACGTTCCATCGTCAAAAACATCCACATGAGGAAGGAAGGAAAAGGAATTGGCCACCCCTCCCCCCTGTAATTCCTAAAGTATTGATCGTACAGAAAAACTAATACGACATAATTAAAAATAAATTTGATGTATAAAATTTTCCTACAAGTAACCCTGGACATGTCAAGGCATACTTTTTACGTAAACCAACCTACGTAAAATTTCGAGTATTTCAACAATTTTATGTTGTGAACTTGACACAACGCGGTCTGTCGAGAGTAGAACACGTGCAATTACAATAATTATAATTTTCTAACTAAACAATTACAACGCAATAAATATAATACTTACATAATGTAAAAATAATCAATTAAAATACGGGGTACAAATAAAAGGTGAATCCACAGTGACTAGTCAGTACTTGCGTGTATGAAGGTGGTTTAATTTTTTTTAATAGTTTATTTTAAAATATTAGCTGACCTGTGATCACTTTTTGGGCTTTAAACTCATTGAGGAGTTCTTTGAATGAAATTACGATATTACGATACTAAATTATCGATTTACATCATACGATCAAACCCACAATATCTTATATATAAAAATGAATCGCAAAATGTGTTGGTAAGCGCATAACTCGAGAACGGCTGAACCGATTTCGATAATTCTTTTTTTATTATATTCCTTGAAGTACGAGGATGGTTCTTATGTAGAGAAAACGTAAACATGTACCACGGGCGAAGCCGGGGCGGACCGCTAGTCTATAATAAATATTGCGTTGTTGTTTATCATGATTGCTTAGCTTAGCTGTTATTTATTCAAGGGGCTAGAGATTTATATCGAAATCTTTGGAAAAAAAATTGGTTGTCTGTAAAGTCGGTTTACTGACGATAGTTGAACGTGACAACGTCCGATTGTGCTTCTTTGTCGCTCGTTCCGCGCTCTCGCTTGCACTTCAAGCCTTACATGGAACGCCTCAGAGCGAGGTAACGCCGCATGAGTCATGTTTTTTCGTGCGTGCAGCCGGCTCTATCGAATTATAAGACGTTGTCACGTCAAAAACTCTTCTTCAAGTTAATCTCGATTAAATTTTATTTTAAATTTAACGTTACGATTTTTTATCAAGAAATATATTTATATATTTTACTAGCTTTCCGCCGGCGGCTCCGCCCGCGGTTTCAAAGAAAAACTCGCATAGTTCCCGTGCCCGTGGAATTTCCGGGATAAAACCTATCCTATATTACTCGTGGATAATGTAGCTTTCGAACGGTGAAAGAATTTTTAAAATCGGTCCAGTAGTTTATGAGCCTATTCATTACAATCAAACAAACAAACAAACAAAGTTTTCCTCTTTATAATATTAGTGTAGATAGTAGTTTGCGCTGCATTTATTTACGCCTATGCATGGTCGAATTTAGACTTTAGGCCATTGACACAGAATAACAACTAGTAGCTAGCCATTGATTAAGAACAAAAAAATACTGGTCCAATATTTTAAATTCATGTTATGAAAAAATGTAAACATAAAAATTAGATTACAGAAAAGATTAATTATCGAGATTATTAGAGTTAAATTATATTGTGCAAAATGGGCAACGAAGCGATAACATTAATTAAGATAAAAACACATGTTCAATATAAAAGGGAAGTAAATTGGGTTTTCGTCGCACAGATTCGGCCAATTAGAGTGATGAAGTCCGCAATTCTCCTACTTGCTACCGTTACCTGTAAGTACTGCTCATACAAGTAACATTACATTCTTGGTCAACATTTTTTGTATATTATATTTTTCTTATACTGCATAATTACAAAAAATAATATTCCTTTATGTAGGTCATTTCCTGTTTCTTTTTATATTTAATTTTTTGTAATAGTAAGACTTAATATGTAATTACTATTTTACAGTGTGTACGTGTAGCGTTATCCCCACGATCCCCGGGGACAATAGCCACTATGTGGAAGGAGAAAGCCGCTACATCTGGATGCCTGATGGTGATGGCGTTCCTCACCTCGTAGACCTTCAAGCTGAGGAGGAACCTGCCATGAGCAGAAATGCTGGAGCTCAGAATGCATACTGGCTATTCACTAGGTAAAACTTAAACTCGCAGTTCAAAAATAAAGTAGGTACCTATCAAACTTACATCCTCAAATGTTTTCTGTTTCAAAAATTCATATTCTATAGATTCTGAGACTCGAGCATTTGTTTACAAACCTATTTTAATATACCTTCAATCTTATAAAAGTTTAATAACAATGAAAACGGAACTCTGTACTTCATAAAATTAAGTTGCGGAAACAGTTACTGGGTATTTGTTTCATTTTTCACCAATCACAATGTAATATAAAATTAAATCTCAAACTTTTTCTAGGAACAACCGCAACAACCATCAAGTCTTGGTACACAATAACGCAAATTCAGTGCGTAACTCTAATTACAATAGTAACAGACAAACCAAAGTTATCGTTCACGGATGGAACAGCAACGGAAATTCAGGAATCAATCCAATGATTACATCAGCATATCTCGATGTTGCCGACGTTAATGTTATCGTCGTTGATTGGAGAAATGCCGCAAGTGGGATTTACACCACCTCTGTACGTGATGTCCCAAGCGTAGGACAGCATCTTGGACAATTCTTACAATTTGTTATCAACACAGTTGGAGGAAACTGGAACAACTTCCATCTAATTGGCTTCAGTTTGGGAGCTCACATCGTTGGTAATGCTGGTCGTACTGTAGGAGGCCGTCCCATCCGTGTTACAGGTAAATTATATAATAGATGATGAAGAAAATAATGTTACAGGTTATAGGACTTATTCTTCAAATATTATTAATAATCAATTTGTAGGTCTCGATCCTGCTGGTCCTCAATGGGGCGGTAATTCGCTCGCCCTCAATAATCGTGATGGTGTTTATGTGGAAACCATCCACACCGACGGTGGACTACTCGGAATCTTCGACCCAATCGCTGACGCGGACTTTTATCCCAATGGCGGCAGAAACGCACAGCCTGGATGTTGGATCAGTACTTGCTCTCACAGTCGCGCCTATGAGCTGTTTGCGGCTAGTGTTAGATACAACCACTTCAACGGCAGACGATGCGCTGACCTCAATGAAGCAAGGAACAACAGATGCGCTGGCGACACTCTTCACATGGGAAATCGTGACCTGAACAAGCGCGGGTGAGTTTCTTCTTTCAGATATAAACATAAAACATTATGAACTGCTTTTTTTATAATTAATAAAAAATATGTGTAATAAAATAGAATTCCCATCGTAATAAATGTTACTGATATAATCAAAAACATATAATCTCGTCTAAACAAATTCAATAATGCGATATCATATCAGATTCTATATACAAAAATATGTTATCCAATACTCCTACTCTATTAAATAAATATATATATAAAACTGCAGATAGTATTATATTGTGTATAATATAAATAATTTTATTTCAGAGTGGGACTTTTCGGTTTATCGACAGGCAACTCTTGGCCGTTCTAAGGAAACTATTATTCAACAGGGCAGTAGTGTTTATGGCTTCAAGTACCTATATAGGTACCTAATTTAAAACTTAAAGATCTATGAGTGTTTGTTATAATATATGTTAAATACATTTTTGAAGAAATATTTGCATTTTTTTTTTCATACCAATACCAATATTCCATATATAATATGCGTAGAAGATCCTGTAATTATGTATAATTGATCATGTATGATCAATTATGACTAACATGTCTATAAATTCAATAAACAAAAAATATATAAAAGTTTTATCATTACCTTTATCAAATTATTAATCTATACTAATATTATAAAGCTTAAGAGTTTGTTTGTTTGAACGCGCTATTCTCGGGAACTACTGGTCCGATTTTAAAAATTCTGTGTTAGATAGCCCATTTATCGAGGAAGGCTATATATCATCTCGCTAAGACCAACAGGAGTGGAGCACTGTGGGTAAAACCGCGGAGCACAGCTAGTCTTATTTAAAGGGTAATACCACAGAACTAAATATAGGTAAGTATAGAAACAATGATTCACGGCAACCCTTACGAAACATACACAATTAAATAACCTTATTATATTTGATCCTAGTATTCATTTTATAATAATGAAGTTATAACTGAAAGGAAATATTAATAGACTGGGGTAGAAGCCTTTAAAAATAATAAAAAGATAAAAAAATCGCAGTCGGATGAAACCCATTAGAAAAGGAGGGGAATATGATGAAAATAAAAGGAAAAATAAATTACGGTCAATGCGAGTTCGGGAAGTGGGAGTCTCAGGAAATGCATACAAACAGTGTGAAAATGAGCTTTTACTAAATCAGGCACACTTCTCAAACTACCTGAAATGTTTTTATCGACATCATTTTGCTTTTGAATATGCTGTAAAATATTATACTTAGAACAGATAATTTTTTTTCTTTTGAAATATTCCGAAAAGCCGATACAAGAGAAGATATACAGTTCGAGAAGTGTGCCTGATTTAGTAAAAGCTCATTATCACACTGTTTGTATGCGTTTCCTGAGAACATTTACTATGGTAATGTTTATTTTTTTACACCATATGAAAGTAGAGATTTCAATGAACAAAAAGCTCCCCAAGTTTTTGAAAAAAGCTGATATTTTGACGGGTGACTTTTCGATTGAAAATTAGGTTGTTTTTTTGGTATTAATTCAAAATAAGGCGAAAAAATAAATATTTTCAATCAAATAAATTACAGTATATTTGGGACATAATAAAGTAAGTTTCCACCAAATTTCGTAGAAAAAAAATCAATTTTGAAGAAGATAAAAATAAAAAACCAAAAACTTGGTTTTATGAATTTTTCACCTAAACTTTGAGGTTATGTGAAAAAATTGTTAATACAAAAGTTGTAGATCTTTTTATTGTCTACAACTTTGCGATTAAACTTTTTTCCGTAGGACTTGTAGTTTTGTCGGAAATCGAGAGAAACCATTTTTTTCTCTTAAAAGCTCCCCCCCTCCCACTTCCCGAACTCGGATTGACCGTAATTTATTTTTCCTTTTATTTTTATCATATTCCCCTCCTTTTCTAATGGGTTTCATCCTACTGCGATTTTTTTTTGTTTCAAAAATTATCTACTAGTCTATAAATTAGATACATAAAAATGGTACAAAAAGTGGAAATTTTAATAATTTGCTAAGTATACTTGACAGGCGTGGCATTAATCAAAACAAATAGGAAATAAATATATCTACTAATTGATACGACTTGGCATAGCTTTGCTTCTAAAATAATTGCATAGTGGCTACTATTCATAACCTCACAACCCATTTGTCCTATAGAGTACCACTCTACTGTGAGGACTATTACTTCTGACTACTTCTTCTCGAAGGTAACATAAAAAGTCTCTAACTTGTATGAGAATAACATGTACTTCTTATTTTATTAATGAACTTTAGTACAACCGTAAAGCAAAAATTGGGTATGCCATTAAAATGTTGGTACCTCGACACTATTAGGGTACATTTTATTCAAGAGAGAAAATTGTGCAATAGCAAATATGTATACAGAAAGACGATGTTATTATCTAAATTATAATCATTGAAGACATTTCTACTTTAATAAACTCTTCCTTCAAAGAAACTAAATCCCAAATATTAAATCAGAGACGAAAAGGACAAGTTTTAAACGTTAATTATTTTTGCAAACAAAGTCACGATATCATTGCATGTTTGTTTTAATAACTTCCAACGAATATCACGAAACAGGGAAACGAATATTACGCGTATTAATCATCAAACATTTGAGATAATTTTAATCTTTTAATCGAACAGTAATTATTATGTATAAAATAAATTATTTTACTAATATCCTCGCTAAAACTATTAGAACGATGGAAGCTATCAGACTGCTGATATTGTGTTTGGCAGGTTAGTAAAACATTTTTTTAACCGATTTACAAAAAAATGACACAGCTTCTCGATATGTTTTGTTCAGGTTATCTCTTAGACAATTAATAACCGAAACTTCGAAATAGGATACCAAAGGCTGTGAGCAAGCGGTGGAGAAATTCACAAACAGTACACTATATTCTAAAGCTGTAGAGTTTGTTAGTTTGGTTTGATTTGAATAACTTTTAAAGTGATGGATAGTTTATGTGTCAAGAAGGCTCTACGCTATTAAGCCTAGAAATTTTTAAAGAAAGCAACAATAGAATTTACGTTGAAAGCTGGTCATTTTAACTTACCTAACAAAAAGTGTATCACTGAAATATACGTTGAATCAAACATTTGTTACAAATGAGTAAAAAATATCTTTTAAGAGCAGGTGAATATGGATAGATCTGCTAGTTATTTATAAGAAGATAATGTTCATTTTTTTCGTTAAGTAAACTATACTAATATTAAAAATCTCCGGCATGTGAATATTAATAATCTTTGAAAAGTATGTGATCATTTACACATTTTTTTACACATTTACACATTTTTAGTATTAACTGCGAGTGCGGTTCCTACGCCATTACAAAATGATGGCAATCGATATGTTTGGTTTAGCGACGACGACGGAGAATCCCAGCTAGTGGATTTAGCAGCCCCCGTCGACGACAATTGGTTAAATACAAGAAATGGAGCAAATAATGCCTACTGGTTATATACAAGGTTTGTTTTCAGATTCAAAGAAACTTAAACAGTTATTTATTCAATTAGACTTCTTCTAGAAGCACTTTTGAATCGTCATAACATAGTCATTCACCAAATAAAATAATCAAATTACCATTTTTTTTCTCCTTATACTCCTATAATTATTATATAATTCATTTTTCGATGTTCCATTATTTATTAAAATATTATTCTTACAAATTGTTTTAATTTCCAGGAGAAATCCAAATAATCCTCAATCGATCATAAATGGTAACGCCAATTCCGTCCGAAATTCCAACTACAACAGTAACGTGCCACTGAAAATAGTTGTTCACGGATGGACTGGAAGTTTAAATTCTGTCTTAAACGTACGAATCAAAGATGCATTTTTAGCTGTTAGTGACGTCAATGTCGTAGTCGTTGATTGGCACGCGCTAGCAGCAGGGAACTATGTGACAGCCGTAGCAGGGGTACCATGCGTGGGTCAACATCTGGGCAATTTTGTTAATTGGCTGCTGAACACGGGCGGTGGCAACTGGAACAATGTG
The DNA here is from genome assembly GCA_029959065.1 of Colias behrii. Taxonomy (NCBI): domain Eukaryota; kingdom Metazoa; phylum Arthropoda; class Insecta; order Lepidoptera; family Pieridae; genus Colias; species Colias behrii. The sequence continues at coordinate 11,237,019 of JARWMC010000001.1, forward strand.
CATTTCGTCGGCTTCAGTTTAGGTGCTCATATTGTTGGAATTGCTGGTAGACAAGTTGGCGGGAGAGCTAGGAGAGTGACAGGTTTGTAGAAAATAATTCTCAAGATGTAGATTTACTTTAGTTCACTATGTTTGATAGAAGCTACTAAGGAAGAGAAGAAGTCATTTCACTTTAGGACATCTGTTCAATTTCAGGTCTGGATCCAGCAGGCCCTCTATGGTACACAAACTCGAACGCATTAAATCGTAACTCAGGACAATATGTCGAAGTTATGCATACAAATGTCGACGCAATGGGTATACGGAGTGCTATTGGAGATACAGATTTCTATCCTAATGGCGGAAGACACCAACCTGGCTGCAATAACGATCAGTGTGCGCACAGCCGAGCATATGATTTATTTGCTTCTAGCATCCGTACCAACCATTTTCAAGGTCGATTATGCTCTAACCTAAATCAAGCCCTTAGCAACCAATGCAGTGGAAACACCTTAAATATGGGAAATGGTATATTAAACAAAAATGGGTAAGTTATTTTATACAGATAATTGAATGAATTATATGTTTCAAATATGTTCTTAGTCAGACTGATCACTAAAATCTCATTGTTGTTACAGAAATGGAATCTATGGTCTCAGTACGGGAAGTAGTTGGCCATACTAAACCTAAATTATATTTTAAATAAAGTGATTATTAAGTATCTGTGGTATTAAATTGTACATTAACACTTTATTGTGCATGAAAACAAAAACAATATGATAACATTAAAAATATATTGCTTATTTTATAAACTTCGAAACAATGAAAAAAATAGTGCGGATAAGTGCATTTGATAAAATCAAAATTAATTATTTCCTATTTATTATTACCATGTATTGAAGATAAGAAACACTAATATAAATCGTTTATTTTAATAAAGCGTAGATTAGTGAAATTTCTCAGTTTCGTCGTTAATGACCTTGCATAAAACATATTTTTACATGACAAATAATATTAATCTTAATGAATCTGATTTTTTTGATAGCTTACTTATATAATTGAGCACATATCAAAATACGATAATCAAGGATAAAACAGTACAATAGAAATTGTTTATTGTAATAAAATGCAGATTTGTGAAATTTCACAACAATTTGATAAATATCTTTTGACATAACAAATTAATAGTGAATTATAATAATATACTTATCTTGATAAATCTGTTTAATACGAGATTATTAACCTACGTATTATGTTATCAAAATTAAGTAAAAAATTCCAAAAGTTTAGTACCTACATTTTTCCCCATACCTGTAAAGGAGCAGTCTACACACATCCTACTACTAGGTTTTATCCCGGAAATCCCACGGGAACGGGAACTATGCGGGTTTTCCTTTGAAAACGGGGGCGAAGCCGCGGGCGGAACTCTAGTAGGTACTACATATTCCAAAAATATAACTAGTACTTAGTTAGGATGGTATTCTACACGAGAAATTAAAAGATAGATTACTTACCTTGTTTTGATTTCGTATTTTCAATACACAGACATTGTTCTTTAAGGTTTTATATAAACAGATAATCACATGTTAATTGTTTAAGATAATAATAGTTTACAACTATAATCCAATTAATAGATTTATTGATAAGCCTTTGAGTTATAAATAACAAATAATTAATAATGGTTTGTTCGTGACCGTTTAATCACATTGAATTCGAAAGTTAATTTTATGGTCAGTATAATAATAATATTTTAAGATCTATAACAAATTTAAGTGATCATGAAGCTGCTCTTAGTAACATTAGGAATAATATCAGGTAACCATTTAGTAGTATTTAATTGATTTTATAAATGTTTGATATTTAGTTTTATACCATTCAACTGCTTTATAAATGAGAATTTTTAAAAAAATCGAATAAATAGATCACATGTGACGTGGGTTAAATCCCGCCTCGTGGTCGAATTTTTAATATTCTAAAAAAAAATTCATTTATAAATGTTTCTTTGAATTATAGTAATGCTTCACTAAATAATTTTATATTTCTTTAAACTTTAATTGACAAACAGTAAGCTTCGGTGTGATTATCAAACATCCAATGGAACATTATCAAGAAGGGGATAGATATTTTTATTTTCCGGGAGACGGTGATAATAGTCTACATTTAGTGGATACTCTGGAACCAGTTGATTATGTGTTTTTGGACGAGTTTCAGCGAAATTCCGCCAATTATCCATATTGGTTATTTACGAGGTAAGTAACTTTGCTAATTTTCATATTTCCTAAAGCTACATTGAAATTGAAACAAACTGAAGTGTTTGCTAAATGCAATCAGGTATATTGTAAGAATAAAAATTTTAATCTTTAGATTTTTAACATAATAAAGCATAATATGTTTCAGACAAAACCCTTCAACGCCGCATGTACTAGATTATGGAGACAAAGGCTCAATTTTTAATTCGTCTTTCAATAAGTATAATCAAGTTGTATTTTTAGTACACGGTTGGTATGGTCACGGAGATAATATGATGAACAGAATTCTAACCGATGGTAAGCAACATACCGATCAAAGTAAAAAAGAAATATATATCTATATAGATTATAGAACCAAATTTTAATAATTTTTACCTCTTCAGCATTCTTACATAAACACGATGTCAACGTCATAGTATTAGATTGGAGTGACCTTTCAACTAGAAACTATATTACGGCTAAAAAAGGTGTCGCCGTCCTAGGTGAGCAGCTTGGACAATTCATAATGTGGCTGAATGAAGAATTTGGTATTTCTTACAATAAAATACATTTGGTTGGATTTAGTTTGGGCGCTCATATGGTTGGTAATGCAGGAAGAACGGTCGGAGGGTTAATAAGGAGAATAACAGGTAATTAAAACACTTAAGAATATAAATTATCACGCTAATATATTTTTAAAAAGTTTAAGATAATATTGGTTGTACAAAAATTCTAAAAACGATCTTCTTCTAACTCACAAGTGACAATTACGAAAAAAATACCACCATCATTTGTTCATATCCAATCAATCAAACATTTATTACGTAAAATCTAACACACTATAGATATTAATAAACATAACCAATTAAACAGGCCTCGATCCAGCTGGTCCTCTTTGGAAAAATGATCAAAATCGTCTCCGTAGTTCTGATGCCCAATACGTAGAAGTAATCCACACTAATACAGCTTTATATGGGTTCTCTGATCCTTGTGGTGACGCAGACTTTTATCCCAATGGAGGATCTTTAATGCCTGGCTGCTGGTTCAACGTATGCTCCCATAGCAAAGGATATGAATACATGGCAGCCTCGATTGTACACAATCATCTTCTAGCACAAGAATGTTCTAATATACGTGACGCAAGTTATGACAAATGTTCTGGAAGCGTCTACCCGATGGGCAATAGTGACTTGTCGAAATCAAGGTAAATATTTGAGGTAGAAATGTAAAAGCAAATCTATTGAGGTGACCATTTCATGGCAAAGAGTTTATAAATAACTGAAAATATAACAATTGTTGATTTTTTAATTTTTATGCTTTGATTAATTGTGTGTTTTTGTCTTTACAGGTCAGGAATATTTAGGGTAAATACGGGTACAGAATTTCCTTTTTAAATTGTAAGGATATAAATTAATAAAAATAAGAATTGTATAAATTGTTTGTTTAATTTATCTTTCACCTCACCGCTTCATATCCAATTCATCTACCTACAAGAAAAAAAAAAACATTATTTTATTTAGTAACAATAAAAAGAATTTCATATGACTACAATATAAAATCTACTCACTCTCCTTTTCCCCGATATCCAATGCCTCAAAAAAGGCGCAAATAACTTCGCTTCAATAGGAACTCTTTTCTGGGGCCTTAGACTAACCAGACATGCTACCAAAACTGTGATCATACAACCAAATGCCGTAAACCATAAATAAGATATGCGATAAATGTACGGCACTGCACTGAAAATGAGAAATAAACAACAAATGCAATGATGGTTAAAATGTTAAAAATAAACTCCCATTAAATATAAATGCCATAGATTTAAATAAAACATGCAAAGTCTGTTTCTGAAGAATTTGACAAGAATCAAGTTTCATATGGTATATGAATACTTGAAATCGATCTCCATTGTTCGGACACCTCATTTTCATAATAAATTATCCAAATGTGAAAGATGTATCATTCAATAATTATTAATTTATTATTAGAACGATCATAGTTTTCAAGGTACGTTTTATCAGTTACTTCATAATAACCTCTCGTCGTTTAATCGAATTATTTAACAATGTAATCAATTTCTATTATCTTAATACCTTGGCCTAATTCTACGTGATTGATATTAAAGGTACCTTGAAGGAAACGTAAGATTTCTGTAAATTTCTATGAAAATTAAACATCTGCCTAGAAGTCGTTAAAAGTCAATACAAACCTTTCTTGATCTGAGGCGGAGGGTAATAAATCGAAGTCATACGTGCAATTGTACGTAAACCTGTCCTTCTCTTTAAATATGAGTAATGACTGCACTTGCGCAAGCTGCGACTGCGCCGCGACCCACCATGCGGACGTCAAACCAATGAATCCACCAGTAAGTGCACTCTTTAACATAGAAGAAAAGAATAAAAGTTTCAATAATATTTTAGGCATATTTATTGTAGTAAAACACTTAATAAAAGTATTTATTAAAACACTTACAGTTCCATCTATAAAAGGTAGAAAAAGCCCCATTAGAAATATCCCAGCAAGAGGTCCCATCGAAGCTGATGATAAGCTTATTGTCAATTGTAAGACAGAGCCTAACATTTCTACAACGAACACCAAGCCTGAAATACATACATTTGAAGTATAACACCAAATAATCACTAATATTATTTTGTATGAATAAACACACGCAGCAAAAATCGATACATATTACATACCCACACAAATGCATCCAAGTACGACAACAACTGCACGTATTAATATCTGTGTATGTTTTTGATTTAAATCTTTAAAAAATGGTTTCCAAAAATCTTCCAGAACTACAGCAGCCATCGAATTAAGGCCAGTAGATAAAGAGCTAGAATTAAGAACAATGAGTTTACGTCTTTAGGTGAAACACATGTAGGTATTATGTAAACTCATGTAATGTGCAAAAGTTTATTAGGTATATTCTTACCTAAGAGCAGCACTGAATACTCCAGCTACAAACACTCCTGGTATACCATTCCAATCGCCCAAAATATCCATTACTAACAATGGCAATAGCTGGTCTTTTGCTAGAGCCAACTTCGAGTTCAATGGATCACAGTCATAATAACGGGCATATGCCAACAAACCACTATATCCACACAAAATTAATATTAAAAAAACTCCGCAAAAAAATCCCCACACCGCCCTGAAATATAAATCTGAATTGAAAATAAATAAAGAAAAGAAGTTGTATATTACAGAAAATTCACCTCACTTTTTGGATGATCTTAAATCGGGCAATGACAAAAATCTTTGCATCATTGATTGGTTGACTGCTATATTTCCAATCCAATAAAAGGAAGATCCAATGGTGACAGCGTAAAATGAATGTCTTTCTGTTAAATCAAAGCTGAAACTATAACACGGTATATGAGTAAACAATTGTTATTTACGTAATTTAAAAGTTATTCAGAATGTTCTAGTGCTTACGGCGGATGTTCTATTCTTCCACTATTCCAATTTCTTTTTAATACTTCCTGAAAACCACCCACGTTTATTGTTCCTTTAATAATTACTAAAAACATTGCTCCAATCATAACTATAGTTTGAAAAACATCTGTCCATACTACCGCTTTTAAGCCTCCCTAAAATTAAGAATAACAGTAAGTTACAATAATAAAAGTAAATACCTATACATACTTAATAGAATAGAATAAATACATACCACTGATGTATAAAAAATGCAAACAAGGCACACGATCGGAGAAACTATGTGTATATTTACACCAGTCACTAAAAAATTAATACGAACTTGAGAGCCATTAAGTTTCTTAAATTTATCATCAATAGTAATTAAAGATCAGCTTATTTATACCTTGATTGAACGCCAAAGCAGGAACATATATAACAATGGGGAGCCAGGCCATCTGAAATTGGTTAGAAAAATATAATAATTCTCATACAATATCCACAGTAAAAGTATAAAGTTTAGGATTACCAAATAAACGCTGAAGAGAACTGATCCAAAAACTCTTGTCCTCTTATCGTAACGTAATTCCAAATACTGAAATGTTATAAGTTTTAGAATTTATAAAACTCTACAATATTAAAATGGTGCAAATAAATAACTACGTACTTCATAAGCTGATGTTAGATTTAACTCATGTAATACCGGAATAAATGTATAACTTATAACAATTGACATAACCAGGGCACCAATGATATTGAAAACGTAGGAAGTGCCAAATACGTAAAGTTCTGTTGGGATGCCCAAAAGGGATATTCCTGAAATAAAACTGAGAAGACACTATAGTGTAGATGAGCGTGAATTATAGTTTTAAACATCAATAATCAATGTTAATACTTAACTTGAGATTGTCTTTACTCTATGAAGTTTTGCAATAACATAGAAATTATTTTCTTACCTTGCTACAAGAGAGAAGCAAACGGGAAGAAGTGACATATTTCTACCACCCATTAAATAGTCTTGCGCAGATTTTTGTTTATTAATAAAACCGAAATAGATACCAACACCACCACAAATACCCAACATTATAACAAACACGGAATAATCCATCCATGAGAAATGTTGATAGGTCGCCCGAACTTCGGAAACACTGAGTTTTTCAGACATTTTAATTCAAAAAAATCTTTATATTGAACGTAAGAGACGAGTGTTTCCTTTGACCTTTAAGAGCACAACGGCAAAAGTTCCGAGTGTAGCAATTTTTCAATTAGGTACCTCCCGCGATTTTTCTACGCGACTTGTAGACGACCTATTTTTGTCCTGTTATTCATTGAAAACTTCCGTTTTGCTTATAGACTTAGGGATCATCTGACACTTGTTTTAACTCTAAAATATTCATACAAATGAAACTCTTCTAAGTTTGTGAGGATGTAGAGGGTGATCTCTGGAAGTACTGAACTGACTCATTTTTTATCCAGGGTCAACTACAAAAGGGGAAATCGGCTAGTATAACATACATATTTAGATTCCTGTACGTTGAAATAAAATTACCGTTTAATGTTTAACGAGCTTGATGTTTAATTGAAAAATAATATGATGAATATTATCTACTGAAGATTAGTTTTTTGTTGCTATTATTTTGCTACGAATTACGCTCAACGCTGCAGCTGATACCTTTTATTTATTGCCATTCTGTACTGAACCCTGATTTTTGTGAATTCGCGCTTATTGGAAGTATATATTTTCCTGTGATTGTAAAAAAAATCAATAACTTTTGAATACAATGAAATACTACATAAATTACGAAAAAATATATTTATAAATAAAATAAATAATTTCAGTCTCAGTTTGTGTCTTGTGTGTTTCCGTGAATAGGCTTCATATTTAGTGTTGTAGATTTCTGCTGCTTTTCCTACAAAAAAAAATCTACAATTAATCATACATATTTATAATAATATTCAAGGCTGTTTCACCACTTCTGGATATGTTCTGTTTAGCTTATCTATCAATTAAAATGACAAATAGTGTATGAACATAAAAAAAAATTGTAGAATATTCTATCAAGAACTATCAGCAAATGGTTAAAAGAGGCCCGAAAATGTAATGGCACCACATCGGCGTTAATGCAAGCATGACATGCGTTTATGTGAATTGTTAAACTGCATGAGGGACAAAAAAATCATACCATGAAACCGTTGATGAAACCTAAATTGTATTACATTTGAAGAAAACGAGTTTCTTACCTTAGGACACTTATAAGCACAAATAAATGGTTCTTCCTTAGGATGAGGAGGGTCTCGAAATAATTTCCTTATCTGTGGCGCTAGAAGTTTTGGCGCGGGCGGAACGTAAGCTTTTCCTAAAGCCTTGCTTACACCTGATATCAACATTCCTATACACATTGTTATCACACATCCAGAGAGCGTATACCACATGTATGATACATGTAATATTGGACTTACTTCGACCCTGAAAGAAATTATTGTATTGTGCTAACTGTAGGTATATGAACATTTGTATTTTGACAGGTCTCATATATATGTATAAGAATCATGAGTAATTATAGTTAGAGAATTAAGATTTAGCTTTTTTTTGTTTTTGTCAAGTCAAATCAGTACCTATATATTTATTCTGAAGTTATTTTCACAAAATTGCTACTCACGTAACAAAACACATAAAATTGACAACTCTACCTTTCAACTGTATCCACATTATTGAATTCCAGTGTATGATTATACAGACATCCATCTACACTGAGTGGCTTATGTGCATGGGTGATGTAACCGCTGGCTATAGCCAACTGTGCTGATAGACACCACCACGTCATTGATACTAAACCAGTCATTCCTCCTATTAACGCTCCCTGCACACAATATAAATTAGTTATTCCCGTAAAATTCTGTACTTCAAAATGGGAAATACTTCCGCGTCTCCTGCTTCACCGTAGGAAGCCGTTTCAAATCTTCCACAATCGAAAATGTTCTATTTTTATTCCTAGGATACGGAATCTAAAAACCTTAACGGACAGATTTTTTTTTAATTTCTTCTAGTACGGTAATACTATCTGTAAGTACTTTATTTTTATTTATGTAGATACATAATATCGATAAACACAAGCATCAAATGTGTAATGTGTATAATATAATCTATAATACTAATATTCTCTATATCTTCAGCTATAAAATAATAAAGCTGAAGAGTTTGTTTGTTTATAAATTTATAAAGAATAGAAAAAATTCGATCACGTTCAGACACATAAAACTGAAAGAATAGAATAAATTCGATCACTCGGGCGGGTCACGAGTGGCTGAGTTGGTGAGGCATCCGCCCCGGAATGGCGCGAAGGATGCGGGTTCGAGTCCCGCCTCGTGATCGAATTTTTTCTATTCTTTATAAATTTATATTTATAAAGCATTTGAATGCCATAAAACCAAAAATATAAATTCAACAAAAAAGGTCGTGTTCCATCGTTACAATATTGTATTCACTGAAAAGTGCTTCATATTGGTTGAAATGGTTGTTAATCATCTCAATAGATGGCGCGCGGTGTGTCCCTTCAGACACATAAAACTGAAAGAATAGAATAAATTCGATCACTCGGGCGGGTCACGAGTGGCTGAGTTGGTGAGGCATCCGCCCCGGAATGGCGCGAAGGATGCGGGTTCGAGTCCCGCCTCGTGATCGAATTTTTTCTATTCTTTATAAATTTATATTTATAAAGCATTTGAATGCCATAAAACCAAAAATATAAATTCAACAGTTTGTTTGTTTGTTTGAACGCGCTAATCTCAGGAACTACTGGTCCGATTTAAAAAATTCTTTCGATGTTAGATAGCCCATTTATCGAGGAAGGCTATAATATATCATCACGCTAAGACCAACAGGAGCGGAGCAATGCGGGTAACACCGCGGGGCACAGCTAGTGTATTATAAGGTAAGTGTGTAATGTAATTACCATTCCGTCTACCCACGGCATCAAGATCCCCATAGTGAATACTCCAAGCTGAGGCCCCATAGTTATGGCTTCCAATGTCATCGTCAATTGGAGGATTGTTCCCAATTTCTCAACGATAAATGTTAATCCTGCAATTAAGATTTAAGTCGATTAAAATGCTATACAAATAATGAATGAACACAAAGACGCTTCGATCATTCGATCAATCAACAATAGTTCGAATACATTCCGCATATATTTCGCTTTTGTAATAAATACTTCAACAGATCCATTAAACACATTTAATAAAATATCTATTCAAGTAGGTAGGAAGTAGGTTTTTATCAATTCCTACGAGTCTTAAATCTTCAGAATACACTTAATGTTATAACTATAAATAAAGATGTAATTAAATTAAGCCGGCTACTCACGTACCTGGGCAGGGGCAATATTGAAACAATCTCAGTTGCACGGCGATTGGAGCAATTTCAGTTGCCTATACAAGCAGGGGCAATTTAGAGAACAGAACAATTTAGAGATGTTAGACCGGGAGATATTGACACAAAATTTCGAGTCATTTGTAACAGGATGGCGGTTCTACAGGGGTCTTAGTACGCAATGACAAAAAGAAAAATGATGGTGTGAACGCTGGTACCGGCGGCTTAGTCGCGTGGGGGTTTGTCGAACTCGTCGGAAAAATAGCGAAAGTCAAACGATTTGTAATACAAAAATTTTAGAATTTACCGATAGCCCATAAAAAAGAAGTAGGCGGTAGTGTCATGCCATACTTTTCCGGTGTGACTTACAGCCCGCCATACCGACGCGAATGTGTTGATTTAAAAAAAAAACAATTCAACCATTTGTACCAGGCTAACTTTTGCACAGGTAACCATCGTCGTGCAGCCATTTATGAAAATAGCCATGCCATACTTTTCGGACGATTCCAAATGGTCGCCATACCGCCGAAAATCTGCAAATTTTTTTTCTCGCCGATCGATTTATACCACCTTAATTTTTTTTTTCAACAACTCCTGAATGATTATAAATAAAAGTGTGATAATGCCATACCTGTGGGAGGTGGCGAATGTGTATAAGATTTCTTTTATTGTAAGATGTTATTCGTATTTTGAACGATTTGTAACAGTATGGCACTAATTTTTCCTGTAAGTTTGAGGATCAACGAATATAAATACAAAATTTCAAAGATCTAGGTGTTGGAAATCTTCACTTATATAAATTAATAATAAATTAATTTTTCAAGTATGGCAGCACTTTTTCCCCCTACTAGAAGTATGGCAAATATAATAATGGTCACATTTTATCAAATACTCTCCAAAAATCCAAATGCAATACTGGTACAAAAAGTTTGGCGAAAAAAAAAATTTTTGCAGATTTTCGGCGGTATGGCGACCATTTGGAATCGTCCGAAAAGTATGGCATGGCGATTTTCGTAAATGGCTGCACGACGATGGTTACCTGTGCAAAAGTTAGCCTGGTACAAATGGTTGAATTGTTTTTTTTTTAATCAACACATTCGCGTCGGTATGGCGGGCTTTAAGTCACACCGGAAAAGTATGGCATGACACTACCGCCTACTTCTTTTTTATGGGCTATCGGTAAATTCTAAAATTTTTGTGTTACAAATCGTTTGACTTTCGCTATTTTTCCGACGAGTTCGACTAACGCCCACGCGACTAAGCCGCCGGTACCAGCGTTCACACCATCATTTTTCTTTTTGTCATTGCGTACTAAGACCCCTGTAGAACCGCCATCCTGTTACAAATGACTCGAAATTTTGTGTCAATATCTCCCGGCCTATGTATAGACACACAATTAAGAAGCCAAATGAGGGTGCAATTCCAATATTGCCCCTGCTGCAGGTACGTGAGTAGCCGGTTTAACAATCACCTAAGCAAAGTACTCCGATGAAAATGACAACTCCTCTCAGCAACCAACTGGTCTGACGGTCAGACAATTTCCTCTTAAAGAATGGCTTATAAAAGTCTTCAAGCACTACAGCTGACATTGAGTTTAAGCTCGTTGATAATGAACTAAAAAGAACTTTAAAATTAATTTCTATGTAAATTTTTATAATCTAAAACTAGCTATTTAAGGCTAACACGCTTTACATCAATGAAATAGCGACATTAATCATTTAAAAAAACCTTACCAGTATAATTAGACACGCTAATAAATATAATATACATTTTCCTCTTCTTTTTCGTCTGATGGGAATATATCCTTTTTAATTTATCATTAATTTAATAAGGTGATAAATTGTTATGTATTAATAAAGTTAAAGTCTAGAATATACTACCAACAGTATTTATATGAGTAAAATAAATTTTTCCTACATATACCTAACTGCTTTACCTTAAAGCTGCACTGAATATCCCAGCAAGAAAAACTCCTGGCAGTCCGGGAAAATCACCCAAAACATCCATGACTAGAAGCGGCAATAGTTGATCCTTTGCCTTCGCTAACTAAAAATATTTTTGGACTGTCATTAACTGCATAAAAAAACGAAACATAGACGTCTTCCCGTAAATTCGCTCGTGTGATAGCCATAGAAAATTCCATAAGTTATTACAAAATCTATCTGCATACCAAAATTACAGCACATTAATTGAGTTTGAGCAGCTTTCACCATATTATATTTAAACACATCTAATCGAACTTTTGAGTTTGATAAATAGGCAGATAGTATCTAACGGTCTTACTAATAAAATGTTAACCATTCGCTTTGCAATGGATTAGTTATTGCAATAACCTGTCTTATTTTTATGATTGACGTTTCATGTGAGCAAGAGCAGGACACAGCTATGGTAGGAAATGGTAGAAATTTATCCATTGTTTAACTTTTTATTAGTAAGGCCGTAACAATATAAATTATTTTTTTATACTTTACCTTTGTTTGCAAAGGATCGCAGTCGTGAAATCTAGCATAAATCAGCAATCCACAATATAGGCAGAAACAGTACAGTATTGAAATTCCAATACAGAATAGGAATACCGACCTGAAAAAAAAGGTTGTTGTGTGACAACTAATATAAATAAAACACTAAATATCAGTTTCAGGGCTTACTGATAAAGTCTGCTAGCTTATTTAATACTTTTGGACATGTATATTGTCTTGCATAACATATTAATCATTGTAGCTGGCAGGTAATCATTTAAACAGTTTGGAAATAGGAGAATATTAATTGTATTTGCAGTAGAAACCTATCATAATTAATAAAAAAAATCTAAAAAGACAACGAGTCGACTTTCCGAAATAACAGAAATCAACTTACAACTTCGCGCCTCGTAACGTAGGGAGAGCCAGATATCGTTGAACCATAGTTTGATTAACTGCATTTGCTTGTAACCAATATATTACCCCTCCTATTACTAAATTCCATATTGTATGTCGTGCGGTAGGGTTAAAATCCCAACTAAAAAATAAAATAAAAAAATATGTTATTTAAGCCTATCGAATGTATAAGTTATCGTCATCGATATCGATTTTAATTAACGACCCATATTTTTAATTTAAGTACACACACCGGCACAATTAGCGGAACAGAAACCGATGCGCGAGAACATCGTCTGGGATTTGAACGAATGGCAGCAGGTTCTCTTTACTCATGAGTGCAGAGTTCTTTTAAAACAGATCGATGGGAGACAGCGAATATGGAGACGTAAAGGAGAACGCCACATACAGTCTAATTTTGAACACACAGTGGCTTTTGGTGGCGGCTCGATTATGGTTTGGGGAGGGATATGTTTGGGAGCTCGCACGGAGTTAGTGATAGTCACAGGAGGGACCATGACAGCAGATCGATACATCAGAGACATTTTAGAAGAACATATAATTATAAATAATGTCCTATAATATATATATAATATATATTGTACCATTTGCCCTATTTATTGGTGACGACTTTATTCTAATGCAAGATAATGCTCGTGCTCATAGTGCACAATCGGTACAGGCATATCTGAGCCACGTAGGTATACCGGTGATGCAGTGGCCAGCAAATTCCCCCAATATGAATCCAATAGAGCATGTCTGGGACTTGCTAAAAAGAAGGGTTAAATCCAAAATGCCACCACCCAACAATCTGAATGAACTTGGAAACGCATTACTTGAGGAGTGGGAGCGGTTGCCTCAAGAAATCATCGATAACATAATCTGTAGCATGCCCAGACGAATGGAAACCGTAATCAGAGCAAGAGGGGGAAACACTCGTTATAAATTTTGCTTTAATTTTATTGTTAAATCTGGTTAAATCATTTAATGCTTACTTTTTTATTTTTTGTGATGGTTCATAATCATCTAAAAAAAATTTCACTTATTTCAAATTTCTTTATTTTTCAATAAAAAATAACGAAGACTTTTCAAAGTCGTTGTTAAAAGATGTTAATCAATTTGTTATTTTGTGTCTAATTACATTTTCGTCAAATATATACGTATGCGTTATTATCTCATAGTCTCACTTTTTTTTCTGTTCCGCTAATTGTGCCGGTGTGTATATCTTAATCAAAAATAATAAAAAAATCCGAGAAAAGCATTCTAAATTATTCATGCGCTGCAAAGTTAATAAAATCATCAGTCGAACAAAAACGCTTTGACAGACAGCAAACAAATTCAAAATAACGTATGGTCATCGTATGGTATTATTTAATAAGATACCTACTTGGGTGCTTCAATCCTTCCACTGTCCATATTTCGTTGCCATACAACACCGAATCCACCAATATCTAGGGTACCCTTTATAGCTACTAACGCCATCGCCCCTACCATCACTGTTATTTGAATAACATCAGTCCAAACGACTGCTTGTAGACCACCCTAAAAAGAATTAGGCTTACTAAAATCAGGAACGAAAAATATTATAAATATAATATGAACAATGGCTCTGACGGAAACCGGATATGAATAATTAGGAAGTCTAGATAGACTTCCTAATTATCTACACATTTAACGATTTTGTGACGATAATATCTTTTGTCGCATTTTTAAGCCTAATTATCTAAAATTGAATATGCTTATAACTTGAATCATCCTGGAGTAACATATATTATGATACAAGTTGTTATAGGATGATAAATCGTTAAATTTGCAGATATGTTATGAATACTATAAAGTAGGATATGAAATACTTACAGCACTCGTATAAAATATACAAACTAAGCACACAATTGGCGTAATTATGTGAATATTAACTCCAGTCACTGAAAGATAAAATATTTTTCGGATTAATCATAAAAATTAAATAAAATTCACAGAAAAAAAAACAGATTTGAACGATAAAACTGTTCATTTACATCATGTTACTGTTACCTTGATTAAAAGCAAGTGCAGGCACATAAATAACAATTGGTAACCATCCTATCTGAAATAAATTTAACGTAATATAAACACGGATGAATAAATTACTTTACTTAATTTGTCTCATATACCTACCTAATATATTGCCATGCATTGGTATTAACTTATAACCCATATATGTACCTATATTAATACTCACCATCGCAAAAACGAAAAGCATCGAACCGAACAGACGAACTTTGTTATCAAATCTCAGTGATAAATACTAGAAAAAAAGTGTTAAATAAATTAATAACTTATACATCTATGACCGCAATTAAAATTAATTATTAAAATTTCCTTCGTACCTCATAATTTGAAGTCATCTTAAGTTCGTGAAACACAGGTAAGTATATTTGAGTCATGAAAATGGACATTAGAAATATTCCGATAATTATGTAAGAATATTGCGTCCCGTACATGTATACTTCTGTTGGTGAACCCAATAACGTTATTCCAGAAATAAAGCTGAAAATTATACGCACCATGTAGGTAATAGATACCTAGAATCCAATTAAGTGAATCTTTTTTTTTTTTTTTTGACTAATGGAAAGCGAGACAAATTAATATCGTGTTTTATGTAGACTCCTAAGTAAATATTCCAAGATTTATAACGTTTAAACCGTCTTTTAAATTTTAATTAATGATTGAACTTTTTAGCGGAAATAGCTACTCTCAACATAAATTAAGCAGAGAAGGATTTCCCCCCCATCAGTTCCAAGCCTTGTCGTGGCCGGGGGGGCTCAGTAGCTTGGAGTGCACTCGTATACTCTGAGTGAAGCCAATTGGACGCGGAGGGGCTGAAAGGCCGGTCTGTCGTCTGACGACACGATTGGTTCGACGGCCAGGGATCCATATAGCTGGCTGGCTGGCTTGAAGGCCGGCTGGCCGGGCTGGCTGGAACCAGCTGGTCACACCGGCTACCTCGCTGGCTGGCTAGGGGGCCGGCTGGCAGGCTGGCTGAAACCGGCTGCCCCACCGGTTGGCTGGCTGGCTGCTTTGAGCCGCGGCGGCTGGCTGGCATGCTGTCACCGGCTGGTTGTCCGGCTGGCTGGCTGGCTGGCTGGATGGCTGGCTAGCTGGCTAGGATCCTCCGGGGGGCCAGGATTGGCTCAGGTGCCGTTGTGGTACGGCGAGGTATGGCGGCTAGTGGTCGCGGCCTGGCAATTTGGCTGGGCAAAATGGGGTTGGAAGGTCGATCGGGGCTCGTTTGGGTCTCGTTCCGACCGACTGGCAGGGGGCTGCGCTTTGCGGCGGTGGATGGCGGCCAGAGGCCGCGCGCGTTGTTTTTTGTTGGTAGTCTAACTACCAACAAAACAGGGGGCGGGATCCCGACGCGTCACTTTTGTGACACGCGGTGACTCCTGTAGGTGGGTGTAGGGCGGCGGCTGCCCTGCGACAGCCGTCTGCCAACTCGTAATCCGGTCCGTGGGGCCGGACCGAGGGCCGCCACCTCTGGTGTGAGGTGGGGGCTGCGAGGGAAACCTCTATAAAAGTGCGCCGGAGGGTCCTTCGACGCGTGAATCACGTTTCAGAGGGCCTTTCGGCGCGCGCCCTTCGGCCGGTCGATGCTGGGG
This sequence comes from Colias behrii, assembly GCA_029959065.1. Lineage (NCBI taxonomy): Eukaryota > Metazoa > Arthropoda > Insecta > Lepidoptera > Pieridae > Colias > Colias behrii. Next base: position 11,253,502 of record JARWMC010000001.1, read on the forward strand.
TCGAGGGTTTGGGGAACGCCGATGATGGAACGGGGAAAAATCCATCATCGGCGAGCGGGTGGCGTGAGCTCGTGTACAGCTTGCGCCGCCCCGGGGTGGGCATTTGGTGGAGGGCCTGGAAACGGGCAAGTGGCGGAGGGCCTGGAAACGGGCAACTGCTGGGCGGGACATGCGGAAGATTGCGAATGTGTACCCGCATCCCGTCTAAAGCAGCGCGTTGGTACACGGTGGGGTTTTGGTCGGTAGGAATCCGACATAACCCACGGCTCCTTCCCCGGGAGCCGTGGGTATCTTAGGCAAGATTTCCCCACTTGAAAAAAAAAAAAAAAAAAAAAAAGCAGAGAAGGATTTGGAGTAGGATATTAAAAAGTTCTAAGCATTATTCAGGTCATAGAAAATTATTAACATACATTTTCCATATTATCTTAACGCTTTTCGAACACGATGCTTTGCATTTTGCAACCTGACTTTAAAAATCTACGAGCGTATTGCAGTAAAAGTTTACCGAGCGAAAATATATGCTAGTTAGGTTAAATTATAATTAGGGATGCCAGTGAAAATGATCTATCATCTAGTTCTAACATATTGTAATATAGATATCAGAAGAATTCAGTGAACTACTAACCTGGCTACTAAAGACATGGATACGGGCAACACTTTCATATTCCTTCCGCCAAGAAGATAATCGTTCTGCGTCGTCTGCTTTTTGAAAAAGCCCCAGTACACACCTACGAAAGCACTTATCGCTAACATAAATATGAAAACTACGTAATCCACCCAAGAAAACTTTTGCATTTTAAACACCATATCGGCGACATTGTCCTGTGTATCGCCCATATTAAATGTTCTTTTAAACAACGATAATAATCTTCCAGCGAGGGATCCACGATTCGAATGGCAAGTGAACCCAGTGTGTAAATTCAATCTGTTACAATGAAAAAATTACGATAACTCGCAATTTAAAAGAGGATGTTGCGAGATCCCCCCAATAGTGACTAGCATTGAATCGGGATCGGTCTAACTGATCTTGTAGTAAAACATGAACCTTGACATTGCGAAGGGTACTAAACAATTGACATAGGTACTTTGTTTAGATTCATGAGTTTGGCTTTTGAAAAATGGTAGCATTTTTTAAACTTGACTATCGTTTATTATAACTTTAATAGTACCTAGGGTTCAATTTTCATACCGCTATTAAATACAATGGTCCGGGAGCCAGCAGCAGATTTTATGACCAAGTTCCTCTCAAGCGGTAATTAGTAAAATGCATCAAAGTATAGTATTATGAAGCCTCGTGAACGTCAGCTGGAGCTCGGTTGGGGGGAAGAGCGGTTGTAGCCTCCCGTATCAGCTGACGGTTTTTCCACCAAGATACAGCCAGCTGACATATATATTTATCCACAGTTACATATAAGCTATCATCAGGTAAATTTTTGTTTGAGAGGAAATAACGGAAAATAAATTTTTCTTTAAATTTAACTTTCATGTTCGAGACACCAGCTGACGTATAATACACCATGTTGTAACCAGCTGACTATTTTTTTTCGTTGAGATATTGGGTTAGCTACAATTTGACAAATTTTTAGCTGAGAGGAAATGAATGAATGAATGTATTTTTTTTCCTATGTGCGTGGGAGGCTACAACCGCTCACCCCCCCAACCGAGCGCCAGCTGACGTTCACGAGGCTTTATAATACTATACTCTCATGCGTCTGACGAATTATCTCTTGAGAGGAAATAGTTAACCAAATTTGCACCTGGCTCCCTAACCACAATTATAGGCGCCCATTTTCAGCACCTGGGTTTAAAGTGGAGATAACTTTTTGTGCCATTGTTTTATTAGAATATAATATTCTATGCCTATGCATGGATGCCTCTGATGACGATAAACTTTTAAAATGCGGCATGGACGTACCCAGGCGGCATACTGCAAGCGGAGCAGGTGGTACCACCTTATATTAACTAACTTGATGCATATTAATAATTATTAGGTTACGTAGGTAGTATTTTGAAAACTGATAGTTTTGTTTAAAATAATATTATTTAATTTCGATATCCGTTGAGAGAAGACATAGAAAACAAGAAAATCATTGTCTTCAGGCAGTTTGAGATAGGCTTTAGGATGTATTGACAAAGAATATGCTTAATCCCGTGACCGTTTCAAAATCTTATCCTATAAAATCGCGGAAATTATAAATTAATTATGTAGTTTTATTTTGAAACATCACAATGAGATTATTTGCTCATCTTTTATTTACAGGAGTACCATCATAGCAGGAGTTCAGCTTTGATTATATACTCCCTAGATAACGCCTCACGCAATGACCGATGCAACAAAAACTGGCCAGTATTTACAAGCGTGTGTGAGTGAGGCACGCACACACGCTTAGCGATTGCTATGTCTTACACCAGCGTCATTTGTATCAGGGAGTTACCAGCTAATGAATCTATCCCGATAAAATGGGGCAAAACCTGTAAAATTATGTCATGTTAATAAAATCATAAATAATAGTTTAATATTGTACTTTCAATTGTGTTTAGTTGTCTCTTGAGTTAGAATATGATTTTTATAGAATAGAAAATACAATCAAATAAAAATCAATTAGCATTTACAAAATATGTTTCATTAATTAATGTAATAATATAGTGTCGACTTATAAAAATACTACAGGTTTGCCGGCAGCTTCGCCTGCATCATTTTTAAATTTAACCCAAATTCGGCGCCATTTTGGAATTCTTTGTTAATTGACCGATTTCGTTCAAAATCGATATCTGAGGATCCTTAGGATCACAAAACAGGAAACTGTTACCAAAATTGAAAAAAAGTCAACGCCATTTTGATATTTTTTGTTATTGTACCGATTTCGTTCCAAATCGATATCTGAGGATCTCTAGGATCGCAAAACAGGAAACTGTTACAAAAATTTGAAAAAGTCAACGCCATTTTGAAATTTTCTGTTATTGTACCGATTTCGTTCAAAATCGATATCTGAGGCTCCCTGGGATCGCAAAACAGGAAACTGGTACCAAAATTTTAAAAAGTCAGCGCCATTTTGAAATTCTTTGTTATTGTACCGATTTCGTTCAAAATCGATATCTGAGGCTCCCTGGGATCGCAAAACAGGAAACTGGTACCAAAATTTTAAAAAGTCAGCGCCATTTTGAAATTCTTTGTTATTGTACCGATTTCGTTCAAAATCGATATCTGAGGCTCCCTGGGATCACAAAACAGGAAAATGGTACCGAAATTTAAAAAATTCGGCGCCATTTTGAAATTCTTTGTTAATTGACAGATTCCTGTTTTGCCATCCCAGGGAGCCTCAGATATCGATTTTGAACGAAATCTGTCAATTAACAAAGAATTTCAAAATGGCGCCGAATTTTTTAAATTTCGGTAAGTACCATTTTCCTGTTTTGTGATCCCAGGGAGCCTCAGATATCGATTTTGAACGAAATCGGTACAATAACAAAGAATTTCAAAATGGCGCTGACTTTTTAAAATTTTGGTACCAGTTTCCTGTTTTGCGATCCCAGGGAGCCTCAGATATCGATTTTGAACGAAATCAGTACAATAACAAAGAATTTCAAAATGGCGCTGACTTTTTAAAATTTTGGTACCAGTTTCCTGTTTTGCGATCCCAGGGAGCCTCAGATATCGATTTTGAACGAAATCGGTACAATAACAGAAAATTTCAAAATGACGTTGACTTTTTCAAATTTTTGTAACAGTTTCCTGTTTTGCGATCCTAGAGATCCTCAGATATCGATTTGGAACGAAATCGGTACAATAACAAAAAAAAAAAAACAAAATGGCGTTGACTTTTTTAAATTTTGGTAACAGTTTCCTGTTTTGTGATCCTAAGGATCCTGAGATATCGATTTTGTACGAAATCGGTACAATTTAAAAAAAATTATACTGCGTCCATAGATATTCTTAAACAGGTATACCGACCTTTGAGACGTATAGATTTTTTTTCTGTTTTTAAGTAGCGGAAATTGTGTCAACAGACTATAGAGCGTTATTTCCATCCGAAAAATAATCTCATTTACTCTCAACCGCGCCTAAAGAAGTTTTACTTCAAAAATAATTAATATTAAAATATTTAAGACAAAAAAAAAACATCCGACTGCGCGGAAGCTTGCAAAACAAAAACAATCGGTCCATCCATTAAGGCTGTAGGCTCAGCCAAACAGTTTTTAAAACACACCCACATACATTCATACATACATACACACACCTTCCCTGATGTATTTCCTCCTTCTGGTGCAGTCGGGTAAAAATGAACATACATCAGCTTTTAAGACAACTAACTCTCTGGGGAAATTCGCAATCCAAGACTGGCAACACTAAAAAACGACGCGTTGATTTTGTGAAAATAATTATGAATTTGTTATTTTTGTTTCCGTAAATTACTATTAGTTTTGAGTTACTTACCGATGGTAGGAGATTTTGTTAGTTGTTCGTAAACGTCCTTTGTAATTTCTGCAGATTTTAATCGCGCAGCTTGTCATTTTCACCGAAATAATCTAACGCAAAAAATGAGCCGTGCGTGCGTATCTCTTGACGTTACAATTGACACTGAGGAGTGGTGAGCGCTTTAGAGGCTAACAGTTAGCTGATATTTTTATCGACGCTTTTGACGCGCCGATACTCTATCTAGGGAGTATATAATCAAAGGAGTTCAGTTGATCTGCAAATCGGAATAACTTCATAGAATTATTTAATCATTTGATTTTGTTCTTTTTATTTGTCAATAAGTACAGAATTGTACACGAATTTTACCTGTTGTCGTCTTGTGAGAACAGCCTAAAATTGTTGCCATTTATGAAAAAAAAAGGTTAAACTTTTGAGTTTTGACGCATGTCAGTTGTCAATAGAATTGTAAATTGTAAACATAACCAACAAGTTTGTGTACATCGAATTTTCTTTAAAAACTAAACAAATATAAACTGAACATAATTTAAAACATATAATTATTTTTCTTCTTAAGTTCTTTCTTACTTTTAATTTATAAAATGGCAGGAGCATTGCTAAGTCAGACTGAAAAAACATATATACTTCATGGCGTACAGGTGTTTAAAAGAATTATTTTGTGTATTATAAGTATATATTGTGAACAATTTATCTTATAACATCATCGTGTAATTTTAGGAAGACTTCCGCTCTGATGGGAGATCTAATATTGACTATAGACCCATGGAACTGGAAACGGACGTAGTCAGTAATGCAAGTGGCTCGGCGCGTTTAAGGTTGGCAAACACAGATATTCTGGTGGGTGTAAAAACTGAAATTGATGTCCCTAATCCCGACAAACCCGGTCTAGGGAAAATTGAATTCTTTGTAGATTGGTAAGTTACAATTTTAAAACTTGTAGAATTATAACATATAAGCTCTTCGTCGTGTTCCTTTTCATTTCTTTCTTAGTAATGTGATTCTGTTTTTGCTTTATAATTTGAAGTGTATTATTTCTAGTTCCGCAAATGCCACACCAGAATTTGAAGGAAGAGGTGGAGAACAACTCGCAAGCACTATATCAAACATGTTACAAAGAGCGTACCACTCTTCTCAAGCATTTAACTTAACGCAACTGTGTATATTTGAAGGAAAACAATGTTGGAAACTGTATATTGATATTTTAGTAAGTATTCAAAAATTAAGTCAATAACTAATAAAACTCAGTTTACAATATTTGTGTAATAATAATTATTCATTGTTAAATTCATAATCCAAGAAAAATGAAAATTTGGATTATAATAATCATGGTTAATAATTTTCAGATATTAGAATGTGGAGGTAACTTATGTGATGCTGTGTCCTTAGCTGTAAAAGCCGCACTATTCAATACAAGAATACCTTTTGTTAAAGCAGCTCTCATGGATGGAGGAAATGTAGATTTACAACTATCAGATGATCCATTTGATAGCAAGAATTTGAATGTTGGCACTGCACCATTGCTGGTAATATTGAATACTTTTTTCTTTTAACTGTATAATGTTTTAATAAACTCATACTGATTAAAACAAGTACTGTTCTATATCTAACTTGATGACAATTAGGGCAGCCATACACGGACCCCTTCAAGCAGTTGAGACCAACGGTTTGAAGCCGCGACCGCGCGGTAAACTATAGACTATAGGCTTACATTGTTTATCATACAGAGAGATAAACAAATGAGTGTCAAAATTTTCATGAAATTAACAAAAACACAGTATTTTAGTTCAAACCAATGCAGTGCAATATTACTTATACAATCAAAATCAAATATTTCAGGTCACACTATGCAAAATTGGTGACAAATGTGTAGTTGATCCATCAGCTGAAGAAGAAAAGTGTAGTGTTGTGTCACTTATTGTTGGTGTATCTGGCAATCCCTCGTATTACACTCCAAATGCAGCCGACACTGAATTAAAGTCTAAATGTACGACAATTGGCATGTTAGGTGCAGGCAGTGTGGCCCCACCAACATTGAAAGAAGCTGTCAGTCAGGGAATGTAAGTAATGAAAGGATATTTGAAATTACTAAAAAAAATATAAAATTAAAATAGATATTGACTAAGGGCTCTTTCAATTTATGCGTTTCGTATCGGACCGCTGCCGCACGTTTTCCGTGCCGCTAGTTATAACCCGCTGCCGTGCCGTTGCTGTACGGTAGCAGTCCGTTACCAAACGCTTAAGAGCGCTTATTCAATTTAACGCAAGTCAAAATCTCCGCGATCTATTACGATAGATCGCGGCTTGCGCTATCCTTTTACTATGAACAGCATAGGTCCACAGGAGAGCGCCGAGCAACATGTCCTCTCTCTGGAAAGGCTCGCTGCCGACTGATTTGAATCGGGTCGCGCGCAGTGTTTTATAGTACTTTAAAAAAAATTGTAGAAAAATAATAGAGGTACCTTAGTTGATTTTTTAAATTTTATCTTATAAGTAAGACATTCTTTTATTGCAATATGTATAAATTATATTCAATTAAGTCAAATATCTTGGTGAAAATAATCATTTTGTCGACTATAATTTCTAAAAAAATTCACATTGTTCGGATTTTTATTTCGTAAGTTAGGAGTCCAAAATAAAAAAATCTTTTAACTAACTATTTTAATAAGGATTTTTGCAGTTAGTTAAAAAAATTGTGTGTTAGATCCGTCAGCAATTTCAGATATTTTTAGCTTCGAAATTGACACTAAAAGTGAAATCAAGTAATCATCGGCTCAGTTATCTTGATGGTATTCACAAATACTGTATTAATTGAAAAAAACTCTTAACTAACTACATAGACAATAAAATTTCCTAAAATTATTAGTAATTCATATGTTTGTAAGATAAGTGTTTGATGGACAATCTGGTTTGAAAAATCACATATTTGAGCCAAACAGCGTACGGACCGCGTACACGGCCTTAAATTGAAAGCGTATCGGACTGCCGTGCGTTTGTATGCTAGTGCTGTTTTAAATTTATTTGACACCAGTTAAGCCATGGACTCTGACGAAGAAACATTACGTGCTCTTGTTGCAAAACATCAAACAAAAAAATAAACATAAATATTTCTGTACTTGAGTACCCGTAGAAATGTAAGATGATTGAATTAGATTAGACCAAAAATTAATTTTTAGAGCACGAATATTCTCTGTCAAATCATACCGATATATCGATATATTGCAATTTTTTAATAAAATATCGATATTGATATTTTCAAAAAACATCGATACGATATACATATATCGATACTTTATTGCATTTCCGACATCCCTATGGGACTTGCGTCGTTGTCGTCCTGCTGTCGAGCGTTCGCGGTACGGACGCCGCGCTGTTGCCGCACCGTGCATTTTGTATGAAAACAAACGACCGGCCGTGCGCCGTACGACAAAGGCACCGCTTCGGCACTGTAGCGGTCCGATACGAAACGCATAAATTGAAAGAGCCCTAAGGGCCGGATTTGCGGAACCCAATGATTATTGCTATCTGTCAGTTCATATGACAAAATATAATGCATGGAAATTTCCGTCAAATACGCTGTTGTGAACAATAACATGCAGACAAAATTTTAATATAAAATAAACTAGGCCATTTTATTTAGGCCTAGTATAGGTATTCTGTAATTTTGTACAAAGATTAATTTAGGTATTATCTTTCTGTATTGTCAGTCTGCAATCTTATTAAACATATATATTTATTATTTATATCTTATCTTTTTTCCACTATAACACCATTTTATGTATTTTCAGTATTGCAGCCAAATGTTTAGATGAAGCACTTGGAAAAGCTCTTTTACGAGAAAAAGCAGAAACTATTAATTACAAAAAAGAATCATATGGATTTCTCAAATAAATATTTTATTTACAAAAAGGGTTTTAATTAAAACACAATATTGCCCATATACCTTTATTATATTCTAAGGAAAATAAACATTTTTCTACATGAAACCATCACACTTTATCACATTTTTTATCAGGCCTGTATTACAATCAGTCATAACATTTCTTTCCATAATAATATGTCAATGTTAGCTACATGAATATCATGAAGTTGTCATTATATCAACAAGATATATAAACGAAATATATATCTTAATATCAAGAAATTATATTTAGAGAACACAAAAATACCATATTAGGCATGGACGTATAAAAAAAGACGGACGGAGTATCGCCTAAACATTGAGTGAAGCCTAGTAATGGCGGCGACACATCCATGTGTGTGTGCCAGGTTGATTGCCAGATGCAATAAAATTACCCCACACTTTAGTATTTTTATTTTTCAATTTGATATACTTTTTATGTGTACTCTAACTATTAGAACCTATGCATAAATACAATTTCTATTTAGCTTTGACAAATCAACCACTGGACGCGAAACCAAAGGAAAATTTATGAAAACTTGTTCAACCAATATTGGGGGGAGGAGAGGTAATGTCTCCTTAATTATTATTAAAATAAATAAAATAAAATAAATAAAATGTCAGTTTATAACCAAACAAATAGGAAACATGCTTCATACGATTTCAGTATACATATACTTGAAATTTTCAAATTAACTGTCTTATAACAGAATATGTCGTAGACAGTATTAATTGGCTGTGATTTTTTTTGAAGTGAAAACTTCTTTAGCGGCGTTTGGTATAAAATCTTAAACTCGCGTCAGGACACGTGACCTGATCGAAAAAGCGTAAGACGGATGGATATCAAACATGCTCAACGTTAATAATCAAGTTTTCACTTCTGCCGGCACTCCCGGAGTGCAACCCGTCTTTTTTTTTAAATATGGTTGTTATATAAGGGTTAGCATAGTATACATCGTACATGTTTTTGTGAGAAGAAAATGCAAAAACAAATTTGCATTTTGTATCAAATTATTTTATCGTAATTTTAAAATTAATTAACTTTACATCAACTCCCCGACTTTTGGGAGAATGAAATTTTGAAATAATGGCAACAGCTGTCCTGATGACAATGGCGGCTGTATTTTTTTCTATAAATTTTGTCGTAATAATTTTGTCATTAAAACATAAAAGAAATAACTTGCTTCCCTGTGGAATGTAATCCTCTGTGTTTTGTTATTTAAAATTGTACTGTTGCGACACCATTTAACCACGCAAGACGGCATTTTAAATATTTTTTGTGAAACAGTGACGCTGTTAATCAGTCGGTAGTTCACGACGTAATGGCGGCCGACTAGCTTACTATGGTGAGAGTGTGTGCGTGTTCATTGTCTTTACATGATCGCTAGCTTACTACGGTGGCTTTACGTTGTTTGTTCGTAAAATGGCGTCCGTCTTTTTTTATACGTCCATGATATTAGGTATGTAATTTTCCATTTTATATAAACAATAATAAAAATAACTGAAATAATTAATACAAATAAGGCAAGATATTCAGTCATAAAACAGGTAAATAACATATTCTATTACCATTGTCAATATAATTTTAACTTATGATATTACTTCTTATCTATGCAAAAAATATGTTTATTTGAAGTATCTATTTGGGGCTATGATATGATGCCCCAGATCTAATAGAGAATAATGCAATAGAAGAGATAATAAAAGTATTTTATATTCTTGATGAATATAATTACTTCTTAGCATTGATGGGAGTCAATAGGTCAAGTACAGCAGCGATATTGCCATCCTTGCTCTCGAGTAGTTGAGTCAACCATCCTCCTTCATTAGTGAAGCCCATTGCAATCATCTGCTCAATGGCCGCTTGAATATGAGCCACTGTAAAAGAAAATTTTATATTAAAATTATTTTTCCATACATTTAAAAAGTACATGTCCTCATCAAGTTTTCCTTCTTTGTTATACAATAATCCCCATAAAAATATTACCCACTCATTGCTCACATGAACATTATAACTTTGTTTTTAAATACAGAATAATAAAGTCATGATAATATGAAACAATGCATATTGATTAATGCAAATACATAAAGTGGGCCACCAAATATTTATTACGATTAGAATGATATCATTCTGACTCATTGTTTTGCAAATGTATATGATTAATTATGTCCTTTATAATTGGAACTTGATAATACTTATGCATAAAATTATTATATTAATTATTTTATGTCGATTGCTATGTTTTCAAACAAACAATACTTACATTTATGTATCAAAAAGATAGTAATACCATCTATTACTCAAGAACGGCTGAACAGATTTATATGGTTTATTTAATTTGTCAGTTTAAAATTGGGATAATAATTGTCAAATTTTGAATATCTTCCACAATAGTCGGTCATAGCCAGGACGAATAGCTAGTAATAAATAAGATACTTACTTGGGTGTCGTTCCTGGCGACCAGTGGCTGATGTTTGCTTGCCAGCATCCTTAGTCTTTGGTTCTTCCGGAGCAGTCGGCTTCGGTTGTTCTGGAACTTTCACTGCAGGCTCTTTGGGATTCAACACTAAATGTTATAAATGACAAATAATGATGTGAGTATTTGAGTGTTGGGAAATTGATAATTTGATTCAAAAATCATTTATGATAGACATCAAATAATTATTGAAAACTATTATAGATACTAAGAGATATTATATTATGTATTCAATGAAAGAACAATTAAAATAAAAGAATCTTATTCTTATTACTTATGTTATTATCAAAACATTCAATTTAAATTATTGTGATAAATGTAGACATGTAAATGTATTGACATTTAAAAATAATAACGAACACGAAATATATTTCAATTTAATAGCTTTTTGATGGTTATAACACTTACCAGCTGTGGCAGTATTGAGAGGCGGATAGAGACTTTGGCCCTCGTTGATTTGCACACGATTTTGGAATTCCTCAGGCAGGTTGAAACCAATGGGAGGGTTTGTTTCTGCGCCAGGAGCCTTAGCTTCAGAATCCATAAGATCTGTAAAAAAGTAAAAATTTCAATAAAAATGGATCAAAAACAAACACTTCATATTTATATTAAAAAGTGAAATTAAAAGTAAAACATCAATTTAATCTATTAATTAATTACGAAATAAAATACCTTTGTCATTATTGATAACAGTCCACTCATCAGTTTTGTCAGGGGAATCCTCTTTCTTGGACTGAGCTGCTGCATTCGAAGTTGAGGACACTTCTGAAGCCACACTTTGCTTATCAGCGTCAGACGCCTTCCTGTCCCCTTGGCCCATTTCAACATCAGTCTTTTCCTTTGTAGCAGATGTCGATGGCTGTTGCGGCATAAAAGCATTCAAGTCTCCGCTCAAATACATGTTCAAAAGTTTTTGAATGTTATCCATGTTCAAATTATCGGGTGTGAAAGGGCATTGCGGTCCCCTGGCCGATGATGTTTGCTGAGCATTTGCTGATGCGGAGGCGGAAGCAGAGCTAGCCTTTGGAGCTTGACCCTGAGTTTTAGGGGCTTCATTAGCGGCTGTCGGGGTTTCCTGGTTTGCAGTAGGTTCATGTTCAGTTTCAACTCCGACGTCCCCAGCGAGGTTCGCAAATTCGTTCATATAAGTGGCGAATGTTTCCAGCCAGCTGGTGCGTGGCCGGCGTTGGTGTTCGTCACGGGCCTGGCGGCGATGATGGCCGTAGTGGCCATGATGCTCCCGCCGCTTACTTTCACTCTCATGACGTTGCTTCTTGCAATGTTCCTCGTTGATTTGATTCAATGTTTTGAGGAAATGGCGCGATCGCTTCACTGCCGCCTTGATAACGGTGCGCTGTAAATTGTAATCTATGCATTTATCTGTGTCGCGTGTTTGAACACGTGAACCGGTTAGATGTGACCCGTGATCCGTTACTAATCGATTCGACATACGGAAAGTGTGTAAAGTAATAATGTTAGGTATGCCGAAACAAAATACATTTCATATTGTTATCGAAGTTAAATATGTAAATGAATTTTCCCTAGCAAACTAATTGGATACAGAGGCCACATGTCTCTCGAACGGATGGAAAATTTCCAGTTCGTTGCACTTATGTACGCTTTAATTACAGCGAATTTACAAGGATACCGGAAAAAATAATATCTTTACACATTTATTAAAAAAGGCTTATGCAATAAAATAGACAACCGTAAAAAAAGAGAAAACTTATTTATTTACGAATATTAAATGCCTACATCTGCTTACTTATTATTACTTGTTTTAATTTAATATGCATAATTTGAAGGGACAAATATGTTGAAACTACGCACGGAATCCAAGGTGAACAAGTCTAGCTTACACTTGACTGACTTTGTTGAAAATATAATATGAATTTCACAGTGACTGATGTTGAGTAAATTTGTAATAGTGGCGCACCGCGCAATATACTGATACTTGCAAGTCACCAAAATAGAAATGTTGATTTTAACTTTTATAGCAACTTAATATTGCATCATAAAACCCTTTTTTAACTAGATTGTAGAGCATTTTGCATAAATTGTAATGATACATTTATATTTCAACACATTTACCATTTATGTTAATTTATTATAATCAGCAAGTCATGACTCAGTATTTTCATTATTCGGCAAACAAAAATGTGATGAAATTATATTAAAAATCACACAAGACAAAGAAATTACGGACATCATGGGAATGGACAGGCCAACGACCTCGCTCTTGCGACACAAGTCGAAGCCTACAGCCGAACGGCCATTTATAGTACAAGTTGTAGACAATAATTGATATAGTTTTAAAAACGAAAAAAGCACGCTCTAACCGAACTGAACATGAAATTATTGTATTGTTACCGATCTTTGATAAGTGGACAAAGTTTAAATTAAATGTATCTGTTTCAAGTGGGACAAAATCGAGTCAAAAGAAGGAGATTACATACAAACATACACTGGTGATGCTAATAAAAGTGTATTGATGCTAAAAACACTAACCGCAAAGGCACTCACACTATTCAATATTCAGATACGACTATCAGAGCTCACTTTTTAAGCACAAATCATAGACAAAGAGAATTAAAACGCTTACAGGTAGCGAGGGGACGGGCACTCGCACCATGCAATGCTCGGGGTGCAGGCCGGCGGACTCGCACTTGGAGCACAGGTCGTAATCATCACAGAAGGTACACTTGTAGCGGAAACCCGTTATGGGAACATCGCAGCCGTCGCACACTACGCCAGAGTGAGGAATGTTAGGTCCAGTGGAAGCTAGATAAAAACAATCTCCGTTAATCTATGTAAACGTTTATTTATAATGAATTCTTGAAATTACCTCATATTTATTAATATTCAACTAAAGTGTGCACAAAATAAATTACTTTTGAGTTTGTATTAAAATGAAAAAGATGTAATATTTTTATGGCAGTACAAGTACTGTACTTAAAACGAATTATTTGCAACTTTCGAAAATCGCCGCTTCAAATCATCTGTCATTGACGTCAGAGCAATCATCAACTCATCGTCCGATGAAATTGTCACGTCATCACCTTCTTCATCTATTCAATGAGAAAGCATTTTTGTTAACTTGCCCATATTTGATTTTTGACTAATAAGCTATAGATTGTTTTTTTTTATCAATCATAATTATTAAAAACATTGTTATAGTTACATAAAAAAATTAAAATATATTAATTCATATTTAATATTTTTTTTTTAAGTAATAAAATTAAATAAAAAAATCCATTATTTATATTTTTTTAAAGAAAGTACAAACCTTTCCAAGATACAGTGAAGCTCTTTCCCTTAAGCTTAGGGTAGATATCTTGAAGCTTAGCACTCAAATACTGAAAGCTGGTTACAACACCTCTTTCAATCCCAAACCTCCTTACTTCTGGCTTCTCACTCCCATTCCAGAATGTATAAACTTTAAATTGAACCTCCATTCTTGTTTTCTGAGCTATAAATTAAGTTAATACACAGATTACTAAGATACAATCAAAAATGTTAGCGCATGTAATGACTATGACGCGATAGTTTTCAAAGAGGCCATTTTGTGATACCACTTATGTACAGCCATTCTATCTAGTCTAGATCGTATGCATTTGAAAACGTAGACAAATCGAAAAATACGAACAGTAATAACGCTCTAATTTTATTTTATAATAAACTATTCAATTTCAACACAATATTAATATGAATAAAAAAAGTAATCTTAATCTACATGGAAAACGTACCTATCTCGTCTAAATGTACACAAAATACAAAATCAATACAACACAACAAAACACAAGAGACTGCGCACCGCGTCAGCGAGAATAATATTATATGGGCTTCGCTCAGCGCTCTGCGGTTATATACATACGATGAATGTTTTCAATTTTAATGATTCATCACTTACCGAACATTGGAGAAAAATATTACTCCGTTGTGCAATAATTATAAGAGTTTGTTTTTGTTCCAAAACAAAATAGTCACGTCACGCAGTGACTTGTGACAATGACAGCACTCAGTGTTGCTAGGTGACTAAAAATTAATGCAATCTCAAATTGAGTTTTTTATATTTGCTGATGGGTTAGGCCCTTCTCCCATTACGATGTGGAGGAAGGAAGGAAGGTGGAATTCCTCCATCGAAAAAGGGAGGATCCTCGACCAGTCTACTCGACCGGCCGTTAAGGCCCTGATGTATGTTTTTTTTTTTTTGTGTGGTGTTTCTCAATGTTAGCCAGAAGGGCTTCTACATTTTAACGCGGACGCGTGGGTGAACTGAAGGTTCACCCTGGTAGCGACATGCGCAAGGGCGTCCCCCCTTGACGGGGATCTCGAACCTCGGCTTAGAATAGTAGTTAGATATTTGCTCGCTAGCCGATGCTCGCTCGTCAATTTGGCGATGCACTCAACAATTTTTTTTTCGTTTTTGATTTTGTTAGGCCGTGTTTCCACCTGCAAGTAAACTCGCGGAAGTCTTGCATGAGTTACTTGCAATATCGTTAACATATCCTGCAATTTATTGCTGCAATAAATGTCATGCGAGAAGCTCGCGGATCATACTATCGCAACTTATCGCGGAGGTGTTTACACACCAGATATTGCGAGTGATGGGATAGGAATTACTGTCACAATTTTTCTATTCTATTTTGTGAAATAATGTCGTCAAGATGCGCACGTGTAGCAGCTACATTAACAATTTTATTGTCGAAAAAGAAAAAAAGATCAATTTGGGTTCGAGCAAGGTTCGAGACTGGATTTCTAGGAAACATGAAGCTGGTACCTACTTACCATAATTTATTGCGCGAAATACAACTGGAAGATGGTCAATAAAAATAATCAACTTGTAATAAATAAAATTGTAATATTGCTATACTATAATTTATAGTTTGTACTATATAAATGTAAAATGATCTAATGAACTAATGTAAATAATACATTGTTTAAATAATAACTTACGTAAATTAGTTAAATTATAAAATTGAATAAGCATAATATAAATATTTGTATGCTATTTGTTGGCGAATTGTGCAGACATAAAATTTATTATAAAAAAATGGTTGCCTGTAAAGTCGGTTTTACGGGCGAAGATTTTACGTGACAACGTCTTTTTCTCGGTAGAATATTTATGTGCTGCGCGCGCGGCAGACCGCGGGCCTCTCTCTCGTTCGGTGACTCATCGTAACGTTACCGAGCGTTACACTTTTTCATAAGTGACTCCCAGTCGCAACCTAATTTAAGACGTTGTCACGTCAAAATAAAAATGGTTGCCTGTAAAGTCGGTTTTACGGGCGAAGATTTTACGTGACAACGTCTTTTTCTCGGTAGAATATTTATGTGCTGCGCGCGCGGCAGACCGCGGGCCTCTCTCTCGTTCGGTGACTCATCGTAACGTTACCGAGCGTTACACTTTTTCATAAGTGACTCCCAGTCGCAACCTAATTTAAGACGTTGTCACGTCAAAAACTTTGTAACCACAATTCAAACAAATAAATTTTCATTTTATTTCATTTCCCTTCATTTTCAAAAATAATCACTTTATTCCATCTTAAGACCTCATAAAACCCTATTGACTTTATAGTTTCTCCACAAGAGCATTCATGACTTTGTCGTCGACTCATTATTTTCAACAAAATCAAAAGCCGTACGGGCGATACTTGCAGCTTGCTGCGAGATATACGGAACTAGACCGATAAGCAGCGAGATCTGTCGCGAGTAGACGCAGTCATGTTTACACACGCTTTCGCAACTTCTCGCAAGAAGCGCTTGACAAACTGTCGCGACAGAACTTGCTACATGGTTTACACTTGCAAGTTGCTGTCAGACAGACTGTCGGACAGTTCTTGCGGAAGTTTACTTGCAGATGGAAACGCGGCCTTAGTTTTGCTAGTGACTTTTAATTTTGGAAAAAGGCAACCCTGTCCAATGCGAGATACACAGGCGAGATATGACAATAGACAGGTCACAAGATTGAGGATGGTCACAGGATATACCGGTCTTAGATTACAAAATAAAAGGCAGATGGAGCATGTCAATCGTCCATCGCCCTTGTCAAAGAAAATACGAAATCAAAAACGAATACGAACCTCCGCCAGTGCTATAGCGATTCTAGCTTGGATTCTAGTGTTATGCAATACGTCAAAAGGGGTTTGATATTTTAGTAAAAAAATGCTGTCTTGTGATATTAAAACGCTGTAAAAATTGTTCCCGAAAACAAACAAAAAGATAAAACATCGTTTTACAGGTTTTCTGTAGATTATTTGGCTTATTTAATTTTGTATACAAATAATAATTTTACATATACGAAGGAATTCAAAACTTCAACGTATGCTGCCAGTATTTTGAAAATAAATTTGCCATTTTTATGGGTAAAACGGTAAAATGGTTAAAAGATCTACGGGGTAGTGCTGTTGGATTTTTCGATCGTGAATGTGATTATTTGTATAGTGCAATAAAGGTTCATGATCATTATTAGATTATTTTAATAAGCATTTTACATTTTTTTGTTACTTTTATAAAAAGCGTCATAGTCGTTTTCGCTCGCGATTTAATTCATGTCAACTTCATGATGGATATGATGAAATTTTTTTTAATGTAATTTATTTAATTAAAAATTGAATAAAATTATTTTGTCCATATATAACTTTAGTAGATAGGTGCTTTATGTAACAAAATAATTTTTACAATA
Source organism: Colias behrii (assembly GCA_029959065.1). NCBI lineage: Eukaryota > Metazoa > Arthropoda > Insecta > Lepidoptera > Pieridae > Colias > Colias behrii. The sequence goes on from JARWMC010000001.1 coordinate 11,270,997, forward strand.
TTGTAAAAAAATATCATAAACCCGATATAAATTTTTATTAAATTAAAATTAAAACTTGACTGCTAATTTATGTAGCCTACGTCACTACCACCACTACCTTCATAATTCAGATGATTGCAATGACACCTCACAACTCAAAATCGATCCAACCGTTTATACTGCAGGGCGTGTCAAAGAAATATTATACATACATACACTCAAAAAACATAACTCTCTTTCTTCCGTAGTCGGGCAAAAATTTGGGAAAATTTTCAATATCTGGTAACATTACACGCACACAGAAGCACCGTGTTCGTACAGTGCAACGGCGAAATGACAGCACACATAGCTTTATGGAAATGACGATAAATCATTCGCAGTGTGACCAGATTCAGTATTTTAATACTTTTTCAGTATATTTCATCGATTTTTCCGAACATCAGTATATTTTCAGGTATATTGCTGGAAGTCAGTATTTTTGGGTATATTTTGGTTGACGTTATGGCAACACCGTCGTGAGTGATCTTCTTTGCGACAATGTTTGCGGAATTCCCCGGAACGCGAACATTGGGGACTTTTCCCGATTTATACATGTTACCTATGAGCAAAGATGAGTAAGTTACAGATATGACAAGAAAGACGGCCGTCGCCGGCGTTGTAGTATTGTCATACTAACTATACAATTATCAATCAATACATAGTATAAATCAGAGTTGCAGAATGTATGTTCGTCTAAAACTTTACAACTGCTGGACCGATTTTAATGCGGTTTGCACCATTAGATAGAGCGTAATTTCCAGATTACATACATTGAAATCCGTTGTGTTTCATGAATATCAGTTACCCGGACGAATTCGGGACGGACCGCTAGTTTATCTAAGATTTTCAAAACAACGTCTAGTTTTTAAGTTTTCAGTTGGATGAATAGGTAGTAGTTAAACATATAAGATATTTTATTACAAATACGGTTCAAGTGAAATGATTGTCTCTTCTGCACTCGACTTAATCTTTGAGGACTTTCTTTCGATAATTCGGGAATTTCCCCAAAATAGGAGATGTTTTTGTCATCATATTAGAGTAGTCTACTAAAGTCCGGTCGCGGAGCAGGAAGAATTTCGTACATTAACCTGTTATTACCTGTCACTGTCACTCCCTTGTAAAAATAATGTGTCTTGCTCGCACAGGTGCAATGACCGCCGTCCTTAGGGATTGTAAACCTTTAACCTGAGAGCGTAAGGTTTGTGTTTGCTTCATTGGTGTCAGGTGTTCAATTATGATTTTGTGAATTCAAAATTTATAAGAATAAACCTCAAACTCTTTATGTCCAATCAAAATCCGCCTAAGTCGAAATCGCGTGTTAGACTAACGTATTTCTGTAATATTGTACTGTATAGTAAATTATTTTTTGAAAAATAAGGTCATAAAGAAGTTTCACTTCTTATGTGTGTACACGCACACTTTTTTTATATAATATATCGTTGTTATTGAAAAAGTTAAAATGTAACTAGCTAATAAGTATTGTAAATGAATAAAGGACATTTATTTAATAAATTAGTAAAAAACATTTTCTCCTCCAAATATTTCATGTAAACTGCACTTCATTCAAAAATGTTTGTGACCACTGTCAGTAGGTAAAGAGGTCATTATACGAAATTCTTTCTGCTCCGCGACCGGACTTTAGTCTTTGCGTCTTTGGTACGCTTTGGATAATAATGGCTGGTTCACACTTTGATTAGTGCGAGTGCAGGTGATTAGTGCGAGTGCAGGTGTGTAGTGCGAGTAGTGTCCAATTCAACTGCGAGTGCAGGTGATTAGTGCGAGTGCAGATCAATGGTGCAATTCGCGACTCTACACACTACGCTAAACACTAAACACTAAACACTCCTGTCCAGACGTGTTTAGGCAGGCACACTGCGAGTGAGGGGGAAGGGAGGGCGCGCGGGACGTGGCTACTCGCAGTCCACTCGCAAAAAAATAGAACACGCTTCTATTCACTTTACTACACAGCCTACTAAACACTTGCACTAAACAGTCGCTGTCCACACGTAGTTACTAAACACCTGCACTAATCACCTGCACTCGCACTAATCAAAGTGTGAACCAGCCATAATAGCCGACTGTTATTATATCTGTGTTATTAGCAAAGACTAATATTATGTATATATTTATATCTATTTGTTAATTATTGCTCCGAGGCCTAACCGTTTTGTTTTCTAAATTTGAATTATTCGAATGCCTATTGCCTATAATAATTCGGTTGCGAATGCGTTGCGAACTTGAGAAGTTGTGAATTGCGATTAATTGCGAAGCCCCCTTTTGTTTTGTTTCTCTCGATTGTTATTTAATTTGTTCTGTTTTGTTATTAGCCTGTTGTTTGTTAAGTCTCTTTTAATAATTGTTTAAGTTAAGTTTTGTTTAGTATGTAGTTGAGTTTGTTGTTAATTTTAAAATGGCTTCTAGGAGGAAGGTGTATTGTGTTTTTGGATGTAGTGAAATGGGTAAGTTTTCTCAAAATTATTTATTTATAATGAACTGATGCTACCAGTACGTATCCCCTTATTGTTTGTTTTGGTCATGGCCGCAGAACATCTTTGTTTGCATAACCATATATCACTATTTTACAAAAAATTATAAAAATTTTAAATATTTGAGTATTATATATTTAATAATAAGTATATTTAAATATATAAAAATAATTAAATATGGAGAACACTTAACATTTATTGCGTATTTCTATACTGTAAAGGTTTTTTTTATGTATTCACAGGAGCATATATGCATCGTTTCCCTCACCCTACAAGACGACCGGAGTTGTTTGCTACCTGGATGTCAATTGTAGGTGAACAACTAAAAGATCTTGAGCCTGACAAGATCTACAGAAACAAGAGAGTCTGTGATTACCATTTCAAGCCTGAGCACAAAGTTTCATGTCACCGATTACTCAATTTGTCTGTTCCATCAATCTACTTGAATGGTGAGTTTGAATATTACCCATAGCTGTTTATACTTTATTTATCAAATTAATCATTCTCTTAGGTAGGATTATTATATATAACACACACTATTTTTAGTTAGGGAACTGGTTCTTATTTCTGCTGGTGAAACACTACTAAGCTTTTAGTAACAGAGTCCTCAGTGATAGACTAACTAGCTTGATGAGCACCAGTCAATGCTCTACCACTATTCTTTAGTTTCTTCAACCAGTTTTCATTCCAAAAAAGCTCAACTGCAAGCCTATTGAAAAAAAAAATTAAATGATACATTCTATAATTTTATCTTTCGTAATTTTTTACTTTGCTACTTATTATAATTACAGGTATATTTTCTTCTGCGAGTACAGCAGTTTACATGGAACATAACTATTCTCAGCCAAGGATGTGGCCTTGTGAGACAAGGGCAAATGAAGATATTGATGTCCCATTAAATCAGCAATTTTTAGATAAAGGTATAATAATTATTATTTATTATTACTGCTCTTTTTACCTAAATCGGCAGAAGCAATTATGTAATGGGGTGTTAATTAAGGTATCATATCAAAATATAAGATACTTAAAATCTCATTCAAAATATATACCATACTTGTATTAATGAAGTGAAATAATAATGAACCCTTTTAATATAAGCATGATATTTTTTTGGGTGTTTTTTTTTTACACTTATTCTTTTAACCTTTTCAAGGACTCCAAAATCAACTGGAACCTGAAATAAGCAACCAGCCTTCGACATCCCAGAAGGCCATAAAAGGTGACACATTGTGCAAATGTTATTAGTTTGTAAAATTTGGAAATGTTCTTTTTTGATTAAGGGCTGGTTTTTCATACCTCCGATAAATTTTTTAAGACAACTTAATTCATGACAGTTTACAAAAGTAATGTTTAACGGCATGTTATGGATAAAATGGCGTCAATTGACACAATTTTATTTTTTATATTTATCTGGAGAGTGATAAATTGCTCCTAAGATACATCCAATTTGGGGGGTTATATGTTCAACATTTGTATTAATCTACAGTTGGTGGAATAGGCAATAGACGGTGGCAGATGACAGACGTCGCGCTCTCTTGCTTTTGGACCGTCGGATCGGATGGACGTTCACCATTTTGCTTAGAAACATTTGTTAACATTTAACATTTTTAGTGAAATCGTGAAAACGTGGACGTTCTTCTGATCCGGGTATCAAACAACAGCTTCAAACGATTATATCACGTTTGACTGCGTTGGAGGATAATTCTATGGGCCGCAATATAGGTGCAGCTAGCGCGGCGTGCCAGGCCACGCCCTCACGTTCGCACACGCCGCCACCGCAGTTGCTTAGATTATCGAGTGACTCATCCAATACGGTGGCCGCCCGCGACGCGACGCGCGCCGACCTGTTGGCGCCTAGCGTGACGTCGGCTACGGGGAGCGTGCCTGCATCGTTGCCGTCGAGCGCTGACGCCGTGTTGAGTGAAGTGTTGGATAAAATTACTACGACAATCAATGCTGTAAACCCGGTGAGATCCAACCATATTTATATTTCTAGTTTTGACCCTGCTTTAAATGATTTTAATGTTTGGTGTGAGGAAGTGGATCATTTGTGCAGTATTAATCGTTGGGACGATCGCGAGTGCTTGGCACGTATAAGTAATTGCTTAAAGGGTGATGCACGTGTCTGGCTTAGTGAATGGTCTACTAATGAGCGTTCGTGGTCTATTTTTAAACGTGATTTCCAATCGTTGTGCCCGCGTAGAATAGATAGTGCTAACATCCTATTCGAAGTTATGAAGACAGATTCCGATCGTTATCCTACATATGCTGAGTATGCTAGACGTTCACTGTTGCGATTACGCGTTGTCAAGGGTTTGAGTGAAGAATTAATTAGTGCAATAATTATTCGCGGTATAACCGACCCGCAGATTCGTGCGGCCGCTACGAACGCTAACTTGTTACCCTGTGACTTAGTTGGATTTTTGTCGATTTATATTAAACCGGCTCAGACCCCCGTTCGTAATAAACATATTGAGCCTCAAAGTCTTTCGCGAAAAAGAGAACATTATAGTACACGATCTAAATGTTTTAAATGTAATGGTTTCGGTCACAAACAAAACGAATGCCCCAAACGCGTGAGATTAAATAATACGTTTGATAGAAATGAGTCATCGGGGTCAGTTTCTAATCGAGTTACGAGTAAACCTGAGCCGTGTAGTTTCTGCAAAAAGATGGGACATAAAGTAGAAGATTGTTTTGCAAAGCAGCGCAGCGAATCACGCGGTAAATCTAACGTAAACTTTTGTTATGATATCCAAGATGATTATCAACGAAACGATATAGCGTCTGCAGTGATTCAGGGTGTGCCTGTAGACATTCTAATAGATAGTGAATAGATGAAACTCCAGTAGTGTACAGACCTTATAAGATGTCCTATCACGAAAAGATTCGAATGCGGGAAATAATTAATGATCTGCTGAGTAAGGGGATAATTAGGGAATCCGAATCAGAGTTCTCGAGTCCTATCTTGCTAGTTAAGAAAAAAGTTGGTAGCGACAGGATGTGTGTTTCGGGCGTTGAACGCGAACACAGTGAAGGATCGATATCCATTGCCACTTATTGTTCGTTTAGGCAAAGTCAAGTTCTTTACAAGTTTAGATATGGCTACAGGCTTTCATCAAATTCCATTGCATAACGATTCCATTCGCTACACTGGCTTTGTCACGCCCGAGGGTCACTTTGAGTATTTAAAAATGCCGTACGGACTCGCCAATGCTCCTGTAGTCTATCAGCGCATAATATCTGATACTCTTCGTCCTTTTATCGAGGCCGGTAAGGCTTTAGTCTACATCGAACGACGTCTTGATACCAAGTGAGACGATAGACGAGGGACTACAGGCTCTCCGCGAGGTGCTACGGACTTTGACCACTGCAGGTTTCTCCATCAACCTAAAGAAATGTACATTTTTGGCTAGAGAGGTAGAGTACTTGGGGCGTACGATCAGCTATGGTCAGGTAAAGCAGAGTCCGCATAAAATTGAAGCTTTGGTCAAGGCCCGAACACCCAGAAATGTAAAAGAAGTGAGACAGTTTCTCGGTCTGGCCGGTTATTTCCGGCGATATATTCCCGGTTACTCCCTTAAAACGTCTTGCATTACCGATTTACTTCGCAAGGGTGTGCAATTTCAGTGGACTGACGAGCACGAGCGAGTTCGTAAAGACATTATTGAGCGGTTAACCAACGAACCTGTGCTAGCTATTTATGACCCTTCGTTAGCCACAGAAGTGCACACTGATGCGTCGTCGCGAGGTTACGGCGCTGTTTTACTTCAAACAGACGCTGAAGGTCGCAAACGACCTGTTGCGTATTTCAGTAAAGTCACGCAGGGAGCAGAGCCACGTTATCACTCATACGAGTTGGAAACATTGGCTGTGCTAAAGGCGTTGCAACATTTAAGACATTATTTAATTGGAAATAAGTTCAAAGTAGTAAGTAAGATTTGCAACGCCTTGAAACTCACCCAACGAAAAAAAGATTTGCTGCCTAGGATAGCTAGGTGGTGGATGTATTTACAAGACTACAACTTTGACCTTGAGTATCGTAAGGGGACTGCGCTGTCGCACGCTGATTACTTGAGCCGTAATGCAATTAATATGTGCCCAATTCCAAGGCCACATAACTGGGCCCAGATAGCGCAGGCTGCTGACGAAGAAACCCAGTCACTTTTGCAGAGGTTTAATGACGGTGAACTTGATGCGGAACGCTATGTAAAACGTAATGATGTTTTGTATTATAAGCTTAAAGTGACGGGAGAACAGACTCGCTTATTGTGTTATGTCCCGAAAGGTCACCGTTTAAGTTTGTTGCGAATTTTTCATAACGAACATCAGCATATTGGTGTGAACAAAACTACAGACTTAATTCTCCGACACTTTTGGTTTCCTGGGCTTAGGCAATTTGTACAAAAGTATATTCAACATTGTATTGTTTGCTTAGCTCATAAGAAGGTGCCGCGTAAACCCTTACAGCCGATCCAGTCGTGGGACAAACCTGCTACTCCATTTGATACCGTGCATACAGATGCTTTAGGTCCCCTCCCCGACTCGAACGGTTATAAGTTCGTCATCTTGATTGTAGACGCGTTTTCAAAGTATTGTTTACTGTATCCAATTTTTCGACAAGATGCAAATGAGTTAAAGCGTGTTTTCGAGAACGCCATATCATTATTTGGCACTCCTCGATTAGTTGTAGCGGATCGAGGTAGAATGTATGGAGCTCTTCGTTTACTAGTTGGATTAGAGACCAAGGCTGTGAAATACATTTCATAACTGCAGAAATGCATCAACGTAATGGGCAGGTTGAGCGGTATTGCCGCACAGTTATTAATATGATTCGCGTAGAAACGAACTATCGTCAGGAAAGTTGGTCCGCTATTCTTTGGAAACTACAGCTCAACCTGAACATTACGAAACAAAAATCGACTAAATGTTCACCTTTAAATTTGTTAATTGACAGCGATGGTGTTACGCCTGTCATCCGATCCGTGGTCCGCGACATTGCGTCGGAAGCCACCAGTCCGCTAGTGAGCTGCTTGAAGACAACCGAGCGAAGCAAGATGCTCATGTGAACGAACGCCGCAGAGTGCCTCAGCCCTTTCGCATTGATGACCTTGTTTTTGTGAAAAAGACGAGCCAGGACCGTCTACCGGAAAGTTAGACTCCGGGATGCGAGGCCCCTATGCCGTCACGAAAATACTGCCACAAGGTCGTTATGAGCTTCGACTAGTCAGTGGGTCGTATGGTAAGAGCACGCAGGCTGCAGCTCAACATATGACATTGTGGCGAGGAGAGTGGACCCCCGATGTGTGTGCGGCATTCTTCGAATGTGAGTATGAGCATGTGGTTTGGCTATTCATCCTAGGCCCCGTTTAACATAAAAATAAACCGATCATTTTAGATTCATGTTGCCATCTGATGTGAGATGAGTGTAGGTTTTCATGTTTCTTTATTGTGGTCTAATGCAAACAATAATGCCAATAGGTGCCGCCGACGAGGACTCCGAAGAAAACGCGGAGGGAAACATGCAAGTACAAGCGGTGGTCCACACTCAACCATAACGACCATATCAGGTGCTACCTGAAGATGATGCGGTCGAGGACGAGCCGGCTTCAGGAACGGCCGAGTTAGTGGAATAGGCAATAGACGGTGGCAGATGACAGACGTTCACCATTTTGCTTAGAAATATTTGTTAACATTTAACATTAAATTTTTATTGTTCTTTGGAAGTATTTTGTTTAAAAAAATAATAAATAATCGTCTAAAAGGCTAATTCTACATTAACTGTGCTGGATGGGTTTATTCTAAATTAACTCTGTAACTTGGTTTTATAAAGTAAAGCAGAAATTTAGACACAACATCACTTGTCTCTCAAATGTACTGATTTCATTTGTAAAAAAATATATCTTTAATAAAGTTTTTATTTTCTTTATAGGTCGCACAAAATATTGTGATGAATACTTAATAAAACAATATAAAAAGTCCCAAATTGAACAGAAAAAATTGAAGTTAAAGTTAAAGAAAACTATGGCTAAAGAGAGAAGATTTAAAGCACGTTTTGCCAATGCTGAAAAATTAGTTGCTGGTCAGGCATTCCATAAAGTCACAGCAAAAATGTCAGAAGCTGGAAAAAATTTTACTGGACTACAATTTAAACAAGCTCTGAAAAAACCTAAAGGAAGACGTTATAACACTGAAGAAAAAGTGTTGGCCTTGACTTTATATTTTAAAATAAGCCCTAAATTATTCACATTATGTACAAATATTTTACACTGCCAACTTTAAAATCATTGCGAAACCTGCTGGCTCAAATAAAAATGTCTCCAGGGATTAATAAAATCATTTTTGACAAATTAAAAGACTGTCAGAGGAATGAATAAGGATGACCGCCTATGCACACTCATCTTTGATGAGATGTCGCTCACACCGAACATCCAATATGATGCAGCAAATGATCAACTGCAAGGCTTCATAAGTCATAGTAGCAAAATGAAAATCGCTAATCATGTTTTAGTGTTTATGATCAAGGGCATCAAAAAGAACTATAAACAACCAGTTGCTTACTTTTTTACCCAAAGCCTGCAGAAGTTAGAATTAAAAAATATTATCAAAGATGTGGTCAGGCATGTGCACTCAACAGGCTTAAAAATATTGTGTTCGGTCTGTGGCCAAGGAGCCACTAATGTCAGTGCATTAAGTAGCTTAGTATAGGATACAAAGGATAAATATTTAAGAAATGGAAAATAATGGCGTTATGATATGTATGAATGTGATTCAAAACAAATAATTCCATTATTTGATGTGCCACATTTAATTAAAGGATTAAGAAATAATCTTTTAACAAAAGACATGCAGTACATCGATTTTGAGGATGGGAATAAAAAAAAATGTTGTGTGGTTTTATGAAACCACGGTAAAAGTGAAACTTTCCGAACACTGCTTTATACCTACTCGGCAGCCGACCGTCACGCGACATGCGCTACACAGACCAAAAAGTTTGAGACGATGTAATAAAAGTTTCACTTTAAAAAAGTGATAAAATGAGAATACTTCCAGATGTTATGTCATGATGTTATATGAAGCAGACAAAAGTTATGGAGAGCTCAGGTACGTAAGTTCCAGGGATTTGCAGTCTAATTTAAACTCTTTTTATAAACTAGATTTAGATTTTCCTTTTATCATAGATACTGGAATTGTATGAATTTATATTTTTGGTTTTATGGCATTCAAATGCTTTATAAATATAAATTTATAAAGAATAGAAAAAATTCGATCACGAGGCGGGACTCGAACCCGCATCCTTCGCGCCATTCCGGGGCGGATGCCTCACCAACTCAGCCACTCGTGACCCGCCCGAGTGATCGAATTTATTCTATTCTTTCAGTTTTATGTGTCTGAAGGGACACACCGCGCGCCATCTATTGAGATGATTAACAACCATTTCAACCAATATGAAGCACTTTTCAGTGAATACAATATTGTAACGATGGAACACGACCTTTTTTGTTGAATTTATATTTTTGGTTTTATGGCATTCAAATGCTTTATAAATATAAATTTATAAAGAATAGAAAAAATTCGATCACGAGGCGGGACTCGAACCCGCATCCTTCGCGCCATTCCTTCTTCCTTCTTCTGATTCTATTATGACGTATACAAAAATGATAAAGATTTAACTCTAGATGGCGTGAATGTAAAACAAGTTTTTCATTTTTCTGTATGGGTAGACAAAACTTCAAAACGCCACCTGCTACGGTTTATAATTATTATGAACGATTAGCTTTCCGCCCGCATTTTCAAAAAAAAAACCCGCATAGTTCCCGTTCCCGTGGGATTTCCGGGATAAAACCTATTCAATGTGTCCAAGTTACGTTCTATATGTGTGCTAAATTTCATTGTAATCGGTTCAGTAGTATTTGCGTGAAACACACACATACACATCCTCACAAACTTTCGCATTAGTAGGAAGTAGGATTGTTATAAAAATAAAAGTTATATTTGTTGGCGTAAACTATTTTATTGTAATTTTGGGAAATAAATAATGTCAAAATTGATTACCTACAATAAAACGCAGTTTTATTTTATTACATTACACTATTGTTTTTTTTATCAAAACATGTATTTGAAGTAGCATATATGATATAATATTATGCTGATCCAAGCATTTTCACTCAAAACTAATATCACTAATGATTTGTAAAAGTAAATTATTTCAATATACATTTCATAACCAACAAGTAAGAATAATTATTCATACAACAACAAATCTAAAACACTATTTACTATGGAAAAAAAACCAGGAAGGTGAAAAACATATTTACGATTTCGATGCACTCGACTTTTAGTAAAATATAGTAGGTAAAAATATTATTATGGTATTGATCACAGACATGTCTGTGGTTTTCATTTTAGCTACTAGTATCAGAAAGCTGCGTGTTCAATGCACGTCGGGGTCACACAACTGTGGAGGAAGGAAGGTAGAATACCTCCATCGAATAAGTGAAGTTTCTCGACATACTCGATTGGCCGGCCGGCCTCAATGAAGATTGTCGGAAAGTTGTATATGTGCTCTGTAGCGAAAAAATTTCGCTTGCGCGATTCAGAGCGAGGTGTCGTACAGTATACCTAATGAAGTTTTTCACCTTTTTATTTTACTGCATATACAAAATAAAAATTAAACAATGGCAATGTAAATTCTAAACAAACTACTACCAAAATACAATTAGAACAAAAATCATTTGACTGGTTGATTTCACCCAGAGGCCAGAGGCGGCTCGTGACAAAATTGTATGGGTGTTCACTTGAAATAAAACAACGAAAATACAATAGCGTTAGCGGGATAATTTATTACAAAAAAAAAATGAGCACCACATTTTATAAATGTCTATAACACTAAAAATTACAAAGTACAGGCTATTTCAAAACGAATTCAATGATTATCAATAATTAGTAAATCACCGAATTTGCATTCGCGAGCGTAGGTATCCATAGTGTTTGTTTATATAATATAGGAGTGGCAACGTCGCGCGCAATTGCTGCTGTCATGCGATGCGGCAACGTTGCGTGAGACTCAAAACGCTACCTGCTACGGTTTATTATGAACGATTGTTATAAAAATAAAAGTTATACATATTTGTTGGCGTAAACTATTTTATTCATCATTAATTTTGGAAAATAAATAATGTCAAAATTGATTACAATAAAACGCAGTTTTATTTTATTACATTACACTATTGTTTTTTTTTTATCAAAACATGTATGTATTTGAGTAGTTAGTAGCATATAATATTCTGAATTTCTGATCCATGCCTATTCACTCAAAACTAATAACACTAATGTTTTGTAACAGTAAATTATTTCAATAGGTATTTGAACATTTCATAACCAACAAGTAAGAATAATTCGTATACAAGATACAATAACAAATCTAATACACTATTTATTATTTTATTATTTATTATGTGAAAATAACCAGGAAGGTGAAAAACATATTTACGAAAACAAAGTAACATATGGTTTTGCTATTAGCTATCAGGAGAAATTGCTTGTTCAAATAACGTCGGAGTTACAACTGTGTAAGAAGGAAGGTGGAATTCCTCCATCGATAAACAAGTCTACTCGACTGGCCGGCCGTTGAAGCCCTAATGAAAGATATCGAAAAGTTGTATATGTGTTTTGTAGCGAAAAAATTTCGCTTGCGCGATTCAGAGCGAGCTGTCGCTACAGTAATTATATTTCAATTTTATCTTTTTATACCTGGTACAACTGGCCGACGAATAAAAAAATCGTATTAGAATAAATTACAATAAATTATGGAACAAAAGAAGGATTGTAACTGAATTAGGTAATTAGGTATGTTTGTTTCTGGGTGCACCGTTTTCGACGACGCGACGCGCGACGTAAACGGAGTAGGTACCTACTTTGCTAAAACAAACTAAGTAATAAAATTGTGTGTCTGTCTGAAAATTCGCTACAGCATATTTTACCAATGTTTGCAAGTTTGTGATTACTTTGATAGTTTACCGATTTATAATAATTGTATACTTATATCATTGTTTAAAAATATTCAAACACAATATGATATAGGTACTGAATTATCACTGGTTTCAGTGATGAACTGATGAGTCAATGTTAGCCACAATACTAATCACTTTCGTCATACATGTGTATGATTGATGTGATTTGCAATGTGGTGAAATTTCATAAAAATCACGGGCCAATTTTTTGTTTTGAATCCCACCGAAAATACATATATTATTAATTGCGTTATTAGAATAATTAATTACTATACCTACCCACGATCAATTATTACAATTTACAATATAGTCTCAAATGCATACTAGAGAAATATTGCAATTTGAATCAATTGAAATGCATAGCATTGTGAATTTATTTTTGTATGCTATGCATACAAAAATAAATTACATAAACACAAGAAATTCCGCGCGCAAATCATAGCGCGTGTCAATGAAATCAAGAATGTAATTTTATATCAAGCCGACGACGACGCCGAACTAAAGTACCTATAGTACCATTGACCTTCAGTGTACAATACAGTCTACAGACCTACGACGGACGACCAAACAACAATAATGAGTAATAAATTGTTTACAAAAAAAAAACATAGTTTCTAAGGTCATTAGTTTTATTTTATTTTAATTTTTATTGTTATTTTTTTTGAACGATTGGAAATGAAATTACTCAATTATTACACATAGAACTTTGATTTATTAGAATTATAAGATAACGAACGCGAATGCACGACATCTAGCGCGTCAATGTTTAAACATCGCCTTTCGTTTGCTTGGCAAAAGTCACGCACACTACTGTAGAAGTGTCAAATTTTGCCGGTATTTCACTGTTGTTTTTCTAAGTAAATAATGTAAGTTATTGATTAAAAAGGTCGATCGCGGACACATTTCATTGTAGAGAAGTGATAAAATGATTAGTTTTAAAGAAAGAGTGTCTGTGTTAAGTGTTTAGTCGTGATCAAAAATGTATGGAGGGACGGGCGGAACATTCACCTTAAGCAACAAGTATTCTTTTGACTCCATGCTAACAAGGAACTTCAATCAGGACCCTATTGAAAATTTCTTCGGAAATATAAGAAGTTCAGGCGTAAGAAATACATCTCCTAACTGTCGGGCATTTGAAAGTGCCTTTAAAGCAATTTTACTTAATAATTTCTGTTCTGCTCATGCTATAAACGCGAATTGCGAAGAAGATTTTAATAAGTGCCAACAAAATTTAGACTTTTTTTTTAATAAAGCAAAAAGACAATTTGGAGAGAAATCCTAGCAAGAAAATAAACACGCATGAAATTGAAACAGAAGAAAATTTTTACAATGCTCTCTGCTCATTGAATGTTGATCATTCTTCAGATCATCAACAACGCAGTTATGTATGTGGATGGGTTCTAAGAAAATGTTTGAGCAAAATAATAAAAAAATGCAAATGTAGAAGTTCCTTGTTATCAAATAAGGAAGATATAGGAAATGAATTCTTAAAAGGGGTGACAGACGTGCGAGTAAGTGCGCGAACTTGTGGCTCGACGACCTTTTTCGCTCGTGTATCACCCCAAGTACGCGTACTTAAAAACCGTCGAGTAAGTTCGTTGACGATCCAACATGTTTGAAATTTTACTCGTAGCCCGCCTTCGCTCGCACGTCTGTCACCGCCGCGAGCCGCGAGCCTAGCCTGTCTAGCTATAATAGGTGTTACTAAGTGCAAAAGTTCATCATATAATGGCTCAGGCATCCTTAAATTATTACGCAAGTCTTCCTTCTACATCGTAACTCCTTCATCAAATTTACGTGGGATAAACGCTCTCTTTTTGTAAGCCAGTTTTTCACCCACTTTTGCTGATTTCGTTTTCTTCTTTTAGTTTTATGAAAATAATTTAATATAATTAATATGAATGAATATAATATAATTGAATATTGGCGAAGGTATCTTTGAATCACGCCAAGGAAGTTTCACTCCTGATGCGTGGGCTCGGAGCACACGCTCTTTTTTTGTAAAGTACCCTCAAAATATAATAGTAAAAACGAAAATGTCCTTCAATTTTTAAACATTTGTTTTGTTAGAATGCTATTTACTTAAAAATTAGTGCTGGTTATTAAATTAAAAATGTCTATATTTAATTCCTGAATAACATAAAATTCCCTCCGTTGATGACATAGCGACATTCGATATCGGTGACACGCGAGAAGCTACTGACCAAGCTCTTGCGTCATGCGTGTGTCACCGACGTAGAGCCGAGTAAGTACGCGAACTTTAAAACCGCGATTTTAAAGTTCGTACGTCTATCAGCCCTTTAAAGCTAAAGAATCCATACTAATATCACAGTATTAGTTACAATATTATGGTAATACTGTGCTAATCACAGTATTACAATAAAATATGGTAATACTGTGCTAATATTATAAATGCGAAAGTAACTCTGTCTGTCTGTCTGTTACTCAATCACGCCTAAACTACTGAACCAATTTGCATGAAATTTGGTATGGAGATATTTTGATACCCGAGAAAGGACATAGGCTATTATATATATATTATATTGCGAAATATGTACCACGGGCGAAGCCGGGGCGGACCTCTAGTTTAATATAAAAAAACAATGGCTTTGCTATCCTTCAAAAAAAATTTCAAATACATTTAATGAACTTCAAGAGTTAATAGCAATGTATTTGAAAACGAATAAGTATAAAAAATAAAAATATAAAAGCACAACATAAAATGTTTATTGATACTTTTATTCTATTTTCACATGATTGTGATACCCATGAAAATGATTTTAAACGTTATTTTATTGAAATCACAATAAATACACTTTTATATAGCTGGTGCAGATCAATGAATCGTATTTTGTCAGGAAAATTAACATATTATGTAGAAAACGACGATCCTTTGAAGCAGTGTGCTCAAGCTTATAATAAACACAAACATAACAAATAAAACAGCGGCAAGTTACGCTATTTTATTTGTTATGTTTGTGTTATTATAATGCCTAACCAAATACATACATAAATTATCTTAGGCTACTAGAATCAAGAATGCTAATTAATATAGTGTGGAAAAAAATGAATAAACTCCCAATTAATTAAAAAGCGTTTTTCTTTACCTGGCCCAATTATCTTTAGATTTTCAAATGTGTCAACAATGATATTTTATGTATAGATACGTTATATAGTAGGGGAGCCCAGGATGCTAAATGTGGATTTACTCGAGCGTCACGGGAACCTATTAGAATTGGTAGATTAGACCATAGCGAGAAAAAAAGGTCCTATAATGTTTTCACTTTTAGCGGTGGGGAAGGGTTTTTTGATTTTTTTTAATTTAAAAAAGAAAATAATTGGCTTGGAAATACTCAAGCGCGTTAGATATTGATATTTTGCATGCTCCAGGACGTCACTGAAAAAAAGTATACGTTAATCTGACGATTTAAGTGGCGATTTAATCGCTATGAAGAAAGGGTAAAAAATTAAAGTAATATTATTCGAGCGCGTCAGATTAATATATGGGGGGGGTTAATTACAATATAAGAAGTCCCCATTTCGCTAATCTGACGATTCGAGCTCAACCTTAGGGAATTATGGATTATTCAAATTTTCCAGCGGGGCCCCTGAGCGCACCCACCAACCATAACTGCTCATATTGACTAGAGGTACTAATGAATAGCTAAGGTACCGTCCCTTATAGTAATCTGACGCGCTCCAGTAAATCCCAAAATCCCCTCTTGGGCTCCCCTACTAATATACTCACAATATATCCAAAAAAAATGCTTCATATGCAGTGTCAGGCACACACAAATACAAGTTTCATTTTACTTAATTTATTACATTCACAGACTGTATAAGAGAGATGGCTCTAATAAAATGATATAAACAAAAAAGACAAAGATAGTTTGTCACTTCCGCGCAGGTGTAAGCAAAAGTCATAAGAATTCACCAATTAAATATAAATAAACAAATAGTTGCCATGGTAATTTGCATAGACTAACGACACAGAAGGTTCAATGTTATAGATGTTATGTTTCCTGCACAAGTAAACAAATGTGACAATTTCATTTACTATTTATCGGTCAATTAAGGAAAGCTGGCATGTTCACAGTACTCACACTTATGCAATTTCACTTACAGTATGTTCAAAAATAAATGCGACTCTAGTTTCATTTTAGACTTGAATTGTAAAATGGTTGCGTTGTAGATAAATATATCCAAATATAATTATGAAAGCTCTCATAATTTACCTGTAAAATTATAATTTAAAAGTAAATCAATTGATGAAGTTAATTATTTATTCTAATAATAATCAATTGGATAAAAGTATTAATAATCATTCAATTATCAAATAATAATTAAATTTCAGGTCATAAAAACAATACAAATAACACGTGCGCTCACTCCCAACACACGGATGGTTGTTTTGATAATGATTTAAATAACGGACGTCTTCTGCAGTTGCGGAGCAGTCTTGTCCTGACTTTGGTCGAGTAAAGATATCTAAGAAATATTATATTTGTAGTAAGTACGTAATACCTACCAATACGCGCTAACAAATATGTGTTACATGTTTATTGTATAATTTTCACATTATTGGTTTTAAACTCAAATTCAAACATTTATACAATTAGACTTCTTCTAGAAGCACTTTTGAATCGTCATAACAGTTTAACAGTTTTAACATTTACCACCAATTCAGAAAGCAGTATCTATAGAGAAGAAGAAGAATCTATTTAATCATAATCGTAATCTTCTACTTCACTGAAACTTTCATCGCTCGAAGAACTCGCCGTCGGAATTTCTTAATGTTATTATAAATGAGTCAGTGTAATTATCTACTTTTGGTTCTAATTGAATATATTTTTCCTCATGTTCTCGCGTCTTTCTCCAAATGTCACTAAACATATCCAGACTAATAGCATTTGCTTCCTTTCTAAATAATTCTTCCACAGTTTTCAAGTTAAAGTTCACATTTTGTGATGCTACTTTCCCTTTAATTATGCCCCATAGTAACTCTATTGGGTTGAGTTCTGGATGGTATGGTGGATGGCGCAATACACTATGTCCATGATCTTTGAGGATTGCATCAAGTAAAAATTGTGTATAGTTTGGCTTATTTTTTTTAATAATGTGATAACTCTGATTATTAATTAGTAATTTGATTTTTGAAAAAAACAATGCCGATTTTAGTCAAAATTTATATTTTTATAACAAGATCCTTATCAACCAAATTTCCACCTTGGCGAGAAAAATTGACATTTCTAATGAAAATGAACAAAAAATTAAATGATTTTATTAAATACTGTAAATAGTCTATAATTCTTCCATTTACTGTATCACAAAATTCTTCATAGATTTTTAGATATTCGTACTACACCAATTACATCACCCTGTATTTATAAACAATTGCCAAATATGACACATACATAGGCCGGGAGATACTGACACAAAATTTCGGGTCATTTGTAACAGAATGGCGGTTCTACAGAGGTCTTATTACGCAATGACTAAAAGAAAAATGATGGTCAGAACGCTGGTACCGGCGGACTAGTCGCGTGGGCGTTAGTCGAACTCGTCGGATAAATAGCGAAAGTCAAACGATTTGTAACACAAAAATTTTAGAATTTACCGATAGCCCATAAAAAAGATGTAGGCGGTAGTGCGGCTTGGAATCGGAATCGGAATTGGAATTTGGAAGCGGTTTGGAATCGTCCGAAACGTATGGCATGGCGATTTTAGTAAATGGCTGCACGACGATGGTTACCTGTGCAAAAGTTAGCCCGGTACAAATGGTTGAATTGTTTTTTTTAAATCAACGCATTCACGTCGGTATGGCGGACTGTAAGTCACATCGTAAAAGTATGGCATGACACTACCGCCTACATCTTTTTTAAGGGCTATCGGTAAATTCTAAAATTTTTGTGTTACAAATCGTTGGACTTTCGCTATTTATCCGACGAGTGTGACTAACGCCCACGCGACTAGTCCGCCGGTACCAGCGTTCTGACCATCATTTTTCTTTTTGTCATTGCGTACTAAGACCCCTCTAGACCGCCATCCTGTTACAAATGACCCGAAATTTTGTGTCAGTATCTCCCGGCCTAACATGTGCAATGTGTAAATGTGTTGACGTTCCAGCTCTTCTTAATGGGCCTATAATTATTATTATGATGTTGTATTAAAATGAAAAAACTTTTTTGGAGATATAACTGTATTAAGTATTTATTACTAGCTGTGGTGTTCGTTTTCGGTCATCATCATTTACCCGATAAACACCCACTGCTGAGCATAGTCCTCCTTATAGAATTCCATAAGGACCGATCTTACGCTATTCGTTTCAAGGCAGTTCCCGAAACCCGTACAAGGTCATCACTCCAACTTGTAGAATATAATAATAGTGGTGCCTAGATGAAAAAAAAGGATGAAAAAGCCTTTTTTATCTAAAACACAAATAAAATGGGTATCATTTAAGCTATCACCAATTTAATTAGTTTTGTGTTTCTTAAATAATAGGGTTTGTCCTCAAAATAGTAGATCTGTCACCAAAATGTAGTCACCAAACAATGCAAAATCAGTTCCACAAAAAATCACCTAAAATCCTGAGATATAAGGTCTAGTACCAAATAAATGTTTTTGTATGTATTATAATAGGTGTGTCCTAATAAGTATTTAAGCAAACTAATTTAAAGAGATCACCAATAAATCATATTATGTTACTAGAAAATTGCATTAAGTTCAAAATATAAAAAATAAGGGTTGTCATCATCGTTTCAACCAAAAGATTCTGCTACTTAACTAGACTCCCAAGGTTCTAAATTGCCACTGGTAGTATAAATTATATTTAAAAAAAAATTTTAGCAGAGTAGTAAATAAAACAATTATTAAAGTCAAAATAATCAATATTTATTGTTTAAAATAATTACCACTGAACAATCAGCGCTGGTTTAAAATAGCTGGCTTATGGCTAGCAGAATAGTAGATATCACACTTAATTAAAGTTAAAATAATCAATATTTATTCTTAAAAATAATAACTACTGAATAATCAGCTCTGATTTAATAGCTGGCTTATGGCTAGCATAATTGTAGATAAAACACTTAATTAAAGTTAAAGTAATCAATTTTTAAAGCGCGCCAATTTGTCTCCGCCCCTTTGATCATTTTTTCATTAAAATTATTAATTGATGTATTAAATTGGTAACGAATACTATTAATTTAATATCTGAACGAAATAAAATGTTACTACTGTATTGGTGACAAAATATCAAATAAAAAGGAGTCGCAGTCAGGGATCGATAATCGATTTATTTGGTGACAGATCTACCATTCTGAGCACAGAGCTATTATTTAAGTAACAAAACTGTTATTAAAAGAACGAAGTTTATATTCATGTAATGCAATATAATTTTATTGGTTATCGATCTCTTATTTTACACATATATTAACATTAATTTGATAATTCATACCTGGGAACAATTTTTGTTTATCTGAGAACGAAAATATTTCGTGGTGATAGATCTATTTATTAGGTGATACAACTTGATGACAAATATAAATTTTGGTGATAGAAAATATAGTTCCCAAATAAAATTTATGTTCAATAGCTATTTACAGAAAAGCAAATAGCATTTTTCGTCAGTAGCGATAATCTTTTCTTTAATGTACCTATACGTATATTCAACATCATTTTTGCAAAAAAACATTTTTGCCATCACGATTTCTTTGTATATAATAAATAGATATATTTGTTAATTACATGCACTGTGTGGATTTAAATATAAAAATAATCAAGTATTTACCCAAATCGAAATTAATAAAATAACCGTTCTATTTTCAATAATCGTATCTACATGATAATCTTTGAACACAGTGTACGCTAGCTTTGTCACACTAGTGATTGAAGCAATGTTTTATCCCTTTCATTATTTCAATACAAGTGTCAAGCATGTGTCATTCATAAAGAATTGTAAATTGTTATTTTTACTCATAAACTGTAATAATTTAATATATTTTCCTGTGATATGATATTCCTTTATCTTTTTGCACGAATACGTGCACTTTCTGAACACACAGGAAGGCATTTTCGACAACTTTAATGTACCTATCGGCATATGCGCTCACTGGGACCGGTGACAATCTGACTGATTGCATTGGTCCCAAATAGGACCAATTCACGGAAGCAATTTTGGTGCGTTGATGACGTAGGTATCTACCTCTTGTTTCTATATATAATATCATTGTGTGTCAAGTGATTTGTTTTGTTGTTATCTTTTTTATCACCTATGTTTAGCTTTAAGTCCAGCCACCAATTTATTACGCAACTAGTTTTTTTTTTAAGTATATGCATTGTGTAATTTTGGATTGGGTTTACGCATACAATTATTGTACGCGCCAGAACAGATCGACACAATAATACAGTTGTGATGAAGGTAACGCAATGTAAATTATTATCAGAATAGCTATAGCGACGTAGCAATAATATCTATAGGACATAGGTACCTATGTATAGGTATCTATAGCACTTTTAATGCGCCCGCCATACGCTTGGGGCGCTAGTGTTCATGGGTTCTCGTTTTATCACGCAAGATGGCTCGCTTTCCCTTATATATAGTTACTATACTCTTTGGTCTCCGAGACTTGCAGGCTTTGCTTGCAGGATACTTGAATCGCCTGTGCGTATCATAATGGGAGAAGGGCCTTACAGACAGACTAAAAAAAATATTTAAAGGGGCTTCCATACAACAAACCCAAACAAACCTGATTTTTTGCTAGATGTGGCGATAACGACAACACGCTATGTGCCTACACGTATATGCTTCAAATATTCCTTAAAATATTCACACAATATATAGTTATATATTCACTTTAAAAATAATTATTAAGTGAAAATAAAACAAATATTTAAGGTACATATACACGTGATTTTTACACATTATTTATACCAAAAATAATGCGTACGGAAACCTTAGTGTCGATCGTCCCACTCGCACTTTATGTTACTTTAGATAATAAATTCCTACAATATTGTGAATTGCGAAATAATACATATTAAAATTTAGCCAAGTTATTTCTGCTCTCAGGCCATGGCTTCTCTTCATAGGCATAGGAAATTCACACAGGAATATCACCAGGATAAAGTACTCATTTAAAAGGGGGCAAATAAGTTTTTTTTTTACATTTATTTTCAGTTTATGGGTAATATATATATAGGGGTAATAAAATAGCAAAATATATAACTGAAATTATTTATTAATAATTATACTTGTCCAACGAAATAATAACTCTAATTGCATCATCGACACAGCAACACTTAAATAGGCTAATTTCTATAATATATTAGGTACTACATAATGTTGGAATAAACTTAATCCTTATGTTCTTTATCCGCAGTTGTAACCGCATTAGATATATAATTACTGACGTCAGAAGCAAACTTAGCAGGGCCACCAAGTTGAACAGTTTCTGGTATAGACAATTCTTCATTTAGTTTCTTGGCTAAGAAATATATTTCAGCAAGAGCTATAACCAGTGCACACATGACACCAAGTAACAATCGGAATCCAAAATCCAAATTTCCAACCATCCATTCCACGCCTCGGAATCCAAAGAGAAATCCAGCAAATATTGAGAGTAAAAATTGACCGATGGCAATTAAGTGCCGGTTTAGCTGTTTCACTGAAAATAATTATAGAATTAGTGTAATGTTAAGCATATTAGGTAGGATAGTGATAGTACAAAGTAAAGCTAGTCAGTATTTAATTTGATTATAAATTAAATATAAAATCAATTTAATTATTAGTGTGTGAGTGAATTACTCTTGATAGAATGGTTAATGCAACATTTATTCCTATGTTTAAAATGGAATTGAGTCATATTACCATAGTCTTCAAAATAAAATACTCACTTTGATATGAAATACTATCTTCCGGAAATCTTATCCTTACATTATCAACACCTTTAGTCATTTTTCTATATTCACGAGCCTCTTGCTGCGCTCTCAATTTCACACACCTTGCTTCTAGATCAGGATTTCTTTTTAGAATTTGATTATCAGGCATTTTGATATCAGTACCTTCTAATAGCTCATGCAAATATGGAATATCTTCTCCCTTCTGCCTTTTACTCTTCATGTAAACATAAAGCCAATCTAAATCAGAAGTAATGAGGAATTTTTTATTTTCTTCTTTGAGTACTTCTTTCTCAGGCTTAACTTGGGACTCGTCCTTGTCACTAGCATCTTCAGAATCATCAACATCATTGTCACCTTTTGAGTCCTTATTTGAATCTTCTTCCATATTATCATCTTTTTCCTTCGTTTTTATTTCAGATTCAGGACTATCTTCTTCTGGATTTAATTTACCCATGACCTCTTTAACTTTTTTTAAATGTTCATAATCTTTGTCTGTTAGCTGAATTGTCTTTGTGTCAACATTTTCTATGGAAGTAACAGTACATTTATTTTCATCTTTAATTATATGAACAATGTTTGAAGGAACTTCTTTTGTAACAGGAATTGTTTTTAAAAAATTAACTAAACCTTCAGTGGGATATATTCTTAGGTGTGTATCAACAAGAGAGCCCTTAAGATCCATGGCTTATTTATTAGTTATGTTAAGTTTATGATTTAAATCAGCGTATAAATCTCTCAGCTCTTCTTCCTTTTCTTCAAATGTATTATCAATTCGTTGACACTTAAAGTTCATATCATCAATGAACTGATCCCATTCCTTTTGTCGTTTTTCTTTATTCTCCAGTCGCTTTTTAGCACACTCCTAAAATTTTAAAATTGATTAAGTAGGTATGTCACCTCAATGAAAAAGGAAAAATGTATCAATATTTTATGTAATAAACATGATTTATTATGAATATATATTACCTGTTGTATTACAAGATAATCCTTCTCAACTTCCTCAGTCAGTGTTAAAGCTTGTTGTAACTTTTCACTAAGGACAGGCAAAGCTGCTTTTGAACTTCTTTGAATTTTATCCAATTGGGTATCTTTGATATCTGTTATATTTTCTAGAATATTGAAAAGATTTTCAACTTCTCTATCACCACGTTTCTCCTAAAAACATTATATTTATTACACAAGACAAAACAATGAATTGATACAGGAAAATGTCACACAATAATAATTATCAAAGACATGACATTGTAATTTGTAAGTGAATATATTTTCCTTTCTCGTATATTATTACTGTAATATTTAAACAATTTGTTCGAGTTTGTGTAACTGTGCTATACCTCGAATTCTTTTAACATAAACTTTATCTCTCCATTTAAGAACGGTCTATGGTCGAATAATCGAGTCCAAATATCTCCGATTTCTGTAATGTTAGAAAAAATAATCAGTGCTGAAACTATTACAGTTGGAAATTAGATTTCTTAATGGGGTCTAATATTTTGATTTCAGGAAGAAATTCTTTTAACGTTCCATGAAAATATCTAAAATTATTGATAAACTTTACCTCGTGACAACTCCGTCATCATGTTTTTTTTTGACAGGAACGTTTTGACATTAACAGCAATGTTGTCATTTCAGTGTTTGTGATTTCTCATAAATAATTTTTTTTTTCACTTTTGCTTCGTTCATGTGGAGATAGATGAAGTGGTAATCTATCCCCTTTGGATACAGTTCGTGTTTATATTATTCAATGCGTTACACAACAAAGGAATATGATATAATAAGCTTACAATCTTAGAGTATATATTACAGTAGTATAGAGCGAGTGTATTGCACAAATTGCTTTGTGCACATCGTAGGCAGATGAGCTATAGATACTATATAGATGTGTGTGTGACAAATAGGGATGGGTAGGTATCAATTGCGTGTTGAACTATCGATAAGTTATGTAAATAAATATGTATCATAAGTAAATTTTATGTTCAATAAGTTATTAAAGGAAAAATATATGAATAAAATTATAAATATGTTATTTCAAATTTGTTTACCAACTGAATAAAGTTTGTTTATTCCATTTGAATATTTCTTGTATTCATTATAAGTACTTTAAAAAAATATGTTTAATTGGAATATCAGAAAAACGTGAGTACTTTTTAAATAATAAAGTTAATAAAATAAAAGATCGGGTTTAGTGCTATTTCTTTAATAATAAATCAAACAATAAAAATAATGTTTTAAAAATGTTAAATAACAATAAGATATAATTAATAATTTAAAATGATAATATAATAAATATTAATAATTTTTTTATTTAATTTTATCCATTCTACTATCAAAATCTTCAAAATCAATTTAGCGGTTCAGAAAATATATCGTAACATTACATACTTTACATTTACACTATAATACATTCGCATTCATAATATTAGAAAGTGTATCATACAAAACACACCACAAATTTATTTATAATACATTTTTAAAAGAGTTTTAATTTTAAAGTTAAATAAATAATTTGTTAAAATATAGTTCTTCTAGTAAACTTTATATCGAGTACAGCGTTGGTCAGGTCACATCACTACGATCACGTGGCGGCAGTGAGGCGCGCGAGCGAGCCTGCGCGTGTCCGCCTTCCACCTCCCCTTCACCCCCGCGATGCTAGATTTATTTTCATAAAAATAAGTATAACAATCGACTTACCGATGAAATGTGATACTGGATTTAAATTTTGTGTATTTTCTAGTATCGTTTTTGCAACATATAACTGCACATTTCACCATGTTTATTCCTAGATATGAATAAAAATCAAGAGCAACGCACTTCGTCAGCACTCAACCACGACTACGAGCGCGCGCGGCGGGAACGTCGTGTTGTTCCCACCTGTGCCTACTGTTCCCACTTGGTTGTTCGCGCTCTATAGATACTATCTATACTCTAAGCTTACAATATATTTATTACTTCTATACATATTTTATTATACTACGAGTTATTTACTGTAAAGACAGACAGACTATAAGTTCGAGAAGTAATTAATACATTTATGAGCTATTATAGATGACATAATTATTACAAAATCCTTAATTTAGCAGTTTTCAAAATTCGTAGAAAGTCCCTAATCTATGCGAAGATGATTTTAACTGGCAAACTTAGTCATGTGCCTTTCACAGGTACACTCGCAGGTACAAGTACCATAGACACTAAATGTGTCATTTTGTGTTTGAAAGATTGATACCTACTAATAAAACAGCTCAATTGCTCACGCAAATTCATTCTTTCGTGTGTTTATGGTTTAAAATTTTATTTTTGCAGTGTATTGAATTTTAATTGATACAATTATAATAAGTTATTTAAAGTACTTATTATTAGTAGTCTAAACTTATATCAATTTTTACATCTATTGTAATATGTATGCCGAGCATCTTCCGAGCACATACATAATAATATAACGAAAACGTTATGAATAGTATTATAATCCTTTAACTTGAATGTCTATTATTAATCCGAAAGCGCAACTCAGATTAAGCTATAAGTACTAGATAAATAATTATTAATCGTATCAATATATTTTGATGTAGGTCTTTCATTCAATGTCAAGTCACAACTCGCAACTCACTATTCATCATAAATCGTTCAATCAGTTTGTTCGTTCCTGTTGTAGAGCGCGGGTGTGTTTGTTTGATATTTCAAGTGCGAAATTGTTTTTAAAATCGCAAGTGCTTTGAATAAGTGTCCATAATGTGTTCAAATATTCTTGATTTTGAAAATGTTGAAAATTCTTTACTCTAGATTGGAACGAATTTTGGTACGGATGTGTTTTACGTGACTAGGTTTGTGTGTAGTTTTTAACTGATTGTTCATTGTGGTCAACATGCCGGGTCTTATTGGCATTGGCGAATTTATCGAGGAAACAAGAGAGGATTATAATTCGCCCACAACTTCTACTTTTGTTTCCCGTATACCACAATGTCGACAAACCATCAACGCTTTGGAAGAGGTATGATATCCGCTTTAACATTTCAATATACGCATCAATATATTATCTTGTTTTAACTGACTATTTACGTACTTCTATACGAACTTTAACTAGTATAGTATCGTAGTGTAATACTATTAACGATTGGCTAATATTTGAATATTTTCCTGCGCTTAGTCTTCCTCGTAGCTATTTAAATAATATGTACCTAAAACGTTTAAATTATTATTATATTACATCCTTGATAAACATACAGATATACAGATATATAATATATACAGCTTGTGTAGGCTAAATAAATAACTTTTCCTCCCTTTGTCAGAACATTTTAATTGTTTCTTCAAATTAATTTAAAAATTACATTTAAGACAATATATTTTATTACTTAGGTACTGTTTCTAAACTAATATTATAATAAAATCTCATTCTAGTTTAATGAATGAATAATTATAAGACATTTGTGTTTATTATTTATTATGTAAGAATATTATCTAATAATATTACATTTTAAAACAACAGTGCTACTTTACATAGTAAAGTTATATTAGGTACAGTTATCCACATATGTTGTATTTAAAAGATGAATAATGTGTATTCATAAGAATAAAATCATTAGAAGTAATGCTACATACATTTCTAGAAAAATATCCTGTATTATCAGCATTCCTCCAGGTTACAATTTTGTTCTGTTTGTTATTTATTCTGCTTATACATATTTATTTATTTAAATGTTTTAACTATGCTCAAATTCAAAAACTCAAACAGTCACAAACATTATTTATAACAGGTAGTAAGGGTATCATTAGGTAATAATACAAAGACCTAATACAAAACAAACAGTATCATGTACATAACTTTATATTTTAGAGACCATCTATTAAAAAAATATATATATGTATAGGTATGGGTCGAATTGAGAACTTCCTTTTTTTGTAGTTGTTTAAAAAATAGGAAATATTGAAACATTTGCATGAGTCAATTCATCACATTTCTCAACAATATATTTCTATTAATTTTTCCTGACCTTTGTAATAAAAATTTAAACCTGTTTTGCAAAAAGTATTAGTTGTATCTTGTTGAATATTACTTATAAGTATATGTATATTTGAGAATTTGAACAAATTGTGCTACACAGTTAGATTGAAAAATAAAATTTATAAAATACAGAATAATGATAAGATGATATTATGTATTGTAAAGTTTAAGATCAAGCGAAAGTATTGTGTTTATTTATAAGCAGCAATAACCTGACTTATGTCTTTTACTTTCTCTTTTTTATAAAATTATGTTCTCAACTCTTCAATGTTGAATATGATTCCAATGTAGCTTTTTAAACTCATATAATTCATCCTCTCATAGATTACTAAAATTTGAATTGACTGTTTTGACTGCAAATCATCTTTTGTTCAACCACTGTGGAAACATAATATATGAAATTGTGGTCTGATAACGCACATGAACTATATAAAATAGATGTACCTATATTGTGAAACGAACCCGTATTATAGGAGGCCCATGTCCCTGCAGTGGGAGTATGTATGGGCTGATGATGATGATGATATTGTGAAAGTCCCAATATACCATTTATTACATTATGACCTTAAACAATTCAATTGCTTGAAATTATTTAAATATTTAACGAAATTCAAATACATCGAGACCTACTCAATTGCAGCATTACCTTTTTAAATAATAACAATCAACTTTTGCTCAAAAAATTCTGTATGTTATATTCATGATTTTTACGAATTGAAGTACCTAGGTGTATATTACAGCAGAAGTGATTATTGCAACCTTGTGAATCTAGGTCTGTAAAAAACTAATCACCTCACCATCAGCAGGCTACATGTAAAAACTAAATACATGTTAGTACTAAACTAAAGAAATACTTTTAAAATGTATTCTCACTTATAATACCACAAGAGCTTCAAAATTATCGGGTATTTTCCGATAGGTTCGTTGCAAACAAATGAAGGAGTCAAGTTTTTAGTCAAGGTTAAAAAATCACGAGCGCGAAGCGCGAGTGATTTTTCCTGAAAAACTTGACGACTTTATTTGTTTGCAGGGAACCTTGAGGGAAATGCCAGATAATTTTGAAGCTCGTGTGGTATTCGGGAGATTATTTTTCCGTCCCAAATGTCGGCCAATAATTTCACAATTGAATTGAACCTGTCAGTTTGACGTCAACGACCAGAGAAAATTTTCAAAAAATTATCACTTATAATACCACAAGAGCTTCAAAATTATCGGGTATTTTCCGATAGGTTCGTTGCAAACAAATGAAGGAGTCAAGTTTTTAGTCAAGGTTAAAAAATCACGAGCGCGAAGCGCGAGTGATTTTTCCTGAAAAACTTGACGACTTTATTTGTTTGCAGGGAACCTTGAGGGAAATGCCAGATAATTTTGAAGCTCGTGTGGTATTCGGGAGATTATTTTTTCGTCCCAAATGTCGGCCAATAATTTCACAATTGAATTGAACCTGTCAGTTTGACGTCAACGACCAGAGAAAATTTTCAAAAAATTATCAGTATAATACCATGTAGGTTGTACCACGTGACGTCGAATGGTGCAATTCTATTGGTCGATATTTGGGTCGGAAAAATAATCAGTATAATACCATGTAGGTTGTACCACGTGACGTCGAATGGTGCAATTCTATTGGTCGATATTTGGGTCGGAAAAATAATCATAAATATTTCTAAACATCATTAGTGCAAGTCGAAACTCGATAGTCAAGACTAGAGAGTTTACGCGCCTTTGTTTAGTCGAATGACTTATCCCGACTATCCTATTATGATGATGCTCGTAAGAATTTAATGGTATAGGTCGGGCCATGTAAAAAGAACGCTGATGGTTAAGCTGCGCATTGGCGATTTATTGGTCTATTTGGTGTTATGAGGTGGTATAAGAATAACAAATATGTAGTTGCGAAGCCACGACTCGAGAGCCTACTTCAACAATAAAATAAGCAGCAAATAACTTTCGTGCTAAACTCGATACATGCCAAAACACACCCCATCACTTTCATCCAGCGTTCTTTTTACATGATTCGCGTTATACTTATCGACATGTGATCAATGATATTATATATACATAAAATATCATTGCATGTGATAGACCGTACGTTCAGCTCGTACAAAGAGTGCAACCAGAATACTCGACATCGCCTCGGGTTACAAGGTCAACGGCTTTCGCTATCAAATTAACATATTCCGACATACTCGTTTGTGTTGTGTTTTCATTTACTTTCCACTTGGTTTGATAAAATTATTTGCTTTCGACCACTGCAACCTGTAATTTTGATATTTGATACGAGCCTCTTGGCCCGACTTCGCCTGGATTGACAATGAATAATAATTAAATTAAACAACAAAATAGCTCGCATGCTGCATTTAATAGAATAGGTATTAAAAGAGCACACCGCAACGTTAGTAAACAATATACAATTTTATGACGGTCGCGTCTATATAATCAGATCAACATAAAACGTAACAACAGTAAATACAACTTATCCAGCATAATATAAAAAATCTTCGCATGAGTCAAATGCCAAGATCAAGTGCGAATAAAAGTTCGGTAATTGCATTGAAATGAGTCATAGTCGTGAGAGGAGGACGATGTGTAACTCTTGTTCCTACACAGTTCAGTTACAAAACATTATTATTACGTACACAATACAAATAGTTTTTAATACAATATGCCATTAATAATAATGATAATTATGGTGATTATAATACTCTGTATTTGTGTTTATATCAGTAAACTGTGTCGTTAAATCTTGAGTAACCCATTGTTTTGTTTCGTGAAAAAACTTCCGCGTGTGCAGCATGTCTTTGTTTATATTTTTTCTTGTTTATAATTGTGAGGAATGTAAACATAAATAGCATTTTATTAAAGGCTTCTAAAATATAACAGAATTAATTTAAAGACTCGATGATCTAATTTCGAGCTCTGAATATTTTTAAACGTCATTTCCTGGATATAAAATGCAAATTAAGCAACGAAAAAATTTTAACATGCATTCCTTTTAAATATCAGCTTTTATTTCTTTTGTATTTTAAGAATTGTCTACAAGGTACATCCTTTTTCGTTACGGATAATAATAATATGTAGTAGTAAAAGGACTTGAAACGGAGCAAAAGTTTTGTTCATTTTATTTCAGTTGATAATAATTATTACGTTTTTATAGCGAGAGCCACACTTGGCTGGCTTTGGCAATGGTAGAGACGCACTCGTCTCTACCATTTATTCAGATGATTTATAAAACAACACACGTAACTTAATATATTATGCTCTAAAAATCATAGTATCATTTTACAACTCTGTTATGGTACTCTCGACGACTTAATAACAATGAGACGCGCTGTTTATCTGTTGTTTACATTATATGCCATTGTGTATTATAGCGATCGCTACATTATTGTTGTCTTTACTCGATGACCGATGTGCAAAGAAT
Source organism: Colias behrii (assembly GCA_029959065.1). Classification (NCBI taxonomy): domain Eukaryota; kingdom Metazoa; phylum Arthropoda; class Insecta; order Lepidoptera; family Pieridae; genus Colias; species Colias behrii. The sequence continues at coordinate 11,301,831 of JARWMC010000001.1, forward strand.
GTGCGTCTTCGTGACCCAATTGTAAGCAGACGACTGCCTTATAAGGGTGCGGCTTGCGTAAACCTGTAGATCTAGGAAAGCCGTGAAGGAACAAAAAATAATATAAACAGCTTGATACGTTACAGAGAATGCTTGTGACACAATTTATAATGCGATTTTAATAAGCCCGCGACAGCGACAGCTTTGCCTTATAATATTTTTATTTTTACTGATCTTTAGACAGAATTCGCTTAAGGTTTTTACTTTTTATTATATTAATTCTCTCGTCATATCAGATATTAAAGGATAGAGATGCAGTTTTATAAAACATATTTCAATTATTTGATAAAATTTTTCAAGAGTAATTATACTTTTGGTATTAATAATTATAATTTAGCAAAATTTTTGGGTGTGTTTAATAAAAACAGTTTATTGTACTTAAATATATGTATTTATAACTACTAAATATATATAAACAGAATACCGTCGGCAATTTGTGTTAACCTAATAACTAATTTATCAACTTTCTCTACCATGTTCATTTTTAGCCACTCTCAAACTAAAAGCGTCGGATATTCTCAAAGGCACGTATCGTTAAAAGGGCAGTGTTTATTATTAAGTAAGTGGAGCTGGAAATAAAGTGAGTTTTATTTAAGTTTGGTCCTGGTTGCTCAATTTCGAGGGGTACTGATTAATTGCCGGCTGGTGCGGCAGATGTTTGTTGCGCATCGGAATTGAATGGCTCGTGGGTCCTATTGTGAACTCTTTATATCACAGGCATTGATAAAAAACAAGGTCAAGTCATGATGGTTGGAGTGTGCAGCGCGCATATGTATTTGAATATAAATTGCTTTGCAATTTGAAATATTACTGAGAAGATACTCAGGTCAAAATAGTATCCTATACTCTTATTGTTTTGGTTACCTTTAAAACAAATCAATTGGTTGCAGACTCTGGATTTCGATCGAGACGGCCTAGCGAAACTCAAAAAGGCGATAAAGGCGATCCACAATTCTGGAAATGGTAAGTTATTTAACCTTAACAATGAGCCCTTAATTATGTAGTTAAGTAGGAACATGAAAGAATGGATGTTAATGATTTTTACATTAATTTAACTGGGGTCGGATATTTAATTGAACGTAGAATGCACTTAACTTCATGATACTAATAAAAATATATTTCAATATTATTATTATTATCATTAAATATGATGAAGAATAATAGATAAAGAACATCCGTGTCGCCAACGAGACGTGTCGGTAGGAATTCCTTTGGACTAAAACGATATGCTATATCGAGATGTTTAAGCTCCGTTCCTCGGACGACACGATATTGCACCAAAATAGTTTCGGAAGTATCTCGACTGCTTAAAATAGCCCAGACACTAGTTCGGCATTTGAATACTCTCTCTATTGATTTCCTTTTGGGTGATTTATCCTTCTGCTCGGTAACTTAAATGTTATGTGCTTTTTATCCGACTTCTTTGTATACAATTTAGATTGTTGTCGTAAATTGAAGATGAGGGAGGGTTTATGTGGTCAGACATTAGATTTGATAGATGGGTCGGTCCATAGGGACATTCACGGTTAATTCATTGACCCTAACCTAACATCTAAACTTTGTACCGCATACAGACGGTATGTTTGAGCTTTGTAATTACATAGTATGTAGAAACATAATGTTACAAAACTTTAGAGATAGAGAATTAAAATATGTAGATACTGTGCTTAATACCGTACCCGGTACCTTGATACCATACGACATCTTATCTAAGACGAACAAAGAACGGTTTTTACATTGATTTCAAATTCCACATTCAACGTTATAAAAGCAATTGGAAAAACTACATTGTATTTATTCCGCCTGAATTTTGTTAGACTGACGAAATGGAATGACCTAAATTCTGACACAATAGGTTTCAGCCACAGGCTTTATAGAATACATTGAACATCGTTAGATAGAATATATTGTAACGCGACTTTGGTAGAATATTACGTAGTCGTAATATACGTAGTCGTCCTCACATTGTATTTGATTGTACTTGTACCTAATTATCTAGGTAGTAGCTAGTAGTGTAGTAGTAGGTCTTCCGAAGGATAAAGGAGTTATCTCTCTTCTATGTACGTGGATAATTTTCCAATTTATTATTAATTTCAATCAATAATGCAAGACAAATTTACGCACTACGTAGTATAAAAAATTGCTATACATTACGGTCAGTGTTTGTCAGAGTCTGTGATATCGGCCATGTTGGTAAAATATACCTGTTACACTTTGGCAGCATCTGGTGATAAAAAACTTTCACCGTTTGCTTTATTATTACGACATGTCGTCATCTTTTAGTAGCGTTCATGTTTTGTATACTTTTGAAAGTCGTTTCAAATTTTTATAATTTTATTTCACAAATCTTAATTTAAAACATAAAAAAATCAAGTTATTTGATAAAAGAATAAAGCACAGAACATATAATTATATGTTCTGTGGGATAAAGTATATTGGAGAAACATCATGCTCGGTCTACTACTAGACTATTCAGGCAAGCCAATTAAAACGAAATTCGAATATTTGAAAAGAGACACTTTTATGAATAGTAATATATTTTATGATAAATGTTTTTTAAAGCAGAAAGCTCTTGAAACCTAACTTGTTAACCTACTTAAGGCGTTACCCGGCAATTTCGACTATGTTCAACCTCTATAAAGTCTGGTACAACATAAAGCACAATACCGAAAAAAATATATAAAATAGGATGGTCTTTGATCTTTAATTGCTCGCGAGGACTTTTTTCCAAAGTTAATAGATTTCTAGAAAAAAAATGTGCCGTGGTCATCGATTTTTCCGCAAATACTCTATAAACTTCGTAACCTGCTGACTTAGAGCTCTGAAAATTTTATGTTTAATAAATTATCAGTTACACAACAGTCCCTGACGAGGATTTTTTGTTTCACTGATTGGTATCTTTTTAAATACAAAATGCGAGGAAAAAAGAAGGTGCAGCGGGAGAGGTTTGAGATCCGTCAAGTATGGTCAAGGTTATTAGCGCATGTATAAGCCTTAACCAACCCAAATTAGACATTGTTGGCGGCGGTAAAAATGTACAAACAATTTTTATTTTATTGAAATGAGATCTCTACGACTTTTTTAACCAGTACACAGTACGATTGTTTTACTAGAAAAAGATTAGAGGGCTTAAAATTAACCTTTAGTACGAAAAGGTCCACTGAGGTCCGAGTAAGTTTCCCTTCACGTGTCACCGAAGGAAAGTGGGTCGACGTCTGGTTTAGCACGCTCGAGATCGCTACTTGTGTTCTAGGTTGGATTAAATTACAAATTCCACATATTATACAGAGAAAAGCGACCAAATAAGGCGCTACTCGCCGTAGGGACTGGAAAGTTTCTTACGCGTTCTTTAATTAATACAATCATAGATAAATGATTGTTGATGAATGATGATGATCGGTCTCTATATCTATCCGGTAATAAGCAGTTAAATATTAATGAAAAGTATTGTACGCATACCGATGGAAACGTTGATTTTATCATGCCAATTGCGTAAAGCAATAACAGGTTTTAATCACTTTCATCTGAACAAACTAAGAAATGACCTTTGACTTTCCACAATGCAATTTTTCTTCTCTATGGTGTTTTAAATGTGAGCAAAAAATATTGTAAACATGATAAAGCAAATATGTACTTCGAAAGGTAAAATGTTATGAATGAACCTGTTGTTATCTTTCACCAGACCAGACACTAACAGATTTATTTGTTGTAGTGATCACAACAGACATTATTCATTTAGATTGTGATATTTGTATAACATAGAAGTAGTATTATAACTTTTGAAATGAACCCAAAAAGATATTGCATTTGAAAACGAGCATATTAGAGCTCGAATCAGTAAATGATAATAATATTATATTCGTCTCAAATTGTGTCCTATTAGCGAGAGTTCACCTGACCTACATTCCGTGCAGCTCGATAATGTAAAACCTCCATAGATAATGTAGAAAAAAATAACCACTTTCCCTTTTCCGTTTCTTCGGATCGGACCATTAAAGGAGTTTATTGACTTGTAATTCCATCGCGTGCTAGGTTTTGTTTACTGGTTGGTCGAAACTGGTCGCGCGGGTTTCGACTGCCGCAGCTGCGCAAGGTCGTCACTCGCGCAAAAAGCAAAACGATACGTTGCACGCCCGGTAGGTAGGGGGTACCTTTGTGATGCAGTTCTAGAATGTTCGGCATTAGAGCTTAGGATGAGTAAGGTGGTAGATAAAAACATGTTGTGACTTCTTAAAATTAAAGATACCTTTACTTATCTAAGCAGTAAATGACGATAATTACTGTACTTACTTTACTTTTTAAGCCATTTACATATTTAATGATTTTTGAACCAGCTTATTGGTTAAACGATTTGTGAAAAATTGGTGTGAGAATACTAGATGATTCAACCGAATTTGTTTATAATTTATATTTATATCCCATCTAACATACACAAATGCCGGTCGCATTATTTTTATCCATCACTGCATGCAATATGAAATAAAATATGTACTCACAAGCGATTTACATGCATGGGTTTTTTTCACAAAAGATAAACCTGATATTTTACCGATAAAACAATCATTCGGTAATCATTTTACTAACGTGTTTGTCCAAAAACGTGCTTTAAAATGTACACAGTATATCTTTAAACGCTGCCAATATAACATCGTTTATGGCCCACCCTTGGAAGTCTTCCAAGAAACGAAGGCGTTTCTTCCATTTGTATCTCTTTGTGGTTTATCGGAACGAGTATCGGCTCGCACGTGCTCATATTGAATAGGGGATATTGTTCTTGAATATGAATATTTTATTATGGGGGCTTATCTTAGATCCAATATGCTACATGTTTAGAGCAGCCAATGTGAGAAATTATTGAATATATTGAGCTGTGTGAAACAGTTTTTTTATGACTTTGAATTTAAACATATTTCTCATTTTATCAATTTGAAGTAAGTGTTCGTTTTTTTTAGCTGAGCTATAAAAATATAGCATGTATTCAAAAAAAATATTTATACAAAAGCTTTACAAACCAACGGACGTAGCTTATTTTACTACAACTGGCACCGTAAAAGCCAGTAGGTACACAACAAATAGTTCCCGCTGCTCATAAAAACATGTTTGCATAAATAATAGCCACGTAGCTTTCATTTTCGGGGATTTCGTGTTGATTAAAAGCAGCTTGCGTCAATCCATACAAAGTGGTCTGTTAAAGAGTACGAGCCTAGCGGAAAAATTGAAAGTGATGTATGCATTTAATATTCTGTGGATGTTGGGCGCATTGAGTTAACCGAATGTAGGCTGTGACACGGACATTGCTGGAGTGTGTATTTCCCTTAGAATGTAAATGTTAATATTATAACCCAAGGAATGTAGATGAAAATAAAAATTTATTACTAAATGTAAATATTATGATCCTTTTGGCCTATATGTTTATGCAGTATGGTTTCGGATATATTATGGTTATGCGCAAAAACGTGTAGATTAAATATTTATAAGACTATGGGGTTAGATATTGATATGGTGAAATAATCTTCTTGATCCTGTTTTTCAATCGCATGATTCCTTTAAGTGAAGATGAAATGTTTCTACTGCTGATTTGTATTTGAATTTGCATTAATAAATGTAGAGTTTCATGATACTTTAAGTAAGCTCACTTTAATAACGAACATTTCTATACGTTTTAATAATTTAGAAGAGGATTCGCTAACAATTACTTTGGCGAGTTTATCTGGCTTAAAAATAATTAGTGCTGGACGACGGACGTCCGCGTTGTGAAACAGTACCCTTTATCAAATAACGTGACTATATATTTTTATCCTCTATCTTGTAGAGTAAGCCGGCACTGTGCATTCGTAACAAAGCTTGGATAATTCCTTTTAAAGTCGTTTCAATTGCTAGATACCTCTTATCTATTATTGGATTGAATTCTGTCTCGCAGGCAGTGCCTTGAAGAGTTTATTAATTTGTGAATAGGGGACTGAGTTATAGCATTTTCAAATAAAATTGAACTCAAATTCACACATTTAAGGCAGGATGGAAGCACGGTTTGATATTTGTTGGAATTAATTTAAATCTACACTGTCATAAATCATCCTCAATTTTTTACAAAGTTATGGTGTTTTTCAACCAATAATGTGCGAGAATGTGTAGCGAGGAATGTGTTTGTAAATAACCAATCATATCGCTACATTAAATTTGAAGTCTGGGGCGTTTAGCGTTTCAAGCGATACATCCTCGCACATTATTGGTGGAAAAGCACCCTTAATTGGAGTCAGAGCGTCAAGCCTTTTCTATTGTCAGAGTTGGTGTGACAATAAACAAAATATTATTTGCAGCACACGTGGACAACGAGATGTATCTCTCGCGCGCGCTGGAGAGGCTCGGCGGGAACGCGCTCAGCAAGGACTCGGAGCCTGACATCGGGGCGGCGTTTTTCAAGTTCGCCGTCGTCACCAAGGAACTGTCCGCGCTGATGAAAACATTGGTGAGTTCAGAGTTGCTTGGGGAAATGTTGATGGTAGAGAAGAGTTTATAGATGCCGTTTTCATGTTGTAAAGGGCTGCAAGGCTAATGGCGAAAAGGTAAATGTAACTATTTACTGAAGCGTAACCTAAGACGCGTGTTTGTTTGAACTTTAAAATGTAATAAGTTACTTTAAGAAGTATCCTGTTTCTCCACTAAATTGTCCGATATTTTCTACAATATATTTTAAAGTAGAATGGACTGTAAGTCCACAAATAATATTTTGTACAACAATTTCCCTCCTTCGCATTCCATAAATCTCAAAGTTGCTGCATCGTTTAATAAATCTGTATCAAAATATAAACGATGAAATATTGTAGCAGGAGAAATGTAAGGTCGAATTTGCGAGAATTTCAGTCCGCAAGAATTTTCAACAACTGCTGTAGATACAAAATAGTTGACTGCGTTTGGCTTTGTGATTCGTGTATTTGACTCCTCGCCAACCGCCGCTACATCCACAACTGGAATACTTCGTGCCATTATTGTTTTGCATTGTTTTATTATAGCCCCGATATCATTTAATAGCTAAACCGCATCTGTTTCTCGATTATAAATTGTTTATTTAACATGTCAAATGTTTTTAAAAACGTTATAGTTAATCTAATACAAATAAGTATTTAATGTCTACATTATTAGTCCGCGAATATTACCAGTGGAAGTCCCGAAGGGTTTGTTAATTTTCATTTTTCGCAATTTCTATCCGCAAATTTTATTCCATCGTATCAAAGTTAAAATCCTGACGAGCGTTTTGTTCTATTCAGAATAAATCCGAAAGTATTTTTCAATCGCCTCTCGCCTCGTTTAAAATAAATTTGCATTTTATGATTTCATTTAATGTTCTCTTTTATACCTACTTTACAGTCAATTGAAACATTGAAATTTTACTTTCAGTATTGTTAACTCTTTAAGAATTGTTTCAGCGTGAATATTAATGTAATTACCAGTTCGCTTTACTCGTATGTGCTTCAAGTTGTTTGCACGGAACGGTAACTTACGGCCGTCGACCGACAATGATAATTTCATGATATATAAATAAAATTTTCAAAGCGATTTACCTCAACCAGTCATCTAGATATTTTAAACAGATAACAGTTATGTGAGTTGATAAGGTGTTATCAATTTGTACGGTAGCGCAAAATCGTAAATAGTCATTTGAACACAGATCTAGCACTAGTAGATTTGCAATGCTATGGTGAAACGAGATAGATAGCTACGCTTTCATTATGTGAGTGAAGGGGATGTAGATACGTTTTTTTTTGTCCTTATCTGCGTGGCCACTTTTTAGATGGCCTACTGTCAAAATTGGGCCAAACAAACAAAGCAGATCTGATATTTAATTAGTTTTCTTGTGTCTACTGTTCTTTTTGGTGATAAATACATTTGGAAGTTAATTATAAAAGTGTTCTGAATGTCCTACGTGTACTGAGTGTTTATAATTATGGGTGATTGCAGCGTATTAGGCTATAACAGCCGCACGGAAACAAACGCCGATGGAATTTCGTTTCATGCGTAAGTAAACAATTAAATATAGATACATAATATCAGAATCATTATAATTGACTGTTTCCTATCAACTGATCATTCTTATTGTTAATATTTCGTGGTAGTTTTAGGTTTTAAGTGTAAGATAACCTCAATCACAATGTTGCCTGCAAATGGGAAAAAAAGTCCACAAAATTGCAAAAAAATGTTTGTCCAATAGTTTTCCAACGTATTCTGGCATTCGTAAAATATGGATTGATGCTAGTCGGTAAAATTGGGTACCATCTAAAAAGCGAGAATATGTTCAAAGAATTTTAACGCAATTTTTTTGTTTGCAAACCTAAATTATCTCTCCTTCAGTCAAATGCTACGCCAACAATAAGCATGAATGTAATTACTTATCTACATTTTAAGAAGTTGATTTTAAATCACAATCAAATTCCATTGTTAGATTTCCCTATAACCCTAAGATAGATTATTTTCATATGCGTTTATTAAACTTTGTTACAAATTAAATTGCTTTTCACATTAACTCTCTAGTAAAATAAAAGTAAAATATAAATCTAAGAATTTATATTTTTTTAGTTTGAATCTGTGCAGTCAGTATCGGCAACACAAAATGATGATCCAAATTCCAATACCATCAACGAGCTATAGAGGAGTTAAAAGGAATAGACAGAAATCAAATGATTAAAATGTGTCCCCAGGTGCTAAAACTCGAAAACTGGTTTGTACTAAAAAATACATCTTAATTAATAAAAATAACAAGTTATTTGGTAATACATACTTAATAATGGATAAAAAATTATAACCGGAGTAAATTAAGCATTAATTCCATTTTATTTGCCATTAATTGTTAGCATTTCTCTTTAAAAATTGTTTTTATTTCTAAAAGCAGAGTTGTTTTGATGCCATAGTTTCAAATTTAATATATTGAAGTATTTTTATTTCTAATTATTTGCTATATATGTATATTAATGTTATACTTTGATACCAATATATTGGTATTAAAATTTAAAATCACTACATAGTATAAAACAAAGTCGCTTTCCCTGTCCCTATGTCCCTATGTCCCTATGTCCCTTTGTACGCTTAAATCTTTGAAACTACGCAACGGATTTTGATGCGGTTTTTTTTAATAGATAGAGTAATTCAAGAGGAAGGTTTATATGTATAATAACATCCATTAAATAGTGGAGAAGTACTGTTATTTTTGAGGTTTCTAATGTGATGTCGTAAAAAATTACATTTTTTCCGCTTACATTGCAAACGCAGGCTGAACCCTACGAGTTTTATCAAAATAATGTACTAAGTATTATACACATTGAAAAGGTCTACAGAAAAGTCCGCGATGGTATATGTCTATCTCTTATGGATAACCCACAATAACTTTTTTTTGTCATTTACTTTTCACGACAAATAATGGCTAATTTTCGATGCGATTTTAACAAATACAGCATTAATCCTTAACCAATTAAATACCTTGAATACATTGTTCATTTAATATAGATCTATATGGCCCTTTACACCGTATGATTTAAGTGAATATTTTCGAAGATATTACAGATTTAAAAATTGCGGGACGTAGCGTTTGCGGCGGTACCGGCCGGCCGCCCGGCTATCTATTTTATACCCGTGCAACGTTCACAGTTTTTCTGTAGTGTATTTAGTATCAGCATTGCACCCGTGCGAAGCCGGGGCGGGTCGCTAGTAATTAATATAATGGCCTTGACACAAAAAATATTTTATATTCTAAAATTTATTTTTTCAGTTGCAGAAGCAAAAACAGATATCAGCTAATCGTCTTAAGAAATTGCTTGTTAAATGCTTATAAATATGGAAGAAACAGAAGTTCTCCGCAGCATCGAAAACGGAAATAAAGATTTTCTAAAACTCAAGGAAACGATATTCAAGCCAATTACGCAACTTTTCCTTATATCTAAATTTCATAAGCCCAAAAGCGTACGTTTTCGTACGAAAAACATTCGACATCGGGCTATGTAGATTTTGTACCTACTTGATTTTTATGTTCCAATATTTGTAATCGGCCCTTAGCACAGAAATTTATACATGTGTAAAATAACCTATGATAATAAAACACATTGAAACTGTATCTGAATTTAATATTCCTTTATTTGTGGTCTTCCCTTCTCGAATGTATATTATGTATATATAAAAACTACAAAGGTAAATTTTCATTAAAAATACGTCCTCAAATTCACTTAATATTATTTATTTATTACACTGAATTGTAATAAATAATTAATGTTAGAGTGAATTTGAGGACGTATTTTTAATGAAAATTTTCCCTAAAATGTAGGAATGTTTATAAAATGGCAACACTCGAAGATAGAGCGAAATGCACTGAGGTGGCCACGCATGTTCGGAATCTAGTAGTGCTAGATCTGTGCATTTGAATGATTTTACAACTGTCAGTGACGTTGGCAATAAAAGTTATTTCACATCTTATTTACAATTCATATCTATGCAACTTAAAGATTCGAGTACCTATGGATGAAATCATGCTTAATGAATAGATAGAATATAGATGATATTCCATCATATAAATTGCATGGTGTTTCAACGTTGAGCTTAATAGAAATCACAGCATTGCTATTCATTATAAAACCTCATACTATTTTATGTGTGTTTTAAGAGTGCAATTTCCGGCAACAAACCAACTCATTCAAGATTGATTCACGGTTGACCTCGATAATCGTAAGAAAGTAAAATTGAATGCGTGAACTCGTGATGTCTACGGCGAAATGTGTTAAGAGCCTTTACTGTGTGCTTAGTTACGAACGACCTGAATTTTCTAAATTATAAATGGTATTAAATGAAAGCATGTTTTAGTCACTATATTACGTCTTAAGAAATCTTTTGTTGGAGTTTCTTACGTTGACTGTTTGGAGTTTCAAACTAGTGCACATTATGGAATAAAAGTGGGGATGAATAATGTGTGGAAAGTTTTCGGTTCGGATGGAGTTAGTTCACGATCTGTTTTAAGTGATAACATACTGCAAATTTTCTAATCCAACAGGGAATAAGAAAAAAATGTAATTAGATTATTCGTTGATGGCGTCATTTGTTTTTTAATCGGTACTAACGCACACGATTCATTTGTTAAAATTGCGAGTTGATATTTTGTTGTACAATGTACAATTTAGTTTTCTGAAATGTCAATGTTACTTCTTGCAACATCAACCATCTGTTTTCTCTGATGTGTGTGTGTGTTCTTCTAGTGTCTGTTCTAGGTGATTTTGATATAAATTAAACACATGTACGGACAGTTTTGTACTAATAACTTTGTTTAGATATGTAAATGATGTTACACGAGCTGTATCTATTGCCTCCATGAAACATTTCAAAATTACCTTGTATATTCCATACTTCAGTCCTGATATCACTATAACTAGATTCATCGAACAGATAAAATGCCTTAAAGTTTTCATCTAAAAGTAATTCTTGTTGTTCGCAAGCGGAAATTATGTTATTGAGGGATCCCGAGACGGATGTCTCACAGATACCCGGTTGAAGGGACCGCCGAGATATAAATCTAAATCATACTACGAAGCCTCACTTCCTTATTACATGAACCTATCTGTGTCCAAGTTCATAATTAAAAAATTATAATGAATCCTGGTCACTCATTATGTTTGAAGAGTGATTTTTTGAAATAGCTTGATATTTATGGTGCATGATTTTTCCTGGTTTGTGCTGATAATGCTGCCTATTAATTAATTTGGTTTAGTACGTGTTTCGACTTTGCGATATGATTTAAAACATTTCCTTAAAATGGACTGATATTATTAAAATTATTATATTTCGAATTAACTGCGCAGTTGTTTTAGTGCGAAATTATTTGCGTTGTAATACAAGCATGGCAACCGTATCGCGTGAACCAATCGGTGGAATATATTTAATTTTCGTTTTAAACGTTCGTGGAATAACGGAGGCATTAAAACATTTTATACGTTTTCTAGCGATTGACCTGACGCAGACGAGGTGCGTGGGCGCACAGATTGTGTACACCCACTTGCATATAGGTCAGGGTAATGCTAACAATCTGACCCTGCTGTGTTGCCAAGTAATTCAGCAATCTCTGAATTTTTGTATTAATACCAATTAGTATGACACGACAAAGACACACCTACGCTGGGAATCAATATTGATCTCTGATCCGTAAACTGAGGATTGAAGATGACAATTTCGCATGGTAACTTTTGGTAGTTTTCTCCTTTATGCACATTTTAATAAAGAAGCGATGTACAATTAACTATTAATCCTAGAATGTAGATTTGGATTGATGTCTATTATTGAAACCGGTCATATACCGTCCCAATTTTTAACACAAGCACCATTACTCAGCAAAATAATAGAGAATGCACGAAGTGAACGCAGGTACGCGATAAATATGTTTAATCTCTCTGCTGTGTAAACGTTGTTATCTAGCGATAAACGAGTGCACTATTGCAATTAGCTCGTTTCACTATCAAGAAGAAGGATCATTATAGTTTCTAGATAGATTTTCGTAGATAAGACGTAAAGAGCTCTCAAATTCTGTCGGTATGTTGGAAGCTGGGCTCGGGATTGCGCAGAATCCTCGGCCCGCCCTTGACATATCAGCTTCCTTTGTCCTTGTAACGAGCTTCGACCTGCTTATCATTTTCGTATTTATCGTGCGATAACTCGATTTTGTTCCATTGGAAGTAAATGTTGTTTTAATATGGATAGGTATATTGTTTATGGATCATTCAAATCATTTCATCTTCATCAATCAGATAGTGTGATTAAATTATTTACTATCTTGATATGTTTTGGATTCAATTCGTAATAAAATCTGTATAAAGGGAAACGAGTAGGAGCTTTTTATTACATTTTACTTATTTACGAACTAACATATAGCCTATCTCTATGATTGTAAATAAATTGGTTATAAAAATCGTGCAGGCAAATATCACAATTCACTCTTGCTGCAATCTCGTTAAACGTTTAATCTGAGAAGTGGTTTTACGTTGGTATTATTACAATTGAAATCAAACTGAACCGCAGTTCCGGTTGCGCCATCGTTTATACCTACGTGCTTCCTCCGTCGCTGGGTGGTTTGATAAGAAAATGAGTAAAGGCCTTTACAAACCGGAGTAAAATCGCGTGCCCGTCGGGATATGGCTACCCATGGAGGTAGCGGATAACTCCCCAGTTTGAATAGGCCTTAAAGCTCGCCGGTGCAAGACGAAATTGTTCAAAGAAAGTCGTGCTGTTCTATAGGAAATGTACTCAACTCTATGTACAGTCAGAAGCATAATTATATTACTATTTGCAGATTAGCAAAAATATCTGTCACAAGAACGAGTTCAATAATATCTGTCTGCCCGTAGACAGCAAAAATATCTGACATTAGTAGGCAGCATATTATAGTGGCATCAAAATTATGTGACGAAAATGTACAGCAAATAATTGTGATAACCCTTCACAGCATAAATATGTGACGTCACCTAGGAGGCAATAATATCTGACACGATTATATTTACAGTTTAATTTAAAATTAATACAAAACAAATAAATATTATTTTACGGTATTTATTGTATGCATACTACATTTATGTCTAGATATATCATTTTATATCACGATCAAATTGAAATATTTACTAAGTAGGTAACTAGATATTTTTTATTCGCGGCTAACATGTCACATTTAGAATTTCTTTTGTTGTGTTTGACGTTAGCGGCGTTTGAGATAATAAATATATACCTATGTCGCAGTCATCTGGTTGAATGTGCTATTTGATTGAATGACTAGCGCGTTCATTGAATGGCGACATTTATTTAATGACTAAAGGACAACTCGTCAATTTCTAAACGTCATTTAGCTCAGTAGTCGTTGGTCTGGATATGGTGGTGTGGTTGAGTTCGTTATAATTTTTTAACTACACAGAAAAAGGCGCCAGGGCTGCTCGCAACCGTCTTCTTGTGGATAGTGTAAATTCTCAGCAACTTTTGTTATTCAATGAACGCACTAGTCATTCAACAATATGCCGAGCCTTATATCCGTTAAGGGCTATGTTATAATCTGCTAACTAGTTGGACATTGAGTGACAGTTGTAAAATCAACGTTCGGTCTAGTCATTCAATTGAATGTCGTCATTCAATGATCGCGTTAGGCATATACCGGTGCTCTATGTTATAATATATCAAACATGTCATGGACGCCAGATATTATTGCCACCTAGTTGATGTCACATATTTATGCTCTTTGTGAGGAAACAAGGCAAAATACAGAAATATGAAATTGTGCCAGATATTATTGCCTCCTAGTTGATGTCAAATATTTATGCTTTTTGTGAGGAATCAATGTAAAATACAGAAATATGAAATTGTGTCAGATTATCAGATATTATTGCTTCCTAGTTGATGTCAGATATTATTGCTTCCTAGTCGATGTCAAATATTTATGCTTTTTGTGAGGAATCAATGCAAAATACAGAAATATGCAATTGTGTCAGATATTATTGCCTCCTAGTTGATGTCAGATGTTATTGCTTCCTAGTTGATGTCAAATATTTATGCTTTTTGTGAGGAATCAATGCAAAATACAGAAATATGAAATTGTGTCAGATATTATTGCCTCCTAGTTGATGTCACATATTTATGATTTTCGTGAGGAATCAATGCAAAATGCAAAAATATAAAATTGTGTCAGATATTATTGCCACTTAGATGATGTCACACATTTATGCTTTTTGTGAGGAATCAATGCAAAATGCAAAAATATAAAATTGTGTCAGATATTATTGCCACCTAGATGATGTCACACATTTATGCTTTTTGTGAGGAATCGATGAAAAATGCAGAAATATAAAATTGTGTCAGATATTATTGATATTATTGCCACCTAGTTGATGTCACATATTTATGCTTTATATGAGGAATCACATCGAAAATCGAAATATAGATATATAAAATTGTGTCAGATATTATTGCCTCCTAGGTGACGTCACATATTTATGCTGTGAGAGGTTATCACAATTATTTGCTGTACATTTTCGTCACATAATTTTGATGCCACTTTATTATGCTGCCTACTAATGTCAGATATTTTTGCTGTATTCGGGCAGACAGATATTATTGAATTAGTTCTAGTGACAGATATTTTTGCACATCGCCCCCTAGGCATATATTATTGCTCGTGACTGTACATCGATTTACATACAATGGCAACGTATAAACCGCACGCGTGTCTTCAATTATAACAATTATCATTGTTTCATTAGTGTGATATAATCTCGGGAACTTTTTGTAGAAATTACATTACTCATTTATCGTTGATAGGGTTAATCTTCGTATTGTTACAAGTAATACGGGCCTCAATATTGCCGTGTCGTGAAATACCACATTTCACAGAAACGGGGTAATACCAAGCAGGTACTTTAAGTGTTTCCAATTACATACAAAGAAAAATATCGTTTTGTCTTGCAATTATGGTCTTCTCCAAAACGACTATTGTAGTCTTTATTGAATTATGAACCGGAAGGATATGGTTATTATGTAGAACAATACTTTTAGTTGTCGAATGTTTTAAAATAAGTATAACTACCTATGTAAAAGTAAAATGCATTATAAAATTTTTTTCAATACTTACCTACCGTTAAAATAAGTTGGATTTATGCATCATGTCAAGTGTCAACATACGTTTAAAATAATGACTATTTAAGTATTAAGAGATACTGAAACATAATCAATGATAATGTGGTCATAAAATCCACCAATAAAAATACGCCCCAAACAAAACATCTGTAAGTAATAACTATGATTGGAATATTATTTATTAGTACAGTTTTGGTGAATCATGCATATTCTTCATCGAGTGCTTTAGCTTTTTGTAGTTTTCGAACGGTACTTTTCAATGTCAAGTCATTGAAACATCTCAAATATCCATGTATCGTAATTAGTATCATATTCATTGGCGAACTATGGCCAGGAAGGGTTTCATTGTGCCCCAACCCTTTGTCTCTTTGGCCCTCGTCTGCCATCGACGTGTTCGCTTCAATGATTACACAATAGGCGCTCTTTGAATAAAATTTCCACTTAAATTAATACTATCGCTTAATACGAGCGGGGGCAAAAAAGCGAAGACAAGGTAATTTTCAATACCCCGTTCGTGTCGATTACTCATTTTTTGCGCATCGGTCAGGGTCGGTGCTATTGTTTTAAATAGGCGGAATTACCAAACACTTGCACGAGTAAAACGTCTACTCTGTAAGTGCACTTAATGCTGAATAGAACGGAATATCAATGTGTTGTGTAGCAATCACAGAGGCTGTGGTCTTAGCGCACCTCTGATAGAAACAGACACTCGCGGAATGCAAGTTGGCGTGTTGTGCAATGGGCAAATTTAAAGAGCTGAACCATTCTAAAGGCTGCTCTTAATTAACTTGAGGAAAATCACTTGATTTTTCTTAATAGACCTGTTGTGTTTAGCTGATTACGTTAATTCAAGGTCAATTCATGTCAAATTTTTCCTCCAAAATCAACCATATGCCGTAAAACTTAATCTTCAGAATATAAACTTGTTTTTTCATCAAAGCTATTTGTTGCAGATGCAGAACATAAACAACATAGTTATGTTCCCCGTAGACAGTCTTCTAAAAGGTGACCTGCGGGGCGTCAAAGGTGATCTCAAAAGGCCATTCGAAAAGGCGTCCAAAGACTATGAGTCAAAGTACCTGAAGATTGAGAAAGAAAAGAAGTCGCAGGCTAAAGAGGCGGGCCTCATCCGGAGTGAGGTGACACCAGCAGAAATAGCTGATGAAATGGAAAAGGAACGGAGATTATTTCAACTGCAAATGTGCGAGGTAACTATTCATATGCAGTTTGCGTACTGGGTAATCGCTTACAATAATTGCTGAGGGGATTTATGTGATATGATTTAAATGATATAAGTTAAACATGAGGAAAAAGGCAGGAGTTAATGTAGGATTTCCTGGTAGATCTCTTATATATGTCAGGATTGAAGTCAGAAGATAAACTGTAAGGAAAACTGTTGCTTGCTCTAATTCGTATTTTACTTAATAATGAGAAAATCATTATGAATAACAAAACAAAGGCACAGAGCTTTTAGGAAATTACATTCGAGATTATTGTATTAATCTTAAATTTTGTCTGACACATTGTTAAGTAAAAACGGTTTCTATCCAAGTATATTTGAAACTCATTATTTAATATTATGTTAATCCAAAATGAGAAACTAATTTAGGTTAGAATATTGACGGTGTGAATTGGTAATTTATGACATAATTGTAGATAAACAAACAAACATTTCATTTAAATACAATGGCTTTAAGTTTGCATAATATTATCAATAATTAATTTACTAAGTTGTATGCAAATTTAAAATTATACCTACCTACCTCAATTCGCAACATCATTAAATTTTCGGATCGATCCGACCTGAGCAGTTTCTTACATTCCCGCATAAAACTTGAAATATATATTTAGATTCAAATTGCAATAAAACTTACCATAGTCATGATTAAAAAAATTAAAGAGTGAATTGATTTAGATCGTTGCAATCGTTGGAATCAGTTTCTACAATATTTTAACTAAGATATCCAATAGCAAAACAAAATTTAATTAAAAGCACAAGTAGACATTGATAAATGATCATTAAAAACGAACAAATAACTTGCAGTGCACAATCTTAACGACCGGACCCTACCTATAATTAGGGGTTCAATTTTCTGTTAGTTTATGACTTGTGATAATATTTGACAGGAAATTACTACGAGACTAACTACTAACACTACAAGCGTGATAATTGGTTGTTCTTTCAATATTTATTGTTAAAGGATACGGAGTGATATAGAGTTGCAAAAAAAATCGGCTTCGTCCTAATTGACTTCCGATAAAAACAAAATAATAGTCCACTTCACTTTACAATTATTGTGTTATGTATTTAATATTTTCTTCTAGTGTATGCTTAATGGATATGCTTAATAGATAAGTGTTGGTGTTTATCTATTACAAGGAACTGATCAGATGTAGCCACATTTTTCTTAGTTTTAGCAGTATTAGCGTAGATAAAACCTAACTATAGTACACCATAATCCAAGGTCAATCGCAAATCTAAATGTTTTTTCACAAAGCTTTCGTTTTGGCTCGTGGCCTAACAGCAAACAGGATTGCCGTGTAATTAATTATTGTAAGAGCAATTTGCGTGTCACCATCGGACTCGCTAGGGCAATCTAGTCGCTGCGAACTGATTTAGACTTGGTATATCTTGTTTCATTGAAATGCAACTAGGATAATCTAAATAGAAAAGTATTTTATGAGCTTTGTTACTTTTCTTACTTGTGTATGTTGACTGCGTTATTAGGCTTAGGTTGAGTTGACCAAAATTCGTTATAAGCTCCTTGCTCCTTCCTCGGGGGGATTATCTTATAAATTTATAAAGAATAGAAAAAATTCGATCCCGCCTCGTGATCGAATTTTTTCTATTCTTATAAATTTATATTTTATAAATTTATATATTCTTTATAAATTTATATTTATAAAGCATTTGAATGCCATAAAACCAAAAATAACAATTTCAACAGGATTATCATATGCAAGATTTTCTCCACTTGAAAAAAAAAAAAGCCAAATTCATTTGAATTTTTGTAACAATTGACACCTCGAAATGAGCTTATAGCTCTTGATAACTGTTGATATTTTATTCACTAAATTAAACTAAAATATGTATGATATAGTTGTACTCCAATGTGTAATGTGTTGTAGATCAAAGTTGTGTCATATTGCGTCACTAATTGAATTTACATGATTGGTTCTCAATTAAATTATAATTACTGAGCAGTTTGGTTAATGAAGCGGAACATTACTTATATGAACGATAAATACTTACTTATATGAGATTATACTTCGATGTTATGAATACATTATGTTGTAGTTTGTACTAGTTACTTTAAGAAATAATATACGCATAATCTTAGGCCTCGAGATTTATTTTCAATTGTTTACAATAATTACAAACCTATCAAGTGCTTTAAGGATTAAATAATAATATAATCGCAGTAGTACATATTGATGTTCCTGAATAAATCTTATCTAACACTTATCAGATATATATATGTATAAAACTCTTGAGGCAAAATATTGGTATTGGCTGCATACGGGCTGTGTGAATGACCGACCTTACTCAATAACGCTTGTTATATTTTAATTAATTCAATGTGCTTTGCAATGATAAACGATTTTATACAAATATTTTTATACCTGGTCAAATGTGTTTTTATATTGTTGTATATGTATCTTGTTTGTAATATAAACAAGCACGCTTGCGACGGATTCTTTATCGTTTTGGTTTAGAGGTATGTTTTCTAAATTTGTATCATACTTGACGGGAACGACATAAACATAGTATAGATGATTCAAAGCTATTATAATAATTGTCATTTCGACACCCAATATGAATAACATTGTAACTTTAATTACACGTTTGTACAACTTTATCACATATGAATTCAGCAAAGTCAGACTTAATTTTCTGTCTTTGAACCATATTTCTATGACAATAACAACTATTTTTGTGAAACAATATAATTTCATTGTAATTGAAAATTAATAATGTTTCCATTGAAGTATTATTGTAGATGAAGTTACAATACACAAAATATTTGGTGACAAGGGTTTCTTAGTGTTACAGTAATTGCAAATTCACATACAATGTTATAAATATAAATCGTAATTTAAGTTACCATGTTATTCTACTACCTTAGCCCGTCAAGGTACAAGAACTAGAGCTGCTACAGTCCCTAGCTTCTCCTTCTTCTGGAGCAATATGAAAGCTTTTGAAGCATGGTGTAGCACATAAAGCTACTTTGCAGTTGTTACAAATAATCCTTGAACGTTTTTGAATGCTTTTCGTGCTACAAAATCGACATCTAGTAAATTTTTCCTGGTTTTCTGGGTAGTGTGGTTCAGAAGAGCAACTGATTTCAGCGGGTACTCTGAAATTCCCACCTTGTTTATTCTTGAAAATTATACTTGTTGTTCTTTTTTTGCATGTGAATCCATCTATTAGATTCCGAGCCAAACGAAGCCTAAATTCTCGATGTGTGTGAACCGTTTGCTTGTGAGTTTGTACATAGGCTATATTATAGGCGTTGATGATAGCGGCATCAAACATAAAATAAAAGATTGATTTGATTTGATCGGATTTCTATAAAAACTATCAGTTGACCAATACAGATTAACATCAGGTAAGGTGTGAAGACCCATCATTATCAAGATACCAAGATATGCACGCATTTCCGCTATAAAAGTTGGCGTCCAGTGAAGCGTTTGCCTTTGTGCAGCATAAATGTTTGTTTGTTCTACCAGCAATTCTACGAGATCGTGAGGAAAGTAACTGTCGAAAAATTCAATAGGCTGTGTTTTGTGAGTGTCGCGCATATTTACAGTTAGCGGTTTATCAAACTTTGGTATGGTATGCTATGCCTTGGAATCTTATCTGACCAATTTTGTGCTACACGAATGGGTACTACACTTATACTGGGTGCTTCATTAGGCTGGGCTAAGTCAGACAGAGCTGGAGTCGGTTGATTAGATTCAGGAAAAGCGCCAACAAAGACGTCCGAATCATTATCATTTTGCGTACTAACTTCTATCGCCGGTTCTTCACTCAACAGTTCAGCACTTTCTATATATTCCACCGAAACACGTGGCCCAGGAAGGTCTTCAAAATTTTCGATTATATCCAACTCAGACTCTTGACCCACGAATATTTATTCGTGACAGACCTCGCGAAACATCATCATCGTATTCTTGGACGCTAGTGCCCCAAAGTGGTTCTTCCGAGATACTTTCGTCGCTGCTTTCAATATCGGAGAGATTTCCTTCTAAAATTCTCTCGATTGCAGTGTCCGATAGCTTCTTTTTCTTGATGCTAGTATTCGACATTTTCTGAAATAGCAATTGCGAGTATGGGTAATGGTTACTATATAACCACCAAATACTAGTATGTCGGTGTAACCAGGCAATGATATAAGTTTTACCACCGAGTTTACAATGATTTTCTGAATAGTACAAACTTCATTTCAAAAATTACTATACGAGTCATGCAGCTAAACATATTCAATAATGCTACCAAATATCACAAAACCACTTTCCGGAATCTTGTTAGAACAAAATTATGACTATCGCAACCACACACCTCCAATTTTCAAATTGTTTCGATACTTTTTTTTAAATGTTGGTAGTTTGTTTATACGCTATTTACACCTTCCAAAAAATGAATTTACGAAATCATGCTTAAAACGATCCTTGGTTTATGGTCAATAAACTGCGGTGGTAACCAATTGGCCTTTGCCCTATTAAGGGTTAAAATATGTATTACACATTGATTTTTATTATTTTCTTTAATAGTACTTACCATGTTTTTTCAACCAAATGTAACATTAAGGGTGACAAATCAACATCGAGCTATGCTGCGCTGTACTGCGCTGTGCTGTGTTTGGTCAACTCGCTCGTCTAATATTTTAATGAGGATACAAACAAACCATGCTGTGCTGCGCTGTGTGAGGCTACGCTCTGTTTAAAAACGCAGCAGTCTCGAGCGAGGCGCGCTACCCGCCATGCTGAGCCGCGCTGTGCCGAACTGTGCTATGTTTTTATGGAGCTCTGCCATGCTGCGCTGTGTCGAGCTTATCACTACATAGTATAAAACAAAGTCGCTTTCTCTGTCCCTATGTCCCTATGTCCCTTTGTACGCTTAAATCTTTGAAACTACGCAACGGATTTTGATGCAGTTTTTTTTTTAGGGTCCAAAAGGAAAAAACGGAACCCTTATAGGATCACTTTGTTGTCCGTCTGTCCGTCCGTCCGTCTGTCAAGACCCTTTTTCTCAGGAACGCGTGGAGGTATGAAGCTGAAATTTATATCAATTACTCAGGTCTACTGTCCCTTGAAGCTGTGAAAAAATCAAACTTCTAAGCAAACGCAATCAAAAGATACAGCCGTTTATGCCGCAAATTTTCGACACTTGCAAGGGAATCAAAACCTACAGGGTGCTTCCCGTGAACTCAGAATCTTGAAATTTGGTACGAAGCAACGTCTTATAGCATAGATAAAGGAAAAATTACGAAAACCATAAATTTTTAGTTACATCACATAATATATTTTTTTTTAATAATTTTAAACTTATTTGTACGGAACCCTCGGTGCGCGAGTCCGACTCGCACTTGGCCGGTTATTTATTAATAGATAGAGTGATTCAAGAGGAAGGTTTATATGTATAATAACATCCATTAAATAGTGGAGAAGTACTGTTATTTTTGAGGTTTCTAATGTGATGTCGTAAAAAATTACATTTATTCCCCTTACATTGCAAACGCAGGCTGAACCCTACGAGTTTTATCATAATAATGTACCTACTAAGTATTTATACACATTGAAAAGGTCTACAGAAAAGTCCGCGATGGTATATGTCTATCTCTTATGGATAACCCACAATAACTTATTTTTGTCATTTACTTTTTACGACAAATAATGGCTAATTTTCGAAGCGATTTTAACCAATACAGCATTAATCCTTAACCAATTAAATACCTTGAATACATTGTTCATTTAATATAGATCTATATGGCCCTTTACACCGTATGATTTAAGTGAATATTTTCGAAGATATTACAGATTTAAAAATTGCGGGACGTAGCGTTTGCGGCGGTACCGGCCGGCCGCCCGGCTAAACTAAACTAAACTAAAAAAAAAAATGTTGTGTGGTTTTATGAAACCACGGTAAAAGTGAAACTGTTCGAACGGTTCCGAACACTGCTTTGTGTAGCGCATGTCGCCGGTCGGTCGGCTGCCGAGTAGGTATACCTACTCGGCAGCCGCGATACACGCGACATGCGCTACACAGACCAAAAAGTTTGAGACGATGTAATAAAAGTTTCACTTTAAAAACAGAACTTCTTTTTCAAAACAAAATAAACTTCTAAGTAATAATAATAAACATATCAAAGCACATATTTATCTATGTTTGGCTTAGTTTTGAGCCTTGTCTGTCCATCTTTTCCCAAGTAAAAATCACGGGAACTTCAGATATCTCTTCATTGTCATCGTCTTGCTCGGTTTCGTATGTCTCTTCTTGTATCTCCACGTTGTCTTCCACCTCACTGTCATTTTCGTCTTCATAGCAGAAACAGAACTTGATTCTTCCAGCAACAATCTGATTTGATCATCGTTCATTTTGACATGAAGT
Organism: Colias behrii; assembly: GCA_029959065.1. Lineage (NCBI taxonomy): Eukaryota > Metazoa > Arthropoda > Insecta > Lepidoptera > Pieridae > Colias > Colias behrii. Next base: position 11,325,112 of record JARWMC010000001.1, read on the forward strand.
ATGGCCTAAAAAATTGGTCAAAATGTAATTTAGAGCAACATTCATACATATATTTTACTATACATACTTCATAAAGTATTCAAAGTCTTAAAAAATATATAAATGTACAAAATATATAATATATATACTTACACAAAAACTTGCACCTATACTCGCGTCGGTCTCATGGACCGATTGGCGCCAAATGCTATGACACGTGAACTTCTGCCGACCACGCCGCGACCTGCACTAAAATGAAGTTAGCCCCAAATCCGGAAACTAGCAAGGAACTCGACTTCACAGGATTTACCTGCATAAAAATAATTACGAAAATGTGTTTCGTCGGTCTCACAGACCAACGCGCGAGTATAGGAAGGTTAAAAAACGTAGCTTAAGAAACACAGCGCAGTACAGCGCAGCATCGTTTAATTGTTAAAGAAACGTAGCTTAAGAAACACAGCACAGCACAGCGCAGTACAGCGCAGCATAGCTCGATGTTGATTTGTCACCCTAATACTCGTTGTAATGTTGCTTACAATATCATTCAATAAATATTTTCCTTTTGTCAGTAAAATACGTGATTGTAAAATAAGTTACAATTAAATACGCTGAAATATACTTTCAAACGTTTGCATGACCCCATTGTAATGTTAGTTACGATGATTTTCATTTAAAAAATACTTAAAATCTGTACATTGTAACATTGCAAAAGTCATACTTGCAGTTGTTTTATCAGAATGCCATATATATCATTTTAAAAAGCAATTAAAATCAGTATATGACACCTACAATTGTATAGACTAACTATAATACAACAGCTGCAAATAAATAATAAACTTTAAAAAAATATTAAAATGGCTGTGCTGAAAACTATGACACATTGAGTTACAATGTTATTCATATTGGGTGTCGATTTAATACTTCTATTACTATTTATTGTTTATTGCAGATTTGATGATCATGAAGTTAGGTTATCTTGTGAAATTGTCTGAAATTTTGTTTCACACGATTTTGTTGTTTTCGAGATATAAATTATCATGATTGTGATAATGAATTCAAACATATCACACTCAGGAATACCAAAGCCTCCGTATCGATCGGAAAAGTTTTCGTCCTTTATTTCCTAAATTGCTTATGTTAATTCAAATTACCTATGCATAGAAACCACGAAAGTTTCTTTATTAGCCACGTTATCGCCGATTTGTTTAAATTGTAAAACATTGTTGGCACCTTCTCGACTTGTTAATGAGTAACTTGACGAGGAAATTTCCTCTTCACATGTAAATGTAATGCAAATTTAAAACCTTTTTATATATAGTTCCTTTTGATAAGAATCTCAACGCGTCATATCTAATTATGCGTTGATGATCAGAAAGTAGTGTTATAAATGTGAAAGTGGATTAGTTAGTATTGTATAACAGATAAGTAAACAATGTTTCAGTTATCTGTGAAGGAATAGTCATCGCAATATCTTTAATGATTTGGCTATCTTGTTCTTGTTACAAAATTACTTTGACTTGATAACTTAAATCTGCCGCAAATTCACGGACTACATCTGGTAGAAATAACTCCATTAAAAGGCGGTATAATGACAACACAAGATACACATATGAAACATTAAAGCCTTGTAATGCAATTATCACGAGATCCGCCACAAATGATATGTCGAATGTCACGCTATCCGTGCGCCGTGACCGACGCAAGTGGTATTGTGGCGAGTGCCGTTATGCCAAACAAAAGGTACTAGCACGCGGTTTATTTAAATTATCTGTAGATTATATTGTATTTACGAGTCCGCGTAGGTCGATGATCTGTTCAAAAAAAGCAACGAAGCACCGTAGTTCAGTCTAGCCTTCGTAGAGTTGACAAGCAAAAGAAACGCCAGGTTTGCACAAAAAATTGTAGCCGATTATGCAATCTGATTAATTGTTTCGTTTCTTTGTACTGCGTTTTATATGTCTTTTAGTCACATTTATTTGGTCATTGAAATATCGATTCTATCAGTCTGATAAACCTAGTTATTAACAGCTTTTTATTACTTAATAATTACAGAGTAGCCAAAATTGGCAGTAAAGCTGATTCACATCGTATAAAATTTTAATTTATGACATGAAAAGTAAGTTATATGTTCGCGATAAGCATTTCAGCGCTATTTGTACAGTAATTATCGTCATGTGATGGTAATGGATGCCAAATGCATCTGGCATTACGTTAAGCGCTGCTGGTGACAGTCGCTAATTCATTACTGCCATGCCGTTGATTATTGAGCATTGTTATGTCGCATACCCGGCGAACTTGTTCACGTTTATGTATGAAATGCAAAACGCCTCCATTTTAATGCATATTGCACAACAATAGTGCGTTTCGTTTTCTTTGACGTAGAACGCATTGCGTTAAGTGCCCTCGTATGCTCGATAAATTTTTAGTAGAAAATAATGGCTGTTTTATAAATTTGAATCCTTGTAAAATGCTGACTACCGTATTCTGGGGATTTATCGCACAGTGCACAAAAATTCATTTTTCTGATATAAATTGAAATGTCACTCAGACCACAATCCAATAACTTGCCCGAGTCTTCATTTTAAAACCATTGTTTTTTTTGGTTCAAAGTGGATTGTATATTGATTTTTAAATTGAGTTTAAAATAGTGAACTGCGCGCTCTATGCGCGAATAAATTATTTAATAAACGGCCTAAAGAATGGGATATCGACGACTTCTGTATTTCTTTATTGGATTGATTTCAAAGCTTATTACATAGCAGTTAGTCAATTGATTCGGACGTCAACGAGAATAAGGTAACATTTTTTCTTCTATCTAGGTAGGTACTAATTGTTCTTTTTAAAGTGAAACTTTTATTACATCGTCTCAAACTTTTTGGTCTGTGTAGCGCATGTCGCGTGTAAAGCAGTGTTCGGAACCGTTCGAACAGTTTCACTTTTACCGTGGTTTCATAAAACCACACAACATTTTTTTATTATATATTTACACCTTCCCAAGGCTGCGTGATACTTTTATGTTAATAGAACCAGATAAACATGTATAGAGCATACACATATCAAGGCTAATCAATTATTTTTTTTTTTTGAATGAATTAATTTAGGGTGATGGTTTTATTTAAAAATTCATAACAAGATTTCTTATTTTAGAACTTGTAAGTCTCGTAAAACAATTTTTTGTTTCATATTTATTGATCCATAATAATACTCAAGTTTAATTAAATTTGCGATTCGTTAAATGTAATCAGTGCAATGTGAAATAAAAGAAAGGCGGTTCAGACAGTGCGGTACGATGGCGTCAGGTCATCGACCGGCCTTGCGCCGCGCAGGGCCGTCGTGAGTCGTGACCCTAGCTTTGTTCCATACTCCACGAACAGTCCTGGCTTCGCAAGATCACCAGCCCACGCGCCTATCGCGCTGCACGCTAATATTAGGCCAATGACTCCCCCTAATAACAAGTTAGCATCGCTAAGCGAACATGTTTTGCTTTTGTTTACATTGTCATATAACTCTGCCAAATGTATAAATGCCATGTTTACATATAAATATAGCCGGCGAGACGCCAGCACAGTTCAGCAAGGTCGCCCGGCGTGTTATTAGTACGTATTGCACAACCGAAGACAAATCGGGATCCTCTGTATTAAATGCGGGTGCGCGTGCGTCATCATGTATAATTTTATCGCGCGGAAGGGCATATAGTAATCTTGTACGTTCCCAGAGCTCGTTTCCCGCTCCGGTTGAATAAATTGTAGCCCTCTTAAACCTACGCATACTCGGCGTCCTACTGTCTGCTAGTTTCTGGCACCGATTGTGTGATATTGTTAATTTGTTTTAGTACCTGATAAAGTTCAACGAGATCAAAACGAAGAAGGGCATTGAACTGCTGCAGCACCTGGTGGAGTACTATCACGCCCAGACGAATTACTTTCAAGACGGCCTGAAGACGATAGAGCATTTCGGCGTTTACGTTGCAGACTTGAGTGTACAGTTGCAGAAGATAAGGCAGCAGCAGGACGACGAAAGGCGGAGACTGTTAGAGTTAAGAAACATGTTGAGAGCGGCCACACCACAGGATAGAGAGGTAAGTTATAAGATATTTATCCTTGAATACTTTTACAATTATTCACCACAAATTTAAATATTTCCGAGAATGCGTCACTGCGTATTACGTGTACTATTCTTATACTTTGTTTTATCGCGTTTACCCTGTTGTAACATTAGCTCTGCTAGCACGTTATTTAATTAATCTGATTTCATTATTCATGACCTATAAATACAATATAATAATATACATTTAACTCCATATTGTTTTTATCATTTTACCAGGCTGCATCAGCAGTAGGTGGTTATTCACTACACCAACTCCAAGGTGACAAACAGCATGGAGTAACGCGGAGTGGGTACCTCCTGAAAAAATCAGAGGGCAAAGTAAGACGGGTCTGGCAGAAGAGAAGGTGTAGAGTCACAGCAGAAGGATACTTGGATATCTTTCACGCGGACGAAAACAAAACGCCAGCCAGGGTCAATCTATTGACGTGCCAGATTAAAGTGGCCACGGAAGATAAGAGGGCGTTCGATCTAGTCTCATGTTAGTATGTTTTAAACTATGTTATAAATAAATATTAACGAAAATAACCCGTTGACAATTAAATATTTGTAATTTAAACACAGACACGTGGCCATGACGTTAGCCTAAAGGGGATTGGCGAATGTCACATGTCTTCAAACGTTGATTGAAGGACAATATTCGTTTTCCTGCAAAGTTATGTAGTGATATTAATTTTTATCATACTTGCCTGTTTACAAAATAAAATATACGACACCATTTTAGGAAGCATAATATAATATGAAGAAAATTCCACACATAGCATCAACTTTAACAATTTCGCAAGTAGTGTTTTCCAAGAATTTTAAGTACTTACAAAGTTGCCTTGGAAACTATGCTGGTTTTCTTTTAAAGATGTATACGATTACGTTGACAAAATAAAAGGAGCTATTATTACAATTACATACGACATATTATTATAATGAATATAAATCACGGTTAGATTAACTTTTTAGTCACTCACAGGACACAATCCATACAATCACATTTAATAGTTACGTCAATTAACAAGTACACAATAATGTTATCGTAAGCAAAATATTTCACTAATTAAAAAAAGTCATATTAAATTACTAGATGCCCTTTGTTAGGTGGCTTTCTATTACAAAGTGGTTTAATGAAATAAAACTTTTCAGGATAAAACAAAAATCTCTTTACAATATTAAAGATCAAGCACTTTATCTACACTAGCTTCATACATTTAAATTTTTTTTTAAATTAAAAATATAAATTATTACGTTGCCCGCACCCGCAGATAACCGCACGTACCACTTCCAAGCTGAAGACGAGAACGAGCAACGCGCGTGGACGTCCGTACTCGTGAACTGCAAGGAGGGCGCGTTGATGAGAGCTTTCCACCAACAAGCTGGTGAAAGTGGTGATACGGGGCATTCGTTGTTGGATCTGCAGCGGTCGATCATACGGGCGGTCCGGTGTATGCCGGGCAACCAAGTGTGCTGTGACTGCGGGTCGACTAATGGTGAGTGTTGTGTGTGAATGTGAGTGTTTTGTGGGCGATCGACGAGCGGGAAAGTACATGGGCCACTCGTTCCTGGATCTACAGCTGCAGCGGTCGATCATACGGGCCGTCCGGTGTATGCCGGGCAACCAAGTGTGCTGTGACTGCGGGTCGACTAATGGTGAGTGTTGTGTGTGAATGTGAGTGTTTTGTGGGCGATCGACGAGCGGGAAAGTACATGGGCCACTCGTTCCTGGATCTACAGCTGCAGCGGTCGATCATACGGGCCGTCCGGTGTATGCCGGGCAACCAAGTGTGCTGTGACTGCGGGTCGACTAATGGTGAGTGTTGTGTGTGAATGTGAGTGTTTTGTGGGCGATCGACGAGCGGGAAAGTACATGGGCCACTCGTTCCTGGATCTACAGCTGCAGCGGTCGATCATACGGGCCGTCCGGTGTATGCCGGGCAACCAAGTGTGCTGTGACTGCGGGTCGACTAATGGTGAGTGTTGTGTGTGAATGTGAGTGTTTTGTGGGCGATCGACGAGCGGGAAAGTACATGGGCCACTCGTTCCTGGATCTACAGCTGCAGCGGTCGATCATACGGGCCGTCCGGTGTATGCCGGGCAACCAAGTGTGCTGTGACTGCGGGTCGACTAATGGTGAGTGTTGTGTGTGAATGTGAGTGTTTTGTGGGCGATCGACGAGCGGGAAAGTACATGGGCCACTCGTTCCTGGATCTACAGCTGCAGCGGTCGATCATACGGGCCGTCCGGTGTATGCCGGGCAACCAAGTGTGCTGTGACTGCGGGTCGACTAATGGTGAGTGTTGTGTGTGAATGTGAGTGTTTTGTGGGCGATCGACGAGCGGGAAAGTACATGGGCCACTCGTTCCTGGATCTACAGCTGCAGCGGTCGATCATACGGGCCGTCCGGTGTATGCCGGGCAACCAAGTGTGCTGTGACTGCGGGTCGACTAATGGTGAGTGTTGTGTGTGAATGTGAGTGTTTTGTGGGCGATCGACGAGCGGGAAAGTACATGGGCCACTCGTTCCTGGATCTACAGCTGCAGCGGTCGATCATACGGGCCGTCCGGTGTATGCCGGGCAACCAAGTGTGCTGTGACTGCGGGTCGACTAATGGTGAGTGTTGTGTGTGAATGTGAGTGTTTTGTGGGCGATCGACGAGCGGGAAAGTACATGGGCCACTCGTTCCTGGATCTACAGCTGCAGCGGTCGATCATACGGGCCGTCCGGTGTATGCCGGGCAACCAAGTGTGCTGTGACTGCGGGTCGACTAATGGTGAGTGTTGTGTGTGAATGTGAGTGTTTTGTGGGCGATCGACGAGCGGGAAAGTACATGGGCCACTCGTTCCTGGATCTACAGCTGCAGCGGTCGATCATACGGGCCGTCCGGTGTATGCCGGGCAACCAAGTGTGCTGTGACTGCGGGTCGACTAATGGTGAGTGTTGTGTGTGAATGTGAGTGTTTTGTGGGCGATCGACGAGCGGGAAAGTACATGGGCCACTCGTTCCTGGATCTACAGCTGCAGCGGTCGATCATACGGGCCGTCCGGTGTATGCCGGGCAACCAAGTGTGCTGTGACTGCGGGTCGACTAATGGTGAGTGTTGTGTGTGAATGTGAGTGTTTTGTGGGCGATCGACGAGCGGGAAAGTACATGGGCCACTCGTTCCTGGATCTACAGCTGCAGCGGTCGATCATACGGGCCGTCCGGTGTATGCCGGGCAACCAAGTGTGCTGTGACTGCGGGTCGACTAATGGTGAGTGTTGTGTGTGAATGTGAGTGTTTTGTGGGCGATCGACGAGCGGGAAAGTACATGGGCCACTCGTTCCTGGATCTACAGCTGCAGCGGTCGATCATACGGGCCGTCCGGTGTATGCCGGGCAACCAAGTGTGCTGTGACTGCGGGTCGACTAATGGTGAGTGTTGTGTGTGAATGTGAGTGTTTTGTGGGCGATCGACGAGCGGGAAAGTACATGGGCCACTCGTTCCTGGATCTACAGCTGCAGCGGTCGATCATACGGGCCGTCCGGTGTATGCCGGGCAACCAAGTGTGCTGTGACTGCGGGTCGACTAATGGTGAGTGTTGTGTGTGAATGTGAGTGTTTTGTGGGCGATCGACGAGCGGGAAAGTACATGGGCCACTCGTTCCTGGATCTACAGCTGCAGCGGTCGATCATACGGGCCGTCCGGTGTATGCCGGGCAACCAAGTGTGCTGTGACTGCGGGTCGACTAATGGTGAGTGTTGTGTGTGAATGTGAGTGTTTTGTGGGCGATCGACGAGCGGGAAAGTACATGGGCCACTCGTTCCTGGATCTACAGCTGCAGCGGTCGATCATACGGGCCGTCCGGTGTATGCCGGGCAACCAAGTGTGCTGTGACTGCGGGTCGACTAATGGTGAGTGTTGTGTGTGAATGTGAGTGTTTTGTGGGCGATCGACGAGCGGGAAAGTACATGGGCCACTCGTTCCTGGATCTACAGCTGCAGCGGTCGATCATACGGGCGGTCCGGTGTATGCCGGGCAACCAAGTGTGCTGTGACTGCGGGTCGACTAATGGTGAGTGTTGTGTGTGAATGTGAGTGTTTTGTGGGCGATCGACGAGCGGGAAAGTACATGGGCCACTCGTTCCTGGATCTACAGCTGCAGCGGTCGATCATACGGGCCGTCCGGTGTATGCCGGGCAACCAAGTGTGCTGTGACTGCGGGTCGACTAATGGTGAGTGTTGTGTGTGAATGTGAGTGTTTTGTGGGCGATCGACGAGCGGGAAAGTACATGGGCCACTCGTTCCTGGATCTACAGCTGCAGCGGTCGATCATACGGGCCGTCCGGTGTATGCCGGGCAACCAAGTGTGCTGTGACTGCGGGTCGACTAATGGTGAGTGTTGTGTGTGAATGTGAGTGTTTTGTGGGCGATCGACGAGCGGGAAAGTACATGGGCCACTCGTTCCTGGATCTACAGCTGCAGCGGTCGATCATACGGGCCGTCCGGTGTATGCCGGGCAACCAAGTGTGCTGTGACTGCGGGTCGACTAATGGTGAGTGTTGTGTGTGAATGTGAGTGTTTTGTGGGCGATCGACGAGCGGGAAAGTACATGGGCCACTCGTTCCTGGATCTACAGCTGCAGCGGTCGATCATACGGGCCGTCCGGTGTATGCCGGGCAACCAAGTGTGCTGTGACTGCGGGTCGACTAATGGTGAGTGTTGTGTGTGAATGTGAGTGTTTTGTGGGCGATCGACGAGCGGGAAAGTACATGGGCCACTCGTTCCTGGATCTACAGCTGCAGCGGTCGATCATACGGGCCGTCCGGTGTATGCCGGGCAACCAAGTGTGCTGTGACTGCGGGTCGACTAATGGTGAGTGTTGTGTGTGAATGTGAGTGTTTTGTGGGCGATCGACGAGCGGGAAAGTACATGGGCCACTCGTTCCTGGATCTACAGCTGCAGCGGTCGATCATACGGGCCGTCCGGTGTATGCCGGGCAACCAAGTGTGCTGTGACTGCGGGTCGACTAATGGTGAGTGTTGTGTGTGAATGTGAGTGTTTTGTGGGCGATCGACGAGCGGGAAAGTACATGGGCCACTCGTTCCTGGATCTACAGCTGCAGCGGTCGATCATACGGGCCGTCCGGTGTATGCCGGGCAACCAAGTGTGCTGTGACTGCGGGTCGACTAATGGTGAGTGTTGTGTGTGAATGTGAGTGTTTTGTGGGCGATCGACGAGCGGGAAAGTACATGGGCCACTCGTTCCTGGATCTACAGCTGCAGCGGTCGATCATACGGGCCGTCCGGTGTATGCCGGGCAACCAAGTGTGCTGTGACTGCGGGTCGACTAATGGTGAGTGTTGTGTGTGAATGTGAGTGTTTTGTGGGCGATCGACGAGCGGGAAAGTACATGGGCCACTCGTTCCTGGATCTACAGCTGCAGCGGTCGATCATACGGGCCGTCCGGTGTATGCCGGGCAACCAAGTGTGCTGTGACTGCGGGTCGACTAATGGTGAGTGTTGTGTGTGAATGTGAGTGTTTTGTGGGCGATCGACGAGCGGGAAAGTACATGGGCCACTCGTTCCTGGATCTACAGCTGCAGCGGTCGATCATACGGGCCGTCCGGTGTATGCCGGGCAACCAAGTGTGCTGTGACTGCGGGTCGACTAATGGTGAGTGTTGTGTGTGAATGTGAGTGTTTTGTGGGCGATCGACGAGCGGGAAAGTACATGGGCCACTCGTTCCTGGATCTACAGCTGCAGCGGTCGATCATACGGGCCGTCCGGTGTATGCCGGGCAACCAAGTGTGCTGTGACTGCGGGTCGACTAATGGTGAGTGTTGTGTGTGAATGTGAGTGTTTTGTGGGCGATCGACGAGCGGGAAAGTACATGGGCCACTCGTTCCTGGATCTACAGCTGCAGCGGTCGATCATACGGGCCGTCCGGTGTATGCCGGGCAACCAAGTGTGCTGTGACTGCGGGTCGACTAATGGTGAGTGTTGTGTGTGAATGTGAGTGTTTTGTGGGCGATCGACGAGCGGGAAAGTACATGGGCCACTCGTTCCTGGATCTACAGCTGCAGCGGTCGATCATACGGGCCGTCCGGTGTATGCCGGGCAACCAAGTGTGCTGTGACTGCGGGTCGACTAATGGTGAGTGTTGTGTGTGTGAATGTGTGTGCTGTGTGATAATGTGGGGGTTCTATTAGCGGGAGAGTAAGAGTGGCGACATGGGCCACTATGCCGTGTTGTGACTGCAAGTCGTCTAATGTGAGTCTTGGTGTGTGATTGTGTGTATATTTTTAGGAGTGTATGTGTGTGTGCGATGATTCTAGCGTTCCAACCGCAGACGTGCGATTAATTGTAAGGGTTGTAAGATAACAGAACATGACACTCACATGTTTTTACTTTTTAGTCGTCGTAATTTTGTAGTGTTGTTTTCTGCGGTGCAGGTTTCTAGGTACACCTATACGCATTAGGTTGCATTATGGTGTGTGTATGTGTATTTTGTTGTGTGACTGTTTATTGTAATGTTTTATGGACTTTACGTAGTCGTCTGGTTAATTTATAAAATGGACTTTATCGTGTAATAAGAACTTCCGAATCCGACTACGTAGTTGTAGAGATTACGTTTTCGTTAATTAGTTTTCATCATCACAAGATAATGAGATCCACTTGGTACTTAATAAGGCTTTAAAACAGTAAAATATAACAAGATTTTCGTAATATTACCAAATCTAGATTTCAATTTGTACAAGATATTTCATGTCGAATGAAGTAACAATTGCTCCTGCACTCAATTTACTTGTATACGAATTGTAATTGAAACGAAGAAATATTCGGGAGATACGAAATCGCCCGATTTTTAAAACAAAAAAATATTTTTATGAAGTTTCATGAACTTACAGCGAAACTCAACTAAATGAAATATACATATCATTATAGGAGACAAATAGTCGACGCCGACGGAAATTTCGTCTGAAACTAAAGTTATGAAACACTACCCGAGTCTTGAGACCATATTTAACTTTCCAAAAGCGTAATAAATGAGAAACTCTGCTGACAGTTTCATAAGTCTTTAATGTAAATAGATTTTTTTTATTAGTCTACTTTAAATACGAATAATTAAAAAGAAACCACAGTATGAATTAATTTCATTTCATACAGGGTTTAGTAGCTGAGCTAAAGTCAAATTACTAATTAGTTGTATAAGTGGAGGAAAGAAAAGGTCCTATAGAACCAGTGGTTTTATTGTTTTTGAATACTTTCATTACATTTCTTAATTCAAAGGGCAAAACAATGACTGCTTTATAACCGTATCTTCATTGAATTCATTGTAACTCTCATAAAATGTCAAAAGTTACAAACAAAAACATGTAGAAGCCCTACATTCCTTGAGATAAAAGCTGACCGACGATTGAGTTATTAACAGGCGCCCGAAGAGTAAATCTTCAATTATGTATAAAAAGTGCGAGTATTGTTTCCATTATACTTGAGTGGTTTGAGTCATCGTTGCATAACATTATGCATTGTGCACGCAACACTAGGTAAATAGGTTTCGATGTTTTTTCTTCACGTGACGTGCTCCGTGTTGACAGCCTGTTTCTCTAAGTAACTTTACTTGCGTACGAAACGGGTTTGTAAAATGGAAAGAAACCATATGGGATGTTCGTTTAGTTAAGGGAAAATCATTATTATAGTGGAATTGTTTTTACATTCTATAGTAAACAAAGTTTGTTATTGAGGCTTAAAACAATCGTTGAATGATATAACGTTAAATAGCTTACCAAATATTTACATTGTGATAATGTGAAGATAAATGTGTACTTACCATCCCCTAGGTTATTAACGCCTGTCTAAGAGCTCTATTGAGTCTATAGGTTTTGCTATGTACCCACATTATTATCTATTGTCATTATCGAGCTCCGTCTTTTATAAGAGAATTCAGAGCGCTTTTGTCAAAACCTCGTACTAAAAATAAAGTTTGACGAACAATCAAAAAAAGTTTCAAACGTTTTATATAAAAGCGTTAATCAAAGAAAGTAAAATAAAAGGCGATTAATTAATCATTGTCCGTTCTTTTTCAGATCCAACATGGCTGTCGACGAATTTCGGTATAATAGTGTGTATAGAATGTTCTGGAAGCCACCGGGAGTTGGGTGTGCATATATCAAGGATACAGTCGTTGACGTTGGACCGATTGAGCACGTCGCAGTTGCTGCTGGCGAGGCACATGGGCAATCAGACGTTCAATGACGTCATGGAGAACACGCTGGACGAACGGTTGAAACTGAAGCCCGGGAGTACTATGTGAGTAACTTTAATGCACTAAATTTTAAGGTAGAATACACCTTTTAGGGGCAACTCAGTTTTTAATTTAGACATTAGCCTCAAAAACTTACCGAAACATTTAGAAAACGCCAGAAAGGAGCTTACACATTTTATTATACATTAGCTTCGCTCCGCGGTTTCACCCGCGTGGCTCCGCTCCTGTTGGTCTTAGCGTGATAATATATAGCCTATAGCCTGCCTCGATGAATGGGCTATCTAAGACCGAAAGAATTTTTCAAATCGGACCAGTAGTTCCTGAGATTAGCGCGTTCAAACAAACAAACATACAAACAAACAAACAAACTCTTCAGCTTTGTAATATTAGTATAGATTCTTTCGTAAATTAATAAAATTAATAAAGAACTAATAGTCCAAATTTTCTTTATTCCGATTAAGGATCAGTTTGCGCGTTCAGGAAAATTTTGCCTCACAATTCTTTTGAGTGTGTTTTGTAGATTGCAACATGACATACTTTATTATAATTTTAACAATTTATTGCTTCGGAAATTATTGCTGTAATAAATGTTGCATACCTATAACCTTTATCGCACGGTAAAAGCGCAATCAGTGACGATTTTGATCGTGCATGATAAAGTAAGCAAATTGTATCATACCTTGCAATGAGATGTCAACATGTTATGCGAATACAAAATCCTCGATAATATTATCTTATATTAAAATATGGAAGTCTAGTCTTGAAAGGTACATTTATTTATTTATAAATACTTTATTGCACTTAAATATAAAGAAATACAAACTCCACTAAGTACAATTGGCGGTCTTATCGCTTAGAGCGATTTCTTCCAGACAACCTTTTTCTTTAAAGATAGAAACATAAAAAAATCTAAATACTACACAAAAAAAAGTTGATATCTACTAAATTGCACTTTACGTGATAGATAAGGTGTGTTTTTATTAGGTATCAATTTATAATGAAAAATAATAATTTCCTAATTATTCGTTGCAAATTTAATGACTTTTCAAACTAAAATAAACATGTAATATTAATTGCATTGCATTCGTTTAATATTATTGATAGAAGAAGAAGTAGAAGAATATAGATTGCAACCTACGTTAAATCAAAATTGAACTCTATCACCAGGGACGAAAGGCTCCGTTTCATCCGCGAGAAGTACGTGTACCTCGCACGTACTGCACCTTTTATAATATTAGTTGAGCATAAACGTTGAATCAAATCTGAACTCTATCACCAGGGACGAAAGGCTCCGTTTCATCCGCGAGAAGTACGTGTACCTCGCACGTACTGCACCGTTTATAATATTAGTTGAGCATAAACGTTGAATCAAATCTGAACTCTATCACCAGGGACGAAAGGCTCCGTTTCATCCGCGAGAAGTACGTGTACCTCGCACGTACTGCACCTTTTATAATATTAGTTGAGCATAAACGTTGAATCAAATCTGAACTCTATCACCAGGGACGAAAGGCTCCGTTTCATCCGCGAGAAGTACGTGTACCTCGCACGTACTGCACCGTTTATAATATTAGTTGAGCATAAACGTTGAATCAAATCTGAACTCTATCACCAGGGACGAAAGGCTCCGTTTCATCCGCGAGAAGTACGTGTACCTCGCACGTACTGCACCGTTTATAATATTAGTTGAGCATAAACGTTGAATCAAATCGGGACTCTATCACCAGGGACGAAAGGCTCCGTTTCATCCGCGAGAAGTACGTGTACCTCGCACGTACTGCACCTTTTATAATATTAGTTGAGCATAAACGTTGAATCAAATCTGAACTCTATCACCAGGGACGAAAGGCTCCGTTTCATCCGCGAGAAGTACGTGTACCTCGCACGTACTGCACCTTTTATAATATAAGTTGAGCATAAACGTTGAATCAAATCTGAACTCTATCACCAGGGACGAAAGGCTCCGTTTCATCCGCGAGAAGTACGTGTACCTCGCACGTACTGCACCGTTTATAATATTAGTTGAGCATAAACGTTGAATCAAATCTGAACTCTATCACCAGGGACGAAAGGCTCCGTTTCATCCGCGAGAAGTACGTGTACCTCGCACGTACTGCACCGTTTATAATATTAGTTGAGCATAAACGTTGAATCAAATCTGAACTCTATCACCAGGGACGAAAGGCTCCGTTTCATCCGCGAGAAGTACGTGTACCTCGCACGTACTGCACCGTTTATAATATTAGTTGAGCATAAACGTTGAATCAAATCTGAACTCTATCACCAGGGACGAAAGGCACCGTTTCATCCGCGAGAAGTACGTGTACCTCGCACGTACTGCACCGTTTATAATATTAGTTGAGCATAAACGTTGAATCAAATCTGAACTCTATCACCAGGGACGAAAGGCTCCGTTTCATCCGCGAGAAGTACGTGTACCTCGCACGTACTGCACCGTTTATAATATTAGTTGAGCATAAACGTTGAATCAAATCTGAACTCTATCACCAGGGACGAAAGGCTCCGTTTCATCCGCGAGAAGTACGTGTACCTCGCACGTACTGCACCGTTTATAATATTAGTTGAGCATAAACGTTGAATCAAATCTGAACTCTATCACCAGGGACGAAAGGCTCCGTTTCATCCGCGAGAAGTACGTGTACCTCGCACGTACTGCACCGTTTATAATATTAGTTGAGCATAAACGTTGAATCAAATCTGAACTCTATCACCAGGGACGAAAGGCTCCGTTTCATCCGCGAGAAGTACGTGTACCTCGCACGTACTGCACCGTTTATAATATTAGTTGAGCATAAACGTTGAATCAAATCTGAACTCTATCACCAGGGACGAAAGGATCCGTTTCATCCGCGAGAAGTACGTGTACCTCGCACGTACTGCACCGTTTATAATATTAGTTGAGCATAAACGTTGAATCAAATCTGAACTCTATCACCAGGGACGAAAGGCTCCGTTTCATCCGCGAGAAGTACGTGTACCTCGCACGTACTGCACCGTTTATAATATTAGTTGAGCATAAACGTTGAATCAAATCGGGACTCTATCACCAGGGACGAAAGGCTCTGTTTCATCCGCGAGAAGTACGTGTACCTCGCACGTACTGCACCTTTTATAATATTAGTTGAGCATAAACGTTGAATCAAATCTGAACTCTATCACCAGGGACGAAAGGCTCCGTTTCATCCGCGAGAAGTACGTGTACCTCGCACGTACTGCACCTTTTATAATATAAGTTGAGCATAAACGTTGAATCAAATCTGAACTCTATCACCAGGGACGAAAGGCTCCGTTTCATCCGCGAGAAGTACGTGTACCTCGCACGTACTGCACCGTTTATAATATTAGTTGAGCATAAACGTTGAATCAAATCTGAACTCTATCACCAGGGACGAAAGGCTCCGTTTCATCCGCGAGAAGTACGTGTACCTCGCACGTACTGCACCGTTTATAATATTAGTTGAGCATAAACGTTGAATCAAATCTGAACTCTATCACCAGGGACGAAAGGCTCCGTTTCATCCGCGAGAAGTACGTGTACCTCGCACGTACTGCACCGTTTATAATATTAGTTGAGCATAAACGTTGAATCAAATCTGAACTCTATCACCAGGGACGAAAGGCTCCGTTTCATCCGCGAGAAGTACGTGTACCTCGCACGTACTGCACCGTTTATAATATTAGTTGAGCATAAACGTTGAATCAAATCTGAACTCTATTACCAGGGACGAAAGGCTCCGTTTCATCCGCGAGAAGTACGTGTACCGCGCGTTCGCGGCGCGCACGTGTCGCGACGAGGCCGAGCGGCTCTCGGAGGTGGAGCACGCGGTGAACAACGGCCACCTGCAGAACTTGCTGCAGGCGTACGCGGAGGGCGCGGACTTGGCGGCCACGCTGCCGAGCTCGGTATGTTTTAGCTTAAATATATATTAGTGTTTTAAAATCGGTTAAATTTTGCAAAAGGGAGCTTATTGTTATAATATTAAATGTTTTTTTGCAACGGTTAGAACATGTGGGGTAATGTTTATTTTTATTGTACTAGTTTAGATTATTTGATACATCCATAATACATAATGTTTTTTTCAACAGATTTGCACTTTGACTTGATTATCAAATTCGTTCCGCAACTACTAACTAGAAAGGCAAATTGAAGTCAATTTTCATTTTAATTACTATCAGGTTAAGTAAAATTAAATTCGCAACCCTAACGAATCCCTAACGAATAATACATTAATATTCAAATTTATTAATTAACCATATTCAAAAACGTTCATATCAATAACCCTGCCCTTGACATAGCCTTGCGTGTAACAACTCCCAAACGGTTGCAGGACTGCGGCGAAACAGCGCTACACCTCGCGATATCACGAGAACTCGGCGACGGATCGTGTTTACATATAGTCGATTTTCTAGTCCAAAATGGCGGTACACAGCTGTTAGATAAAGCGACCGCGTCCGGTATGACCGCGCTGCATCTGTGCGCCGCGATTGATCGGACGGAACCAATGAAGTTATTGCTAAAGGTATGTAATAATAATAACAGAATATTTTTTTTTAATATTTGCTCATTTAAATGTCTCTTTTATTATAACATACCTAATATGTAATAGAAGTATTTTTGTACTAAATGTCTCTCTCCCTCTAAAATGTTTCTCTTTTCATATTACATAAGATAGTATGTAAAAGATTGCCACCTAGCTATAAGTCTATTGGTCCATATTTTTCTTTTGTCCATATGCTCTGTTTTCTATATCTATTTTCTGTTTAATGCCATGCTTTCTGTAAATTTTGTGTGTAATAAAGTATATATATTTATTTGAAGGCGGGTGCAGATAGTACGCTGAAGGACGTCAATGGGAGGACGGCGTTGCAGGTTGCGAGGCAGTTGGGGCACATGGCGTGTCTGGAATTGGTGAGAGAATAATGAAACATGACACTTAAAAAATTGCTTAATTTTATGTTGAAAAAATTCAATTTTTTTTTATCCAAATATAAAAAAAAAACTATGAGTTGACTATGAGTAAAAAAAATAGAAGTGTCCTAATTACTTAACATTTGGTGTCTATCAAACAATAATACATATAAATTTCTAACAATAATACATTTCATTTACAGAGTTTTAAATATAAATAAGTTAAATAACAAAACATTATTCTTAAATTTCAGTTAGAAAGCGTGGATAAGAGAGAAAAGAGTATATTCGAAAATATCAATATAGACTGGAATTTATCACACGATGAAGGATCTACTGACTTCTCAGACGACGACACTGTCATCGATGAACGGGTAAGTTTAAATCTATGTTTTAATTTTATAGACAGAATAATTAAAAAAAAAATACTGTAGATAATAAGCAGATTGAAAAAATCTGCAAAAATATATTTAATAAGAGAAAAAATAATTATTTAATCAGAGGAATTTAATTGTTTATCAATTAATTACTCACTAAAAATAAAGTGTAATGTTTAAAGTTAACAGGAAATACCTATCAACATTATAAACAAGGAAAAATGGATGAATCATCATCTATGATTGTTTGTTGTCAAAATTTGTTTTACTGTCAAATTACTTCATTTGAATATCATTTACATTTCTATATTCAATCTTTCTAAAAAGTGTAAAATTAATATAGATAATATGAATTATAATGAATAAGAATGAAATAGAACTGTCTTTCGGAACAACACATGTTCTTTGTTTTCGGGTTTTATCAGAGCAAGCCACATGCTAACAGTAATGCAATAACATAGTTTTTGACGTGACAACGTCTTATAATTCGATAGAGCCGGCTGCACGCACGAAAAAACATGACTCATGCGGCGTTACCTCGCTCTGAGGCGTTCCATGTAAGGCTTAAAGTGCAAGCGAGAGCGCGGAACGAGCGACAAAGAAGCACAATCGGACGTTGTCACGTTCAACTATCGTCAGTAAACCGACTTTACAGACAACAAATTTTTTCCACAGCAAAACGGCAGCGTGACGCCCGAGAAGAAGTGCCCCCGCTCGCGCCCGCCGTCGTACGCGGGGGCGGCGGGGGGGTGCGGTGCGGGCGGTGCGGGCGCGGGGGCGGGGGGCGACTCGCCGGTGCTGCGCTCGCGCTCGTCCACGTGCGACTCGCTGCACCACGCGCCGCCCGCCAGCGCGCCCGCCACGCTGCCAAGGAAACCCAACGTCTGTGAGTGGTTTATAGTTAGACTAGCTAGTACAGCACGATTCAAACTTAATGGCGGCTCGGAACATCATACGATCCGATGCGCGGAAAACAATTTTAGATATTAGCGGGACATTGAGGGACCTGTGCGCACCCGCACTCGCACCTGCACCTAACTTCCGAACCGCCATTAAGTTTGAATCGAACTGTACATTTATGTGTCACTCGCACGCGGGGCCGCGGGGGCGTGTGTGCGTTGACTCGTCGGTGCTGCGCTTGCGCCCGCTACGTTGCCGCGGAAACCGAACGTCTGTGAGTGTCGATAATTCATGTACATACCGTAATATATCTGGCAGTGTGTATACGTGTACAGTTTACATGCGTTTTAATATCGTCATGAATTCATTAAACGTTACATATGCAGGTCTATAAAACTTAAAAGCGGTGTTGGAAACAATATTCTAATAAAACACGTACGTACGTACGCAAGTAGACGATGATTAAGAGCGGCCGTATACGGGCAGCTCGAGCAGTTAACGGCTGAACGACGTACACGGACAACACTCGCTACAAACCGCGCAGTTGACGGCTTAAAGCGGTCGCGATGGCTCGAGCAGTAAGTATACGGCAGTGAATGAATGTCTATAGTTCACCGCGCGGTAGCGGCTTCGAACCGTCGGTCTCAACTGCTTGAAGCGGTCCGTGTACGGCCGCCCTAAGTGTCTCGTAACAAAAATTGTTTTATACCACTAGTTATTGTAATTAAAGATTTAATTTCACTTACAGATAATATCGGTAGTTTAAAAAAGCGTGTGGCGCCCTTGCCGCCGGGAGCGCCGCGCTCCACGCCCTCACCTTCGCCCTCCGCCGACACACGGTCCATACACAGTGAGTCTTACAATCGTTATACTTTAACTACTGCAGTTATACATTATTTTATTACATCTCTATTTAAACAAGTACCTTACATAATCCCGTTTACCGATTACGCCTATCATCCAAAATGATTTGTCTATGCATATAACAGTTTTATTACGTCACGTGAGTCGTGCAATGTTCAGTACTTTCAGGGCTTTTTAAATTCTTCAAAATTTACAAGTAAGTTACGTTGGTTGCATAAAATGCCATACAGATTTTTTTCGTTGTTCAACTATGCACAATTTTTTTAAAAGACAAAAGAAAAGAGATGAATATTGGAATTGTATGCTCAATTATGTTTGTGAAACGTCTAGTCAATGGTTTTAAATAATAATAAATAATTGGTGGTTGTAAAATTATAATAGAAAATAACTTAATTTCAGGTGGTACAGTAAAACACAGACCTCAACAGCCCCCGCCTACACCACCGCCCGGCAACTCGCTGCACAACGGAGCACACAGGGATGAACCGACACCGCCGCCGAGAAAAGTTAGTATTGTTTTTTATATATATATATATATATATATATATATATATATATATAAGGATTGATGAATAATATGGAGTGTATTACGTGGGAGTATTAACTAAGCTGTTTATTTCAGAAGGGCAATTTTAATTAAAATGGATAAACATTATATAGTATTTTTCATTATTTTATACTTTAAAGTAACAGGAACGTTTACCTATATAATTAACGAGAATTATATATATAGAGATTCCAAGATTGTAGTCCTTGTCAGGATATTTATTCATAACATATGCCATATATGCAAGTAAATATTTAGGCATCAGAAAATTATAATACCTAAAACATTTCATTACAAAAGTATGTAGGTATGTATTCACTTGATAGTAATTACGTTATGATTAATGTAATCAATGAAGTTGTGTGATTATAGTAAACCTCGTAGAAAATCATAACATTGATGACTTAGAAATAAAATCTTTTCATGAGACCATATCAAAACATTTCCTCACCCAAAACCACTAGACAACCATAACATATTACCAATATAGAATATGTAACACTTTTAGTATACTTATATTATTCATGTATAACATTTAGATAGATATATAATAACTCGTCAAATTTTATTTAACCAAAACCCCGATAAACGAGGAAAAGCAAGTGCCCACTCTGTTTGTCATATCGAAAAAGACAAGGATGGCATGATTTGATTTTTGCAAAAACTTGTATCTTAATATTTTATATATTTAAAGGATCATTGAGTTTGTCACATAATATTCTATATTATATGAAGTATATAGTACAGGGTGTATTTGTTTTTTTTTCTTCAGAAGAAAAATAGATTGCTACAGGAAAAGGCTGACAAAGTGAAACTGAGAAGGGTAAAAATGAGAGAGCTTTAGTGTAATTAATCGCTTACCCTTGTTTATTTTCACTTCCCGTGATTTGTCTGTGTTCAGAGAATTTCGAGCTGTTCATTTGTTTATTTTGTTTTATGGCAACAAAATTCTTTATACCATCGACCTTAAAAAAAGGTAGACGAAACATTCTATCAAATATAAGGTATTATTTTTCTAAATTTCAAAAGCTCTATGATTTTAAAGCGTTTTTATTGGCAGGTTCATCCGATATTTAAGTACCTACTTATATAAAATTTATAACATTTTTAAAGTGAAACTTTTATTACATCGTCTCAAACTTTTTGGTCTGTGTAGCGCATGTCGCGTGTATCGCGGCTGCCGAGTAGGTAGTAGGTAGGTAGGCAGCCGACCGACACGCGACATGCGCTACACAAAGCAGTGTTCGGAACCGTTCGAACAGTTTCACTTTTACCGTGGTTTCATAAAACCACACAACATTTTTTTTTTTTCTTGAAAATCTCTGACAATAACTATCCATCCCCATAAAATCTGCATTCTTTAGGAATATAATGCTTATTTTATGGATATATTAATGCATGCACATTAGCTTTTAGCTATTATCTCCCGATAAGAATCCTGATTTAGGTGATCGTACATTGTAGTCACGAAGTTGTTTTCACGTAGATTTAATTCAACTATGTATAATATAAAAGTTTAACAACACATTGTGAAGAGTTTTTTTGTGGTGTATTATTAACACGATAGTGTGTGATTGCATGTCTTACAGATAAATATTTGAAAATAAGTACTTATTTTTTCAACTTTGTAATTTTAATTGTTAATATGTAGCGGAAAGGTAAAAATTTCAATTTCATTCGACTTCTCTTAGAACGCTTATTCTTAGATGAGCTTAAACAATCTTAAATCATACTTAAGGCTTAAAAAATATTAAATCATACAAGCATAAAATATGATAAAAATTCATTTTTTTTATTTTTTTTCTTATTGGGCGCAACATCTTGCTGACATTAATACTACAAATAGATAAAAAAATCTTTCATAAGACTTTCCAAAAATTTATTCACTTTTACTGAAAAACAGACGACAACGAGTCTGAAAAAAAAGAAAGATTATATAATCTCTTTGAAACATCGGACTTCCTTTTTTTGACGTAGAATTTATATGTGATAAATGCAATTTGTCTTCTATTGTAAATAATTGAATACAGATACGGCTATAAAAAAATAATTGTACTTCCACTATTATAATAATGTCTCTTTCATTCTTATTATTTGACATAAGAAAGAGAGCCACAATTTTTAAAACACTTAGTCTTAAAATTGATTGAAACAGCGAATATTCAAGAGAGTTAGTGATGTCAGCAAGATGTTGTACCCTTGCCAATCCGCTATATTTACGCGTCTTAACCAAGAAGCTTATAATACACTGGAGATTTCAGTATGAACATTAACTTGTAACAAGAAAATATGACCTTGAATGATGCCTGTATGTTTTTTTATCCCTTTCACTCCTAACTAACTACCTAGGTGTGAAAGGGATAAAAAAACATACAGGCGTCATTCAACGTCATATTTTCTTGTTACAAGTTAATGTTCATACTGAAATCTCCAGTGTATTAGATATAAGCTTCTTGGTCTTAACACAACAATTGTACCTTCCAGGAATGTTCTAGTCAAGAGTCGTCGCTCGAGCTGTGCGAGCTGGACGCGCTGTGCTCGCGCTCGCGGCGCTCGCACTCGGACAGCCGCTCGCTGGACGTGTCCGACACGTCCAGCGTGCACTCGCGCTCGCCGTCCGCCTCCATCACCATGGTAACGGCATAGTAGAATAAATAAATAAAAAAAAGACGTGTGGCACTTGGGGACTGCCGCGGTAATGCTATTGAATGCTATGCCTTCAAGCCACACCTCCGCGCCCGTCGGAGTGGGGAGCGTGAGGTTTTTTGTTACTAAATTTCTGGATTCGGTCCCCGCGCTCAAGGCCCGCGATAGAAGCTATGCAATAGCTTAATAAATAAATATTTCGTGACAATTTTCACACACGGCACGATCTGATCCCATACTAAGCTTTCGCTTGTGTTATGGAAACCAGATGGCTGATAAACATACATATATAATTTTAAATAAATACTTATATAAATAATTAACACCCAGACACAGAGCAAACATCTATGTTCATCATACAAATATTTGCCCCAGGTGGGGATCGAACCCACGACCTCTGGCTTGGATGGCAGGACCACTACCAACCAAGCCAACCGGCCAGTCAAATTTAATAGTACAATAATATAATAGTAAAATTTAATATAATATAATAGTACTACGTACAGAAGGTTCACTCCCGAACAAAAGGCAACTTTAGGCATAAATATAATAGCTCTTTAGCTATAATAGCTCAGGGTTGGTACTCGCCGCCGATTTATCATAGGTACGCGAACACGTCACGCGACCAACGCAGGCAACCCGCGCTCGACTGCCAACTCAGTCGGCAACGGCGCGAAACATACCTAAAATTCGGAGTGAAACCCCCCTGGTAACGGGTTTATTTGTACAACTCAATGATAAGTGCAAAGTGTAAATAGGTTACCAAAACAACATTCGATCTTCAAAAAGGCACGCACGATTACACGTCAAAGTAAGGCATGATACCTGTCTTATCATAATCAACAAAGAGACAAATGAGGTAAATTATAGCTAATATATGGGAGAAGCGAGTCGAAAAATGTAGCCATATTTCGACGTGCCTCTCCCACATCACTACTATCCAATCTACAACTTTTTCTTCAATGCATGCAACTTCATCCCTTAAAGCAACTCCATAAGCATAATATGATCAGCATTTGAAACTAATAATAACTCGTTTTCCTAACCTGTGTAACTTCTTTGGTACACAATATGTCTTTTACTTTACTTGACTGTTAATAATAAAACTATTCTATTTCAGATGGGCGGCATGCGTCGCTGCAGAGCGCTATACGACTGCTCTGCGGACAATGAAGACGAATTATCATTCCGCGAGGGTGAAGTTATAGTAGTTATCAACGAACGTACAGAAGACGACAACTGGATGGAGGGACAAGTCGAGGGAACAGGACGCAGGGGCATGTTCCCCGTCTCTTTCGTGCACATGCTGCCGGATTAGAGTGAGCGAGACGGGTATACAGCAGTCGACTCCGCCGTTGCATTTGTGCTGACCGCAAGCGGGACATTTGTACTGTCAATTCCAGACAGTGTGATGGATGTATGTGTTTAATATGTTATGGAAAGGGAAGGTTTAACTGTGAATACGGAATTCATAGTTTAAGCTTTACTTACCAAAGGAATAAATGCGGGATAGATGATGCCATACCGACTCCGTATTAGGTTTAAGTACCTTTAGTATGAGCGAGATAGATATACTTGCCAATTCTCTGTATATCTCTACAGAGAGACTTGGGTTCTATAGGTTACTCTTGTCTCTTTCGCGCACACCTGCCAGATAAGTGAGAGTGAAACAGCAATAGATCTGTCGATTCTGATCAATAGTCGTGTTTGATAAATAGCTCATTAAAATTATAAGAAATCTAACTTGCAGAAAATGAAGTCGTTTTTCTATTAAATTCAACAAGCACTTGTTGTTTTGAAATTATCAAAAAAAAAATAAAATATGCAATTACACACACTTTTATTTTGCCAATATTTTCTGCAAGTTAAAATTCAAGAATCAGGTACATTTGTACCAATCTCTATTAGGTGGTAGATATTAGAGATATTTGAATTGCCAAGTTTTGAAGTGATAGATGTGATTTCGTGATATTATAGCTCAAAGATTAAAATTTATAAATTCGAATCTTTTTTTCAAAAATATGTATGATATTTATATTGAAGGGCGTTACTACAAATTATGATCAAGTTGGCCTAAAGCTTTCGGCTTTTATTTAAAGGCTATGAGCTTATTTACACTAGTATTTTGTATTCAATACACAGTATTATGCACATTGAGAAATGGGTCAATACAGATGTATATTCCATTTAACATATACATACATAATACTGTTACAGATGTTTATCAAACTTTGGTATATGCAAAAAGCACAAGGACTAACGCAAGAACGTTAAATAATTTTGGTTATATCCAATTGGATTTAACATATACATTATATTATATACATTTAACAAACGATAAAAATCAGGCCTCAAAATAAACTCTGTTGTGATAAATCAGCACAATTGTTGTTTTTATATGACATTTTGATTTTGTACTTTTTACCATCTATATAGGTAAAATGTTGTAAAAGTTATCGTTGTGACATTGCATACTGTTGAAAAGTCGATACGCGTAGGAGCTTACTACTGCTACGAATTTATAACACCAATATTGTGATGTGCCAATAGAACTCCGTCCCTTCGCGGGTTTATTTAAATTTCGAACTAGTATAATGAATTCTCTGTTCGTTCGTTCTGGAATGTTCTAGAAGCTCAACCGACAAAGATGTTTATGTTAAATTATTATCATTGTGTAAAACGATAAAATTCGATATTTCTCGGTTCTAAAATCTAAATCATCTATTAAAATACCATCTATGTCTTTTCGTTTTTAAAAATTGTGTATATATTACGGCCCTTATTAAAATAATTAAGTTATTTCATTATAGGTACTCAGTTTCTTTATGAAACGTTTCGTTTTACATACTGATGTCTTACTTTTTCTTGCATTTGTAGCTCGTATGCAAAACGAAATGTTTCTATTATATTTTATTGGTTGGAATTGATGTGTGAATATAAGCGAAAGATTTGTATATTGTCGTCAATCTATTGGACCAGTGATCGTTTGTTGTAGTTGTTCTCGTAGTTGATAGATTGTTGCTACGTGTTGTCTATAGAATTTCTATTTTAATGAGAAGTCATAAATCTTGTCATAATTATATCATATATTTATTTACAACTACGACCACGCTATCATTTCAGTCTCCGGGAGATTGTAATACTACGGCCACACTACCGTTATATGCCAATAATTATTGCCACAACTTTAACAACACCTAGGTGTAACCACGACTTATGGCCATAATTCTACAATGCCAATCAATATGACAAATGGCGGTAGGCAATAGCTCCGGCGGCGGTATTCTTTCGCACATCAAAGAAGATTACCGCCGTAATTATTGCGTATGCGGCCACACTACCGTTTGTCCAGTGTGCAATATGAGCTCACCGGCGACGCACGTATCGACCGACATGGAGTGGTCAAATGAAAAAGCGCTCGATGGCGCAAATTTTTGGAATTCTTGGAATTCTTCTCTTTGGGATCTTGGGGATACCCAACAGAAGAACTATAAACATCGCAGTGTACACAATGATGCGTGGCGTCGGATCAAACAAAATTTATCATTTCCAAGTACAATAGATGATTTGAAAAAGAAAAAATCCTTTTTAAAAAGAAAGAATCCTTGATGAATTATTACAGAAACCATATTATATATTAATTATTAACTAATATTTTTTGGTGCGGTAAATGCCAATAATTACCGACATATCTAGGTAAACTCTAGTGTAACCACACCAGTTCATGCAGTAATTTAGACGGTAATTTAATGCCATAATTATTGCGGTAACAGCCCGGTAGACGGTAAGGTAGTGTGGCCGTAGCATAAAAAATATAATCAAAATTATAATAATAAAGAAACGAGGTTTACGATTTCTCAAAAAATGTCTTTGATAATAATTGTTATGAATGTAAAATTTTATCACTTCAGCTGTTCCAAGGATTTGAATAATTATAAATGATATAAATTACTAAATTTATTGTGATAGTTTTCAATAACCGTATAATTTCGTACAAGATTACTTTTTACGTATTTCCTTTCACGATGTAGCAGTGTATGTATGTGAGATCAATCTTGCATAGAAACTTCTCGATTTTGTTTCATTTTGGTTCGAATTTTTCATATCGAAATAATTTAAAGTCATACGTGCATTATAACATCAAATGCGTATATAAAAAACCAAACCGTAAATCAAATAACAATTTTATTACTATTTCTTATAAACACATTCCCATGTAATTTATTAGCTTCCTTCTACTTTTAGCTCTTTATAGCTGTAAGTATTACCAGCTTATCCGTATAAAGTTACCTATGTTAAAAGCGCGTTGCCATAATTTAGTATTATTGGTTATAATGTAAATGAGATAATTGCTTTCACCATTATGTTAATGTCTGATACACAAATATGTTGCAAATATCGTAATTATTAATTATTACTTTAAGTGTTTTAGTGACTCTACTTGTAAATAAAAAATCTTTTATCTTTAGGCTGGTTATCGAGAAGATAGAAAACCTATGCAAAATAGCCTTTTTATTGCTAATGTTTTCTATTCTTTGTATTAAAAGTCCTAGCCAAAAATGTTAAATGATTTGGTGTGTATTTAATATATCCTAATTTATTATAAATGTTTATTGTGTTCGTTATTATTTAATCTTATTTTGAAATTTTTAATCGATTGTATTTTACTGTAAAGTTTTTACTATGTAAATTATATTTATTTTACAAAGTAGTATATAAAACTTTATTGTGATGAAATATTTTAATGCCATTTTAGCCCGTCAGTATGTTACTTATTACAAGTGTAACCAAATGATGCTATAGTGAATAAGATGTTTTAATCTTAAATTGTAGTATATTTAATGGAGTTGTAGTCTAAATAGTTTTTTTTTCTATTGTGTATTACCTGAATGAGAATATCTGTATGAATTTATGAATACATCATTTCGATGTCCACACCTTGTTTTATTTATTCAAAAACTTCCTCAAAAATATTAAAATTTGTCTATTTCTTCTTGATGCTACTATAATATAGCGAGTACCATCCACATTTTTTTTGTGGGCAAGCCGATTCCCTATTGTCAATAAAAAAAAAAATCTAGAATTTAACAATCTTTCATGGCGATATATTTTTGAACTAAAGTACATATTTAACATTGGGGTTTGAACAGTGGGACGAACGATTAATTTTCTATTACTTGATGGTCTAAGATCCAAACTGATCCAAACCTAAGTCGACCTTCACCGGCGAGATAATAGCACAGTATTACAATATTATTTCCTACAGTAAGGAAACGCCTTTTATGTCGCGCGATGCCGCCGCCAGCGTAGGTACTTACGCTGCCACACGAAAATACGCTAGGGTTGCAACAAATGGGAAATAAAACAATTGTGATTATTAATATTATGATGAAATCATTTATTCATATGTACATTCAAAATAATTGCGATTATTAAATCTGATGTAATTATTTGTTCATAAATATATAATTATAGATATTGCACTGCTTAATATTATTTACGTGGACACTTTTTTGGATGTTCATAATTGTATATTATAACATTTAACTAAGTAATGCATTCGCATTGGGATGTACAATCTGATTAGAAAATAATGAGGACAACATATACATAGCTTTGATTTTAATTCAACAGATACAATTAATACAATCTTTCTGAAATATTGTTTCCTTCTGGGATTTCAATGTAGATTTACATCCGTAAACGGAACAGTTTGTGCGCGCCAAAATAGAATATGTAAGTACCTATGTATAATAAAATTATTACACAAAAAATACGACTGCGTCGTCCTTTCGCGCTAGGTAATGCAAACTAAGCGTGTTTGCGGTACGCGGCCCGCGTCGCCCGACCCCCCGCCAGTTCCCCTCCGTTTCTCTGCACAAGTACATTCGTTTCCGTACTGTATAGATATTGTCTTATTGTCCCATATTAAAATGTTTATTATAAAATTGGTCTCATTCTAGTATCACGCCGGTGAACTTAGATCATTAAGTAATGGATGGAGTACGCTGGCAAATGTTCTAACTAAACTTTTTGCTGATTTTGGTGCGGGGAGGGTAACTCACACTGATGAAACACAATGAAACACTATCACACATTCACAAAAATAATTTGTGTCACGAAAGTCGTAAAAATTTACGACCTTTTAAGCGACGAGTTTTTAAATTCAACTCTATCCCTAAGTTCATAAAGATTAAATTTGTATTTCATTCCAAGTTGTCTCGTGGGGAGTGCGGTTCAATATCGCGTTCTAAATTCAACTTTATAACTTAGATTATAAAGATTAAATTTGTATTTCTTTAAAAGATAGTCTCGTAAGGAATGCGGTTCATTATCGCGTTTTAAATTCAACTTTATCTCTTAGTCTATAAAGATTAAATTTGTATATTTTCTTTCCATGATAGTCTCGTGGGGCCGCATCAATGATCGAGTAAACATGACTCGATTGTTTGTCTTGATCATATCGCTAAACGATACATCGACGATTATTAGAAATTGCATTTAAATAGATATTTACGTAAAAAAAATAAAAAAATACTTACAAATGAAAGGTTATTCCATCTTTTTAAATATTTGATGTGTTTGACTTGTTTCTGCAAGACTTGACAGCACAAAACGGCATTTTTAGCGGAGCACTCGCAGACGTCCTTTCGATGTTTTACGAATACGCAGAGTGTTTGTAATCGATTACGCAAGTAGTTTTTATGAAAGCATAAGATTTTATGATTCGAATAATCTTATACCTCGGCAAAAGGGGAAGCGCCTGTGAGTGTTATCCATTACTTAATGATCTAAGCCGGTGAAGGTCGACCTAGGTTCAGATCTACTATTTTTTGATTTTAACCTGCTGGAAATAGTTTTTTTTGTTTCATTATGCCGTATTTGGAGGTCTTATATGGACTTTTCAGTTGAAACACAAGTTGAAACATGAAAATTATGACAATCTTACGAATACTTTTTTAATTTTATCGAATTAATTCATAATTTACGATAAAGAAAACAAAATAAAAATAATTGATGAAACGTAATGATGTTCTTAATCGACTAAAAACTTCTTCAAAAAACAGTGCACTTAGAGCATTAAACCAACAGTGCAGTTGTGTACAACCACGAGGACTTCTTTCGTGGCAAACATTC
Organism: Colias behrii; assembly: GCA_029959065.1. Taxonomy (NCBI): domain Eukaryota; kingdom Metazoa; phylum Arthropoda; class Insecta; order Lepidoptera; family Pieridae; genus Colias; species Colias behrii. Next base: position 11,354,827 of record JARWMC010000001.1, read on the forward strand.
GAAAGTTTGGAATTGCCCTACAAAAAATATTTCATGTCAAAGAATGACAATTGACAATTATCAGCTGACTGTCATAATATGTCAATGTTCAAAAGTCAGAATGAAAATAATTGAAAACAAACAAAAAGTTATGCATGGAAATTGGAATCAAAACCAAATACAATATTTTATCAGGATTATAAAGCTATAGGAAAAAATGCTACATAACATGTTTTCTTTGTAAATAATAATAATTCATTGTTTATCTAGTAACGGTAGTACCTACGACGATTGAAAATGCGATATTATTATTTTCTTCACTTATGACATTTGATAAGATATTATGCTAAGATAATATGTTTATTTTTAATTTATTCTACGTGTTACGACGTTGATAAAATAAAAAATACCTCCGAACAGCATATGGCTGTTAAGGAGGACAATTTTGGAACTTATAATTTATTTCAGTGAAGAATAACTATGTCTTCTCGTAAACGTGTGTTTGATTTGCTAAGAACGATAAATGTTGCTGCGTAAGTACACCCTCAAGTAAATATTTAGCTAAGTATTCAAAGTCCACTTCAATAATGATGTTACATTTGAGAAGGTTCAGTACTCCTAATGGTCATTGATGAGTGATCTTTATATTATATTATTTATATTCAATTAGCTTTATCACAATTACTAAAAATGCATAAATTTAAACTAGATATATCGTTTGATGCTTATATTCACTCTAATTATTGTTCATCTTCAGATGCCAATGCCCTGCCCATAGCCATAGAGGAAACTTCCAGGTTACTAATGCAACACCAACAAAGGATTATGCTTTTGAAGTATGTTAATATTTAAAATCCTTTTTCCATACAGGCAATAATAATACAGTTTGATATTTAATATTTATCTATAACACATATCTAAAAATTATAAAAGGATACTTGCGCAAAATTATCTAAGCTAAATTTGTTGTAGATAAAATGTTCCACTGTAAGATATGGGCTCGGAGTTACAAAAGAGGTTGGCATGGATCTAGTCAACCTGGGTGCCAAACATGTTTGTGTTATGACTGATCCCAATGTGGTATCATTGAGTCCAACTAAGGCTGTACTGGATTCACTCACAAAAAATGGAATTAATTACAAAGTATATGATAATGTAAGAGTGGAGCCAACAGATACAAGGTAAAGATCAATTAAACGCAAATACATTTATTAAAATGCAAAGATCTGTAACACTACTACTTTTACTACTCATAAAGAGCGGTGGTGATCACTTAACATCTGCTTGCTTTACTATATACTTATGAAAAAGTAAGGAAACCAAAATCATTCATTTTATTTATTTAAAGACGTACCAACAGGATCTCAATTTGCAACATGTTTTTTGAATTTGCACATACCTAAAATCTTATTCTAAATTCAGGCTATTATTTACTAATGACAAACAGCATTAATTTAACATTGAATCATTCATCAAAAATTATACCTCGAGTATCGGCTTATTAGCGATCAGCTGGCAATACACAAGGTCCGCTTTATCTAACAGTGCACCGATAGTTTGCACCATCTTCTTGCGTTCCTCATCGTTCTCTATTGTATCCACGGCGCAACAGTATTTAATATAATTTATTCTTATTTTATTATTATCATCTGCGATCAGTCAATTGACTATGAGCAGATACTTTGCATCAGAGTCAATATAAATTATAGAAAAAATTATTTAAAGAAATTAAACAATATGTAACTGAAAGAAATAACTGAACTGAGTCTTATAATATCGCACGCTGAGAACGAAAGTGACCTAATTCAAAATTTTGCAAAAATGAGTTATACTCATAAAATGACTCAGAATAAGGTATTCTATCATCTAATAAATCAAAAACTATCCTATGTCACCTAGAAATAGAAAAACACGTATGTTGCGTCTCTTTATAATTTGCGTATTTTATACGTCCCTCCGCTAAAATAGTGACCGTTTTAGTATTATGTCGGCACAGTGATTACATTTCTTAGTTTTAAAGTGATTCAATCCTGATTGCGGCGTTTTTTTACCGAAAGGTAAGTAAATATTTTGTCAATGTTCTAATCTTAAAAAGACCGTTATTCGTATTAGGTCACCTTCGTACTAAAATACAGTTTTTGAATTGTGACTTAAATCATATTAAGTCATTTTTGTATTATCAACTATTCTAAAGGTAACGACATATTTCACGTTATGCCTGTACTTTATTAAATGCTTTCTTTGTGTAAGTGTATTATGTATAATTAGGCCGTTTTAATAATATTTTGATAAGTTAATTTTATGGCGTATTAAAGTTTATGTCGTTTTTTCAATAATAATTTGTTTAAATATTTATGTTTAGGTCATTATATGAAGAGATTAAAGATGATTTTATATTACGAATGGTTCAAGAAAATGAAAAAGAAAACGAAAAATTCATACCCAAAAAGTTATCATGAAATACAAGAGTTTCCTCGCTGAGTGATCATCATCAACTGAGGCTCTACAGTTGCTAGTGGGCCTTGACCTTGTCCAGTATTTTCTTCCAGATCTCTCGGTCCTTTGTCTGAGTTCTCCAGCTTCTCACACCAATCTTTCTATGCCATCCAACCATCGGAGCTTCGGCCCATCTGGTTTTCCATAGAGAAGACGCAGAGGTGCCTTGTTGTCGTCCGTACGTGCCTCGTGTCCGGCCCAGCGTAAACGACCTAGTTTAATGGTCTTTATGAAATTCGGCTCCTCGTACATTTCATAAAGCTCATGGTTATACTGCGTTCTCCAATGTCTATTTTCCAGCACAGCACCGAAAATCCGTCTAAGGATTTTTCGCTCGAACACCAGCAGGCAATCCTCATTTTTTTGCTCAGGACCCAACTTTCGGACCCGTATGTTAGTACTGGACTTAGTAGGGTCTTTTATAGCAGTACCTTTATGTTTCGGGATAGCAGTTTCGATCGAAAATATCTTAGAAGGCCGAAGCAGCCGTAATTCGTTAACATATTTCTGCAGATATTTCGTTCTGGTTTGTTATTAATTATGCCAGGTACACAAAGTCACGTACAGCTACGAATGCCTTGTCGCCGATGACAATATCCTACCAAGTTTCGTAAGTAGCTTTCAGGTATTCTGTTTTGGCAGTGTTGACTTATAGACCGGGCTTTTGGGCAGTTCGTTCTATAGCAAGATATGCGTTAACAGCAGTAGAGGATCACTGCTGGTAGCGTCCTCCCGATCCAAGTCTATATCATCCGCGTATCCCAGTATTTGTATCTATTCGAAAAATATAGTGCCCGATGTCTCAATTTCTGGAATCTCGGATGCATTTTTCTAAGGCTATGTTAATCAGAAGGCTGGAGAGCGCATCACCCTGCCTAAGGCCTTCCATTGCCCTAAAAGGTTCCAAGATACTGAATGGATCCGAACGACGCTTTGTTATTTTTTTAACGTCATTGCTGTAAGTAACACCACTTGTGGTGGAATGCCGATCTCAGTCAACGCTTGGTACAGGAAATTCCGGTGAACATTGTCGTATGCAGCCTTGAAATCCACGAAAATAATATGGTGAGTTATGACATTGAACTCAAGTGTTTTTTTCAAGAATCTGTCGCAAGGCGAAAATCTGATCAGTAGTCGACCGGTTAGGGCCCCAAGCGAACTGGTAGTCGCCTAGTTTGTCTTCTGTGTATGGAGATATTCTATTGAAAAGGACATAGGCGAATATTTTGTATGCCGTGTTTAAAAGAGATATACCGTGATAATTCTGGCAATCAAATATGTCACCTTTCTTGTGCAGTACACACCGCTGTAATATACCCTATATTACAGCGGTGTTCCACTCATTGGGCGTATTAGATTATATTAGAAAAATTTAACTTTAATTTTTCTTATGTCACTGTTGTGGCAACCCTGTACTTAGTCTGTGGTTCTTGTACCTGTGCAATGTGTAAGGCAATGTGCTTTTAGAAAGAATAAAGAAAATTGTGCTAAATAATCGTTGTTATCATTAAAATCACTTAACAGGGCGTCGTTTCAACTTTCACACCTGGACTATTAGCTCGTAAAATTTCTCCTTAAAGCAAGTTTCAGCATATTTTAGCAATTCCACAGAGATGTTATCAGTTCCTGGTGGCTTATGATTTTTGAGTTTCCTAATGGCCAATTTAACTTGGTCTATTTGTAGGCAGCGAGATATCTGGGATGTTAGTATAATTTTGTATGGAAGATGATGTTTCAACAGTTTCTGTGCTATTTAGCAGTTCTTGGAAGTACTAATTCCATCTTTTAATAATATCTTTCTTACTACATATTTAGTAGCTCGCCATCTTTACTTTTACAAGCTGAGATTCTAGGTTTGAAATCTTTCCTACCTCTATTAGTTTGGCTAGAGCTAAGTTTCTCGAGTCCTTCCTTGAGTAACTTTTAGCAATCTCTTCAAGCTGGTTGACATCAAAACATTTCTTCTTCTTTCTCTTGTGTAGTTATTTTTTTTCCTTCGTCGCGCTTTATGCTCTCTCTCGTCTGCAAGTGTAGGTCTGCTGTAACGATAGGTATGCTTCATTCTTTTCGTTAGTAACCTTTTGGCATTCGTCGTAAAACCACTTGTTTCTGCATCGTATCTCATTACCTAGATCTTCACTCGCAGCTGTTAGTAGAATTTGACTTAGTACCTACTTCCCAGGGTCTTACTTGCGTTTTGGTCGCTATTTATCTATCTGCTCTGAGTCAAAATTTTTAGATAAACTTTAACTTTAAGTGTTGCTAAATAAGTTCCTAGCTAAAACTGCATTTTTGTATTACTTTTTATATTTAAATATACTAAAGTATATTTTTTTTAATTAATACTACCAATATTAAGAGTTGATTGCCCATACGTATTAAGTAAATAGTAAAAATAAGTCTTGAAACAAAGAATAAATATAATTTCTTAGTTAACATTTGGTTTCATTAGACTACTTCTCATTAATATTTTAATACTAAGTTGACATAATTCAGGTTACGTCCAAATGCATGCATAGTAAAAAAATACTAAAGTGACTCATTCCCAAACTAGTCGAAGATGATTTACAAGTTTTCAGTACTAAAGTGACGCAATATCTAATGGTAATTTTTTAAAAAAGATAAACAATATTTAAATTTAATTTTATTTATTTTTTATGGGTTGTATGGGTAGACAATATCCTCTTAAATGATATCAGACTTTAATATCTTATATAACTTTGCATGCGAACAAATTATGAAATGATTTGTAAATAGTTCTGTAAATTACGAACACTTTTTTGATGATTCCCAAAAAACAAGAATTTCGTATTAGGTCACTTTCATTCTCAGCGTGCGATATGTTGAATTACAGTTTTAAAGAAGCCATAGAGTTTGCAAAAGCTGGTGACTTTGATAGTTTCATAGCTGTTGGAGGTGGATCAGTTATGGATACATGCAAAGCAGCTAATTTGTACTCATGTGACCCTGACGCAGAATTTCTGGACTATGTCAATATGCCTGTTGGTAAAGGAAAGCAAGTTACTGTTCCTTTGAAGCCTCTCATTGCAAGTAAGTGATTTACAATTTGATATATAAGTATAATATTATATTAGACTAGCGGTGCGCCCCGGCTTCGCTCGTGGTATATATTAACGTTTTCTCTCCATAAGAACCATCCTCGTACTTCAAGGAATATAATAAAAAAAGAATTATCGAAATCGGTCCACCCGTTCATGCGTGATGCCGTGACCAAGGAAAACGGGTTTCATTTTTATATATATATATATTCTTGTAGATATTGATCCGTTCTATAATACCGTAGAACATTTTTTTGTTCTATCTTCAATAGATTCCGCACCGCACGCGATGACAGAATTTTTTACACCTTGGGTTACATTATTGCATTTTTGTAAGGATCTCTAATTTTTTTGAAAATGCAATATACATAGCCTTTGTTGCTCAGTGAAGATGCAGCTTTCTAATGGTGAAAGAATTTTTGAAATCGGTCCAGTAGTTTATGCGTGAAAACCATTCATACATACATAATTACAAACCTTTCCTCTTTATAATATTAGTATAGATAGTATAGATAATGCACTTTTATCCTCTGCATTGTAGGGAACATGAGCTTGTGAATAAATAAATAACAAATCAAATTGTAAAAAGCATTATATTATGATATACCTATGAATAAAATAATTCATAGCAATATTGAAGCTATAGTCAATGGTCAAATTTTAATTATAATGTATTGTTGATATTGTATGAATATAATTAAAATTTCAGTCCCCACAACCAGTGGCACAGGAAGCGAAACAACAGGCATGAGCATATTTGATTATGAAGAAATTCATGCCAAAACTGGTATAGCTAATTCGGCGCTTAGACCACTCTTAGCCTTAATCGATCCTCTTCACACCTTAACAGTACCAAAAAACGTTGCAATATACTCCGGTTTTGATATATTTTGCCATGCTTTGGAAAGTTTTACGGCAATTCCTTATTCGGAGCGCGGACCAGCGCCTACGAATCCCGCTTTGAGACCAGTGTATCAAGGAAGCAATCCTATTTCTGATGTCTGGGCTAGATTTTGCTTGCAGGTTGGTTAAGAAATGGTTCTAATAAGTAACCTAATAATACAATCCTCTGTATTGATTTCTAATAAGTAAAATGCACGTTATCACTAAGATGTGGAGTCTATTAATGGTAGATTGTACAGGTCTAGCTTGAAATTGGGTAAGAAACTAGAAAAAATCCTTATCGAGAAAAGTACATGAATTCACTTCTTAGTTTTTGTAGAATTGAAAATGTTCAATTTATATCAACAATTTAATGTATTGCAGAACTGTGTTGCCGCAATTTTTCCTACGTCCAGTTTCTAGTAATAATCAGAATCATTATTTTCAGATTTTATCAGAACAATTCAGATTATTAATCATATTTTTTCCAGACACTAGCGAAATACTTCCAGCGGTCGGTAAACAACGCGGATGATATAGAGGCTCGTTCAAGCATGCACCTAGCGGCCACGATGGCGGGGGTTGGTATTGGCAACGCTGGCGTGCATCTGTGCCACGGCCTTGCTTATCCTATCGCGGGCAACGTGAAGAAATTTGTCCCGGATGATTATGGGTAATGAATTTTAGGAATACCTAGTTTTGGTGATAGGGCGTTTTTCTCTGGTGGTTTGATTGAGGCATTGCGGTTAAGTTCAGCCTTTTAAACTAGAAAGCTTAGCTTTATCAATGTTTTATTCTTAAAGAATTTACAATACTTAAGTGATTTAGTTGAGCAATGTCATATTATATGCCGTAAAGTTCTTACCTGCATCAGCAGTTCGAGTTTAATGAAACTAATGTCCCCAATATTTATCTGATGTAAGTGTAACACTGTCATTCATTTTCCTCACTTATTTTTCAGAAAAGACCCAATAATACCACACGGATTATCAGTAGTAATGACGGCCCCTGCAGTGTTCCGCTTCACAGCTCAAAGCGATCCCGACAAGCATTTGGAAGCTGCAAATCTTTTGGGTTTTGATATCGCGAATCGCAAGCAAGAAGACGCTGGCAAAGTACTGGCTGATGCTATATTGAATTACATGGAAAAAATGAATATAGATAATGGACTTTCTAGTCTAGGGTATACCGATGCGGATATCCCAAAGCTTGTTAAAGGCGCTTTACCACAGGTGTGTATATTTATATTAAAGAAGTAAATGTGTAATTTGATTTACCTACACAATTATAGTACGATTTAAACTTAATGGCGGCTCGGAACATCGTACGATCCGATGAGCAGAAAACAACTTTAGGTATTAGCGGGACATTGAGGGACCTGTGCGCACCCGCACTCTCAGCTGCACCTAACTTCCGAACCGCCATTAAGTTTTAAGCGCGTCACACACGGTGAAGATACTTTAATATTTTATGTTAAGATTCTCTAATATAAAACGTTATAGTATCTTAAGGTATCCGGTATCAGCGTTCTGACCATCATTTTTCTTTTTGTCATTGCGTACTAAGACCCCTGTAGAACCGCCATCCTGTTACAAATGACCCACAAAATTTCGGGTCATTTGTAACAGGATGGCGGTTCTACGCGCTTGTGTGACGCGCTTTAATCATACTATATCTTGTTGTTTTTGTTTACAAAAAAGAATCACTCTCTATATATTGTAAACACTCCACACACACACACACATAGTTATATATGTAATACTTGTACGTGTTATAACTAATTTATGGAGATCAAATCCACCAACATTTTATTGCAGTGTAGATAATTTGGTAGGCACAGGTGTTTAATTCTTTTAATCCATTTATAGTAGAACAAGTAATTTGTCGTGTAATTATGATATTGCGGTAACTGAGATTTAAATTATATCGAAGGTTTTCCTGTTTAATGTATCAATCTTGCTCAGATTAACTATGCAAAGTATTAATAGGTGTAGGTTGATTCCAACTTCTATAAGTTTATTAAAGCATAGTTTATTTTGTTTTAATTTGTGAGATCAATTTTTACATATAATATCTATTAACTTTCACATTTTTCTTTTGTTTCAGCATCGATTGTTACAACTAACTCCAGTTTCACAAACGGAAGAAGATTTACATAAACTTTTAGAAGATTCTTTAACTATATACTGATGCTAATGTTTATTTGTTATTATATTTGTAAGGAAAATGGTTATATTGTTTTGAAGTTTTAATAAATGAAAGAACATGAAATTAGTGTTTAATTTTTAATAATTTTAAGTACATAAAATAAACCTAACAACTAATTTGTATAATATATAATTATGTATATCTTAAATTAATTTGTTGAATTTGACTTCGATTTTGTTACTTTACTTAAGGATATAACGAAGCGCTAGTTTACTAAAACTTTAAGCAAAAATTCTCAAAAAATATCGTTTGAAGGCACTATCGAAATGATCAATTTAGTTAAGTTAATAATTATGTAAATTGTGTGTGACTAGCGCTTATTTCTATCACTTACTGCTTATGTAAGAGTTAACACAGTAATTAATGTAGTTACATTAGTTTGTACCGATGACTCACACCGCCTCTGGCACAATATTGCTGTGATGGAATGGACTACTTTCATAAGACTGAACGTTAGATGCATTTACGGTGACGTTGTGCAATGGGGCGTAGCGGTTCAGTTTTGGTGTCGCGGGACCTGTCAAATCCTCTGAGAGTTGTTGATAGACCAAGCCACAGTCCTTCTTTGTGCGACCCGGGTGGCTCATGGCAGCGATTATGGCACTGTTGTATCGGATTTGTTTGTTCCTTCTGGTGCACACAACCATCACAACCTTAGCGATGACAATGAGAAGCAATAATGCGCCCAAAATAGCGATTAACATGGGCCACAAGTATTCGTAGCGGCCATGATCAGACTCTTGCACCGATTCCTGTACGTACACCTCGGGCTCCAAGTCGTCATATAAATTGTCATCCTCAAGCAACTTGATGTCAATCTTCATTTTGTTCTTTTGTGATGATTCTGTACTTGGTACGGGAGTGGATGATTTAGATTTTGGTTTCTCAATGAGTTTAACTTTAAGATCTACGTTCTCATCTTCGTCGTCATATTCTTCATTAGAATCATCATCATCACCCTCGTCTTCGCCGTCATCTTCATCATCCTCACCATCGTCTTCAGTGTCGAGGTTATCGTCATCAGCTTCAACTTTGTTATCGGATAATTTAGTGTCGTCTGCTAATTTACCATCATCGAGTGTATCTTTCAAATCGAAGTCTCCTACAGTATCTTTGTCAATACGTTCCCAGATTTCTTCTTCTGCTGGAGGCAGAGGTTCAATAGGGTGAACAATAGCACCTCCACAAGTTTTACGGGTAAGGAATTCCCAGCTGTATGTTTCGCTCTCCTCTTTAGCGTCCTTTGCTAGATTTGCAATGCTTGCCAAGTTTGCGTTGGGTGAGACCTTTTTGTTGCTTAGCCAAGTCATAAGGTTTTCGAATTCGCGACTGCATACCAGTAAATTATTACTTAGATCTAAAGTACGGAGCTTGTTAAGGCTATCTAATTCAGTCTGTTTAACCTCTGAAATCCGATTGTGCGAAACATTTAAGAAACTCAAATTGCCAAGGAGATTGGCAGAGTGGTTCTTTTCTAACTTCCACAGCGATGTTAACTCTCCATGACTCATATCTAACCAGGTGAGCATGGGAGTGTGTACAAATATTTCAGCAGACAAAACTTTCAAGGGATTACCTTGCAGGTTTAATTTGCCGAGTTCCTTGTTCTTTTCGAATACCTTGGCATCTAAAGAGTTGAGTTGATTGTAAGCAAGGTTGATTTCTACTAGTTTAGGGGATCGCGAGAATACCTGATTGCTGATAGTTTTGATATTGTTACCAGAAAGATTAATTTGAGACAAAGCCGTGAAAGTCTTTAGTGAATCATCAAATATTTCCTCAAGGCCGCAATTTGCAGCTTCAAATAAGTAGATGTTGAATTGTTCTGCCGAGCAGTGGAAGCCATCAACTGGTAAGTGTTTTAACCTCGGATTGTTTGATATTTTGAAAATATCCAATTCAATGTTTTGCTTGATCAGGATACTTGAAATAAAGTCCAAATTATTGTAAGACAGGTCCAAATAGTTAAGTTCGACGAGTTTGTGGAAGGCTTGGTTGTGAATCTTTTCGATATTGTTGCCGCTAAGGTTTAGATTGGCAATGTAGGTCATTCCATTAAACATTGATGGTCCAACAAATTTGATGTTGGTCTGTCCAGCGTTCAAAGTTAATAAATCAGAAATTTGAAGGCCATAGACCGAATCAATCGGGTTTCGTTGAATGTGGAGCGTTGCAAGCTCTGTATTTTCTGAAAATATGTCATTGGCAAGGGTTTTGATGTTATTGTCACTAAGATCCAGCTCTTCTAAATCTAACAAAGATTTGAAAGTATCTGCTTCCATGTCTGATAAGTTGTTACCAGCCAGATTAAGATACATAAGGCCAGACATATGTTTGATTGTGTTTGCTGTGATGTATTGCATATTACAGTAAGAAATATCGAGTTCTTGAACTGAAGAAGCGTTCAAAAAGTATTCTTGAGTGCCAGGGGCGGGGAACTTGAGGGGGTTGTTTGAAAGAGTCAACAACAACAGTTTTTTATTGGTCGCAAATGTTTCAGGGTGAAGAGCCTTAAGTTTGTTGTTAGATAAGTTGACAGCGTAAAGTTCATGAAGGCCATGGAAAGCATTAGGTCCTACGGAACCGATGGTGCTGTTAACAATTTTAACAGTAGCAATTTGATGCAAACCAAGCTTTTTGAATATGAAGTCGCCAAGCTCAATGGGCACTTCTGGGTCAGAATTTTCAATGACAAGGTCTGTAATATCATCGCCGAATTTTTGCGTGCCAACTTCCAATCGGTTGCACTTAGCTATTCTGTAACCTTGGGATACAGTGCATATGCAATCCCTGGGGCACGGTCGGTCTTCACTGAACAGAACTTCCTGGTCATCGGTGCCATCGTAGTCTTCATATTGCACGAGAAAGTTATCGGAGTCCTTGTCTTTTCCGTCTTTTTTGGTAGTTTTATTGACTGCCTCGCTGATAGCAAGTGCGCACACTGCCAGGAGCAGTATTAACTCCCGGGACCTTGCTCCCATGTCGTTGCGAACTCTGAAACGAAAAATGTATAATTTTAGTATAATGGTTATAACAATATCGTCGCTTTATGCGTGCTCTAACAGGACTTTTGGACGATGTAAAATATTGTTTACGAGTTATATAAGCTCAGGTTAACTTTTCTGAAACATTTACGAAACAATGTACGTATTGTTCCTTACCGGTGTAATTCAAATAACAGTATGAAGCAATCAACAAAGAATGTAGATAAGGCATGATTATAACTGTTAATTATAATGTTAGGAAATACATTAAAGTTCTGTATGAAATAATCCCTATATTTATTTCGTATAAAATAATTACTCAAAAATATTTACTCTCACAACAACAATATAATTTAGAAATGATACTTTTATAGCTGTTCGCATTCTTACAATGTAATCTTACCTTCGCATTGTCCATCTGTCGACTTCTCATTACATTACGAGATATCCGACGCTTGCTGTTAAGGACAAAATGTACCACCTATTTAGCTGTAGCTTATATTACTCATAATGTATTTCATCTGAGTATATGTACAATGCTGTAAAATCATGAATTTGCATATAATTATATACCTATGTTTTATCTTATCTTTTTCTCGGTCTTTTATCTTTTCAGACGATGATAAGGTGTGTCTCTTAACATTTTTATCAGAATATCTTTATAACGTTACTACTGGGTACCTAATCTAAACATTCGATTGGTATGCAAATTTCATAAAGTATTAGAAAGTTATCTAAAGTATTAGTATTTTTTAAAAAGGTTCGAAATGATTGGACCAAAAAATATTTACAAGAATATTAAGTCGTATATTAGATGACATTAAACAAAAGTATATTCTCTGAAAGAGCCATTGTTTAAAACTTTAAAAGTACAGAGAAACAGAATAATAAACAAGACCCGGTAAAATTAAAGCTTGAATCCGCAAAAAGCTCTGCAACAGTCTACAGTATTCTTAGGTCTTATACTTATTTATTTAGCTATATATGAAATTAAACACAAGTATTAAACTATAAGTAAACACGTGGCAACAAATATAATCGGTTTTTAATTGCGTTTGCGTGTTCCAATAACACTAAAGTTCATATGGACTTTCGCTGCAAAATACTTGATGCATTGATAATATCTGAAGCAAAAAGGCAGGTGAGATCGGATTTGTAGTCGATACTCAATACCAGCTTGCATAGTAATATCCATCTGTTCAGGAGCATGTGGCATGCATGTATTTACATGTATTAATTATTGAATCAAACATTATCCCCTGTAGAATGTTATTTCGAAGTCACGTGCTAAATGTAACGAATGACCATAATTTTAAAGCGCCTTTTAAATGTGTATGTGACAAAAATTGTAAATATTATTTTGTTAGCTAAGTATCTATAAGATTTTCTAGCACCATCTTTCGTGTCTAAATTTTAAGAGACTGTCTGTCTATGAATATTGAGAAACAGACATTTTCTAGCCGACTAGAAAGCCTAGCGATTGCAAATTTTGCACAATTGTATAACGCATACAAACATACCAGCAAGAATGTATGCTTTGTGCATTTGTTTGTGAATGTTATTTAAAATTTCTGCATAATCTTTGAAAGCAACAAAATATATAATATCGTGTCTTTAATTACTTTTAAATTTTAAGTATAGAACAAAGTAACACATTTATTTCTATGTTTTTATAAAACTTTGATATAAACAGAGAAGCTCTAATAGTACAAAAAAAAAACTAAGTAATATTTTTGTATTTACTTATTTGCTCTACTGCAAAATTGCATTGGTGCACATATTCACAGAATTTATATATTACTTTTTGATATGTGTGTAGTGTACCTATATTATTTTTTTTACCTACTATTTGAAACATTGTTTATACCTCAAAGGGAAATTTCAAGTTTCCGAAGCTATTAAGGTACCACGCAGCATAATAAAGTCATGCATTCATTGATTTTTGTGTATGTAGCATTAAATATAATTATACTATATTGGTTTTCATCTAATGAAACATATACTTAACTAGGATAAACTAGTAATAATTGTGGTTACCATTTCAAGATAAATGCCTCTACTAAATTACTACATGTAACTACTTTATAGGCTATTAGAAGAGTTGTTTGAAGGACAACAAAACATATAATATAGGTACTTAGTGTGATGTTTCATGCAAAATTAAGTTTAGAGTAATTTAATTCACGACTATCTGTCCTTGGTAGGTACTTCTTCTACAATTAATTAGTCGCTGAAGTTCCTATGTCCTAAGTAGGTACATCTACGCTATTCTCCTGTTAGTATCCTACACTATATTAATTTACTTTTTAACGTAAAACCGAAGGAAAGTCAGATAAAACAGATAAATTTATACGATACATGAAGCAATAAAACTAAACATGTTTACAACTCGCTCTACCAATAATAATTACATTTTATGCACACTGAGAAATCTATATAACTTTCTATTGATATACAGTTTAAAAATACTGAAATATGATGCAGAAATAATACAAGTAATAAAATTAAATATCCAAGTTCTCTTCAATAATATATTACGAATAATATACGATCCAACGTTGAGTGAAGTATAGCTTCATTTAGCATACAATCGACATAGAAGTTTCGAGTGCGTGCAAATATGCATATCGTTGCAGGCGCTATGCTAGTACGATAGCCGATATAATATTATAATACACTATAATCCCATACTTGACCCCATTTCACGGCGGGCGACACTTCCGTGCTATACCGTGAACTCTATTAGTATTAATATGGTAATAATGAGGAATAAAAATGGCAACGTTAATCGCTTCAATGGAAAGAGTGCAAATATAGCGCATAACGCATACCTACTTTAAATTATTATTTTAGGTTAGTAACGACATAGAAAATATAACTAACATAAAATCTTTCGAACAATGATTATTGTGAAGGAATATCAAATTATTTAAATACCCAAAATTCAATGACCGTACGGGTGAAGGCGTGAATGAAAAGGGATGCACATTTACCTAATTTTGTATGTTTTTTCAACTGGTTATCGTACTCTAACTATCATAATTATCTATGGCAGCCTACTCAATTGGATTTCTTCAAAGGTTATTCAACTGCATCTAGGTGCATACTGCATTTCCAGCCCATAAAGGAATGCCTCCAATAAACTAGGGCATGGATTTCTTCATTATTACTACATAGTATAAAACAAAGTCGCTTTCTCTGTCCCTATGTCCCTATGTCCCTTTGTACGCTTAAATCTTTGAAACTACGCAACGGATTTTGATGCGGTTTTTTTAATAGATAGAGTGATTCAAGAGGAAGGTTTATATGTATAATAACATCCATTAAATAGTGGAGAAGTACTGTTATTTTTGAGGTTTTTAATGTGATGTCGTAAAAAATTACATTTTTTCCGCTTACATTGCAAACGCAGGCTGAACCCTACGAGTTTTATCAAAATAATGTACTAAGTATTATACACATTGAAAAGGTCTACAGAAAAGTCTGCGATGGTATATGACATATGTCTATCTCTTATGGATAACCCACAATTCCCTTTTTTTGTCATTTACTTTTTACGACAAATAATGGCTAATTTTCGAAGCGATTTTAACCAATACAGCATTAATCCTTAACCAATTAAATACCTTGAATACATTGTTCATTTAATATAGATCTATATGGCCCGTTACACCGTATGATTTAAGTGAATAT
This sequence comes from Colias behrii, assembly GCA_029959065.1. NCBI lineage: Eukaryota > Metazoa > Arthropoda > Insecta > Lepidoptera > Pieridae > Colias > Colias behrii. Next base: position 11,370,128 of record JARWMC010000001.1, read on the forward strand.
TTTCGAAAATATTACAGATTTAAAAATTGCGGGACGTAGCGTTTGCGGCGGTACCGGCCGGCCGCCCGGATATATTATAATATTTTATACCCGTTCGAAGCCGGAGCGGGCCGCTATGTTTTTATAGACAACGTTCACAGTTTTTCTGTAGTGTATTTAGTATCAGCATTGCACCCGTGCGAAGCCGGGGCGGGTCGCTAGTTGATTATAATGCACATTATCAAGAATGCCCGGACAGACAATTTGTTTTAATTTGCCGCAAATGCATCAGCATCATTTGTTAATGGTGGGCCAATTCATCTCCAGGATAATAAAGGTAGGTAGAGCAATATTGCAAGATCGCGTCATGACTCATGGTACAATTTGCAATGGGGGCATTGTTAATGTTATGTGTTAACCTTAATCAACTCTATTCTAACAAACATACGGGTCAAAGTAGTTAAACATTGGAGGCTGTTTTACGCACGTTACTGTCAATGTTTGCGGAGACAAGCCAAGGAATTTGTTCCTACAAAAGTCGTCTGTAGATAATTTGCTTCATTTATGTATTTTCACCTTTATAACGATCGCAGTAAGAACTAAATACGTATATGGACTTATTGATGATTATATTATTGGTCGCCCACGACTTCACCAGGTCTTAATGGTGACTATTTCGCAACTACCATTGTTTCGTCATATTTCTTACTGGTCTAAGCTAAGATGGGGTCAAACGGTATTTTATAGATAAACTAAGTTGTAAATTAGGTTTATAGCTTATTCCGTTTTTAATAGTATCGGTTTTTACATGTATAAGTATTGTAAATGTTATGCGAAAAATTATAAATGTGTATGTTTCTTTGTGGAATTTCTGATACTTGAGTGTATTATTTTCCGATGGATAAAATAATATAATTTACAGTATATTTTATAGAATCACTACATAGTATAAAACAAAGTCGCTTTCCCTGTCCCTATGTCCTTATGTCCCTATGTCCCTTTGTACGCTTAAATCTTTGAAACTACGCAACGGATTTTGATGCGGTTTTTTTTAATAGATAGAGTGATTCAAGAGGAAGGTTTATATGTATAATAACATCCATTAAATAGTGGAGAAGTACTGTTATTTTTGAGGTTTCTAATGTGATGTCGTAAAAAATTACATTTTTTCCGCTTACATTGCAAACGCAGGCTGAACCCTACGAGTTTTATCAAAATAATGTACTAAGTATTATACACATTGAAAAGGTCTACAGAAAAGTCCGCGATGGTATATGTCTATCTCTTATGGATAACCCACAATAACTTTTTTTTGTCATTTACTTTTTACGACAAATAATGGCTAATTTTCGAAGCGATTTTAACCAATACAGCATTAATCCTTAACCAATTAAATACCTTGAATACATTGTTCATTTAATATAGATCTATATGGCCCTTTACACCGTATGATTTAAGTGAATATTTTCGAAGATATTACAGATTTAAAAATTGCGTGACGTAGCGTTTGCGGCGGTACCGGCCGGCCGCCCGGCTATATATTTTATACCCGTGCGAAACCGGAGCGGGCCGCTATGTTTTTATATATGTTACCGGAAATGTATGAAATCAAGGAATTGTATACAATTCCTAGGAAATGTGTACAATTCTGATACCATTTAGGAAATGTATAAAATATTGTTTAAAAAACTATTCAATGCATGCATATCCTAGGAAATGTATAATCTTCCTAGGAATTGTATACAATTCCAATATCGTATTAGGAAATGTGTAAAGTAAATGCTTTCTGTAATAAAACACGTTGTTATTTTTTTTTATTATAGCTCTTATTGATACAATCGGGTAACAGTCATACCGTAAAATTGTAATAATATTATGTTCATATTATTATCTTACTAATTAACATTTTAAAAATCAACTATCTAACTTTTAACGTAAATATCACAAAATCAACTTATATTTATTCTTATAAAATCAAATTTTCATTTGGCAAGTAATCAGTCCCCTCGTCCCGCTGTCCCCGCGTATATTTGGCGCAGTCGGATTGTATAATCCGCCGTATTACATTACGGCTAGCTGTTTTAATATGCCGAAAATTCGTCTTTTTCCAAAATTCTACAAAAAGACGGTCGCGAGCCGACGGAGCCCCACTTCGTGGGGCTCCTATTTCTGTGTAGTTTAAAAAAACACGAACCTAACCTAACCCACCCCCTTATCCAAACCAAAAATTTCTGATTACGAATTATCGGCATAGTTACTACAAAATGCCGACCGTTTGTAAACGGCCAGATTATATACAATTTGCCTGCGACATATCAATATCTTAAATGTTTTACATTTCCGATAGCTATTTAGGAAATGTATAGATTTCCTAGGAAATGTGTATAAAATAATTTATTTCACACATTTCCGTGCGATTTTAGGAATTACATACATTTCCTAGGAATTGTATACAATGACGGATTACATACATTTCCGGTAACATATACAACGTTCACAGTTTTTCTGTAGTGTATTTAGTATCAGCATTGCACCCGTGCGAAGCCGGGGCGGGTCGCTAGTTTATAATAATTTGTGTTTCATAGAGCTACAATTGAGGAAAAATTAATTACGAAACTAATTTTGTCAATTCGTTTTCATTTATTTTTGATCTCACAGTTACTTATGTATCATGTAGGAAAAATATGATTTGTTACAATAGGTACCTATATTTTTTACTTCGACCATAAGAAAAACATAATAAATATTAATAAATTGATGTTTGTATCTGAGTTATAATATCTATGTATGGAGAAATGAGTAAGCAGTAGATAATCTTTTGTTTTAAACATACCTCTATGACTTCGTTCAGCCACCCAGCGACTTCTTTATAATGAACCTAGAACAAAGAAAATATCTATTAGATTTCAATTTTTCTTAAGTTACTTAGTAAGTAAATAAAAATTATTAGTAAATATCTATATTAATATTTAATATTATAAAGCTGAAAAGTTTTTTTGTTTGTATGCGCTAATCTCAGGAACTACTGGTCCGATTACAAAAAAAAAAATTCGGTGTTAGATACCCCATTTTTCGAGGAAGGATATACATATAATCACGCTAAGACCAACAGGAGCGGAGCACTGCGGTCTGCGGGTAAAACCGCGGGGCACAGCTAGTTTAATAATAAAATAGGATAGGAATCTATCGAATAGGCAAAATGTATGGAATATAGGAATAGTCCTATACGCATCAATAAGTGGAATAGGAATAGACAGAGGACAATCCTATTAACACGTTCGCTGCGAAACAGGGCTTGAAACACCCTGTCCGTGTCTCGTCGTTATAGCGGTAGGAAAAAACTTAAACTTCTCTGTCGTGCGGGAGGCATAACTTCCATCTGGTTCAGTGTAGGAAAGTGATATCTATATATCTGAGATGTGCTATTGATTCCTAGTTCAATGGTATACCGACCTTAATACCGGGTTTCTTAGACCTCGTGCCGCACTGAACAAATAAAAATTCTAACACAGTGCGGAACGAGGTTGCGAACACCTCGTACCACCGCGCACCTCGTACCGCACCCTAAGCTAGCTTCACGCGGTTAGTGTTGTGCAACGCATTCGAGACTATTTGTGGAACAACTTATTGAAGCTTTTACAAAGAAGGACTTGAATGTGGATACAGGTACCTAATTTTCAAACTACTCGTTATAATAAATATCGTTAATAGAAACGTGAATGTGACATGTTGAGTAACTTTCTTCAAATAGGTTGATAATCATGATTACTATTAGTGTGTTTGTTCATTGAATCAACTAGCGGCAAATCCAAAACACCCGGCAATCGGTGTATGGCTCATCAAAATTTAACTCTTGCCCAAGTCAACAAGCCAAAAAACAAGGCACATCATCTCTTAAAGGGATCAAAGAAGAGATATTGTGTAGGATGTTACGAAAAACTCCGCATCTTCTTAACAAGTCGTGAGGCCGACAAAAAAAGTAAAGGAAATTCTCACAGAATGCACTGGTTGCAAACAATATTCTGGTTTGGCCTGTTTTAATAAAAAACATCCATAAGTTTGATAAATAAATACAATTAAATAAAATCGATATTTCTTTTCCCATCACTAAATTATATGAAAAACTGCTATTGTTCAGTGCGGTATGGGGTACATCAGACCCCACATTTTATTTTACCCATAGAACCTAAACTAACTAATCTAACCACGGGCGGCGGTAGATTTAGGTTAATGAACTCATTGTTAATAATAATCACGACAAAAGCCGCACACTTTGTCTTATTTGGCGCCAAAAAAAGGATTTTGGTCTCCTACGGGCGGTGGGGTTTAATATGTCTCGTGCCGCCACAATCTCTGGTATAGGACAAGGTTTAAAACGACCCGTAACGCAGTAATGGAAAGTACAGATATATCTGTGCCGCAGCGAACGTGTTAATATTATAAATGTGAAAGATTGTAAGTATGGATGTATGGATGTTTGTTACTCTTTCACGCAAAAACTACTGAACCGATTACAATGAATTTTAGCACACATATAGAGGGTAACTTGGATTAACACATAGGATAGGTTTTATCCCGGAAATCCCACGGGAACGGGAACTATGCGGGTTTATCTTTGAAAATGCGGGCGAAGCCGCGGGCGGAAAGCTAGTAATTTATAAATGGAAGATAAATAGGTAGTATGTGCCCAATCATTAATAAAGATCACTATGAGTTGTAACAAAATTGTGGAATATTACAAAGTAAGTACATAGGTAATTCGTAATTCCACAATTTAATTTGAAAATTTTTTATTTGAAGATTTTGTTTGTATATTATTTTACGATATCGAGGTTTGAAACGGTAGAAAAATAATGTTCTGAGGTTGCCGATTAAGCCGATAGAAGATTCTAAAGATTCTAATCATATTATTATTAAAACAACGTAAAACAAAGCTCACTCTGAAATCTGGCTCAATAACAACCGTCACGACTGCGAATACACGCAAAAATATAAAATGACACGCGACATAGATATTTATTTCATATGCCACATGTAAATATAAATATAACATGGTATCAAATACAATTTAGTGTCGTCGGTTCTAATAATGGCGCTATATTTCATATTTATTAGTCACGGCTATCTGAATTTTTTGCATAATTGGCTGATTTTTATACAGACATCGTTTGTTCAAATTTTTAAATATATTTTCGGTTTTCACAAGAATGCTACTAAATATAGTATTTTTCTATTTAACACTGTAATATAACTTTGCCATTAATTATGAAGTTTCGGCACAGGTTTCGGTACATTTTCGCTCTAAAGCACAAAAGAGTAGCAATTATACCTATAGGTTTCGGTAAGAGCTTTCGTGTTTTGACCAATGTAGGTACATAATATAACTATGGGGACCAGAAAATTCTAATTCGATTGCATAGTCACCTACTCGTTTTATAAATAATAAATATCTTACTGATATTGTGCTCAACGGTCAATCGATGGAATCTAGATTTTCCATAAACAGATCGTAGACGGCAGAATGTACGAGAATATGTGATATCGATGCGCAAATGCACATGAACAATACTCGGGGCTAGGAAAGAGGTAAGTACCAAAACTGGTTTCAGACGTATGCTGATTGTAAAATATGAAGGAAAATGTAGTAACAGTACGTGTTGACTGTTGACACATTGTTAAAGGCTATTCCTGCTACATGTATAACTTGTGCCCGCGGCTTCGTTAAAAGTTAATAAATATCCTTCCTCTTAAATCACTCTGTTTGTTAAAAAAAAATACCATTAAAATCTGTTGCCTAAAGATCTAAAAGCATACACATTACACATACAGACGGCGGAGATCGACTTTGTTTTATATGTACCATGTAGTGGTGATATGCTTTCTTAAAACAGTTTCACTAAAGTATCGATAAAATTATGTTAACAGTATTGAATCGAAAACCGCTTAAGCGACATGAATAATTTTAAAATGATTATAAAAACTGTGGTCGCCTTGAACGAAGAAGGTCGTAAAGTATATCCGCGATGTGAATAATAATGTGACAGACGAAATGACAGACACCTTCAACAACGGTAAACTTTTGGATGGCACCCATGTGACCCATGAAACATAAGTGTTAATAAAACGGTAATATGCAAAATGCTTCATTTAAATCAATTTAGATTAGCGATGTTGTGAACAGAATGCTTTGAATCAATAAATAGGTAACTTTAAATCATACTTCACTACATAGTATAAAACAAAGTCGCTTTCTCTGTCCCTATGTCCCTATGTCCCTATTTCCCTATGTCCCTTTGTACGCTTAAATCTTTGAAACTACGGAACGGATTTTGATGCGTTTTTTTTTAATAGATAGAGTGATTCAAGAGGAAGGTTAATATGTATAATAACATCCATCAAATAGTGGAGAAATACTGTTATTTTTGAGGTTTCTAATGTGATGTCGTAAAAAATTACATTTTTTCCGCTTACATTGCAAACGCAGGCTGAACCCTACGAGTTTTATCAAAATAATGTACTAAGTATTATACACATTGAAAAGGTCTACAGAAAAATCCGCGGTGGTATATGTTTATCTCTTATGGATAACCCACAATAACTTTTTTTTGTCATTTACTTTTTAATACGACAAATAATGGCTAATTTTCGAAGCGATTTTAACCAATACAGCATTAATCCTTAACCAATTAAATACCTTGAATACATTGTTCAATTAATATAGATCTATACCTATGGCCCTTTACACCGTATGATTTAAGTGAATATTTTCGAAGATATTACAGATTTAAAAATTGCGGGACGTAGCGTTTGCGGCGGCACCGGCCGGCCGCCCGGCTATATATTTTACTAGCGGTCCGCCCCGGCTTCGCCCGTGGTACATATTTCGCAATAAAAGGTAGCCTATGTTCTTTCTCAGGGTCTAAAGATTATCTGTGCCAAATTTCATCAAAATCGGTCCAGTAGTTTATGAGCCTATTCATTACAATCAAACAAACAAACAAACAAACAAACAAACAAAGTTTTCCTCTTTATAATATTAGTGTAGATACCCGTGCGAAGCCGGAGCGGGCCGCTATGTTTTTATATATACAACGTTCACAGTTTTTCTGTAGTGTATTTAGTATCAGCATTGCACCCGTGCGATGCCGGGGCGGGTCGCTAGTTATAAATAAAGGTAAGGAAAGGATTCCTTTCCTTACTTTCAAAGGAACAGCTGGTCCGATTTCAAAAAATCTTTCGGTGTTAGATAGCCCATTTATCGAGGAAGGCTATAATGCTATATTATATCATCACGCTAAGACCAACAGGAGTGGAGCACTGCGGGTAAAACCGCAGGGCACAGCTAGTACTTGAATAAGTATAAACAATAGGTAGAGCTAATAATTTTACCAGTTATACCATAAAACTAATCATTTAAACTTCTTTTGTGAGTCCATATTTTTGTGAGTAGAGTGGAATAGGTCATCTGAGATCATATAATATTTTATTGTCGTTTTAGTTACTACTAAGAAATAGCAAAGAATTTAATAAATCCTTAACAAGCTTTTCCTGCTCCAGATAGATTTCTTATAGAAAACAAAAGAATTACAGTTATTTTTCATGCCGTTGACATTTTTCATTTTACCTTACTGTCAAGCGTGAACTTTTAAAACAATAGGTAATAAAATCGTCTAGAATATTCTAAGACAAACTGATAAAGATAAGAAGAAAATCAGCAAATATTGCGGGATAATGTTCAGGAAAATTGTATCACTACATAGTATAAAACAAAGTCGCTTTCTCTGTCCCTATGTCCTTATGTCCCTATGTCCCTTTGTACGCTTAAATCTTTGAAACTACGCAACGGATTTTGATGCGGTTTGTTTTAATAGATAGAGTGATTCAAGAGGAAGGTTTATATGTATAATAACATCCATTAAATAGTGGAGAAGTCAGTACTTCTATCACATAACAGTTTATTTTTGAGGTTTCTAATGTGATGTCGTAAAAAATTACATTTTTTCCGCTTACATTGCAAACGCAGGCTGAACCCTACGAGTTTTATCAAAATAATGTACTAAGTATTATACACATTGAAAAGGTCTACAGAAAAGTCCGCGATGGTATATGTCTATCTCTTATGGATAACCCACAATAACTTTTTTTTGTCATTTACTTTTTACGACAAATAATGGCTAATTTTCGAAGCGATTTTAACCAATACAGCATTAATTCTTAACCAATTAAATACCTTGAATACATTGTTCATTTAATATAGATCTATATGGCCCTTTACACCGTATGATTTAAGTGAATATTTTCGAAGATATTACAGATTTAAAAAATTGCGGGACGTAGCGTTTGCGGCGGTACCGGCCGGCCGCCCGCGGCCCGGCTATATATTTTATACCCGTGCGAAGCCGGAGCGGGCCTCTTTGTTTTTATAAACAACGTTCACAGTTTTTCTGTAGTGTACCTATTTAGTATCAGCATTGCACCCGTGCGAAACCGGGGCGGGTCGCTAGTTTTAAATAAATGTATTTGGTCACGTATAAGATAAGGACAACGGCAGATTGGAAAGTTCTGTTGAAAGAAAGGAGATCGGTTATTATCACTTGAAGTGTTGAGATAACTCCGAACGTTACTCTTAGCTGTGATAGCAATCCGATAATATATAACTCGTTTTTGTGTTCCAAGTGCGAAAGTAATGGAAACTGTTTTTGATTAGTTTCCATTAGCGTTAATTGTAATTAGAATAATGTAGAACTTCGCAGACGATTAAGTCATTTAAATTCAATCAATTAATTGCTTATGAATGCATAATAATTTCGTTCTTACAAATACATAATAGAGTATTCCATGGAAATAGTTTTTGAATAAACAATTGTACAATAGAAAATAATGAGTTAAATGTTAGACGAAATAATAATTTGTTAAAGGAGTAACTCAGTAAAGCTTCATTATTACTATGAATAGAACCAATAAAATATTAATTGAAATGATAATACTGACAACGAAAATTATGAATAATTTTTGAAAGTTTATGCAAATAGCTCTCCCTGATTACAACATGAATTTAATCATTTCCATGCTATGATACGTTGTTATTAAGAATATACTTTATCAAAGTTAATATTTCACTGATCTTTAATGTTGTTTGTTGTTTATTGTGACAACTATTTATTCTTACAATTAGATACATAAATTAAAGAATTTTTATATCAACGTAGAGTAAATTTGTCTAATCTATTGACTTCAATGAAAAATATAATCTCATGAAACCATTAACATATAACAGATTATATTTGAACGTCTGGAAAAACATCTGGCAATCAATCGAATGTGAACAACATTCGCTTAAATACGTTTATTTAATTTTAATATAACTAATACTGTACCATTTACCAGTTTCACTGAATAGTTACGCTATATCTGGTTTTAACTGGTTTCAAATGAATTTGTATTAGACAAACGATCTCTCATTGGTCACTTCTAAAATGTGCAGATGCAATAATGCCATTCACAATATGAACCAATGAATACCATGAATTACAATTTACTAATCTAATAATCTACTTTTACCTTAATTTACAAGGTACTTTAGTGGCCGTTGTGAATTTATTGATTAAATTAAAATGTACAAGAAATAGTTTAGAAACGAGCTGTATTTAATAGATGACAGAGCAAACTAACATTTACGACCCAAAAAGAAATTCGCCTTGAAAATTACGTGTATTCGTAATTACATATTGGGTAGGTACTTTTGGAATAAACAGAAAGGGATGATGAACATTTTACTGTAAATTACATGAACTATTTCATTAAACCATCTATCGCTATGAGAGAAAAACATGTTACCGATAAAGTTCTCTAGAAAGTCTGAAAACCACAATGCAAAACACCTTTTTAAACTTTAAAAAAAGTATACTTTTCTTTAAAACTATATACGTATTACGTATGTAGGTACACAATATAAATAACCTTAATTTAAATTGTCCCGTGCACAACATTGAGATAAAGGTCCTTCGGCTTCTAATTAACCAGATAGGGTAAATTTGTTATACGATTTTAAAGGGTGAAATCTAAAAAATGAGTGAAATTACGAACTCTTTGGATCATGACTTTTTATACTATATGTGATGGCGACTCATGGTGGATTAAACGCTGTAGAAGTAGAAAAAAATACCACATCAGTAAGGTAAATATCAAAAACAAGTTGTGTATTGGAATTAATATTAATGAATGACCTACAAATAGTACAGCCAAATAACAAATAATACATTCAAATTAGTTTTTTTGTGACAGACGAGAAGTGCCTAAGCCCTCGAACTTAATTATTCAAATTATTAACAAAACTTCAACACCTGTTTGTAGTTTGTACCTAACGTTTTTGCGAGGTAACCTGTAGTTTCGGGTGTTATCAAATTACCACCACCTGTGTAGTCTGATCAATTAATTTATGTTAATTATTATGTCGGTGTGTTTGTGATTCAACCACCGCTACCATCCCGGATTCAATGCTGTACTAATTTCATTTTTATATAACTTTTATTTTAATATACACTAGCTGCGCTCCGTGGTTTCACCCGCGTGGCTCCGTTCCTGTTGGTCTTAGCGTGATGATATATAGCCTATAGCCTTCCTCGATGAATGGGCTATCTAACACCGAAATAATTTTTCAAATCGGACCAGTAGTTCCTGAGATTAGCGCGTTCAAACAAACAAAAAAAAACTCTTCAGCTTTGTAATATTATAGTATAGATTTAATTACACGATACTATAATATAAGAAGAAAGACAAAGTATTGTACCAATAAAATACTCGTGAAAGTTTGTCTCTTAATGTTAATTAATTTGTACTAATGTATTTGACTTATAGACAGATAATATCAGAATTAAATGGATACTTCTAATCCTGGTCTGGAGATAAGACTGATAAGTCTTGTATAAAATGTAAATTATCTAATGACTATTTCCTACTTCCTTTACATTGCCTTTGATCTCTTAACTTTACATTTGAAAAGAATCGTATATTTCAATAATTTGTAAATGTTGCTGTTTTAAAAAGTTGCCTATTTATTTTACTTTTATGAATTTTAGTTATTTTTTTAATTTCCTAAATACATGTTAACAATAAAACGTTTTAAGAGCTTATTGTTGCGATGAAACAAAATAATACAGTTAAGTGATTTTTTTCTGTCCTGTATGACAGATATAGACTATTGTACTCAGCCTGTAGCCCCTATTTTTACGGTTCCCTGATCACATTGAATATTGCTGTATTAACAAACCGCTTGTTATTGTATGAGTCATGATTTAAAATGATGTATGTGAACGTACTATTTTTATTCTCTAGGAAGCCTATAAAGATTCTTTGTCCTTCGGAATTAAAAAGTTGGTACCGTGTATATTTGTAATTTAATTTATTTTTATTGTCAATATTCCGTCTTGATTTAGACGCAGAGATGAAAAATTCAAACGAATATTAGTCCGTTATGTCATATGTGGTAGGACCGTAGGAATTGTTGTACACTGTTAACTATTTTGTTTATCGCGGCAGAATCACAATAGATCATTACGAGACAACTATCTAAGTTTACACTGTCAACCGACCCCATTAATGTATCCTTGCTCTTAATTTCCACGAAAACCGAAAGACGTTTGGCAGAAAATGATAAAAAGTGCTTACATATGCGCAAGCCAGGTGTGAGCCTGCAACCAGCCATACCAGTTCCTACAGACAGTGACCGCTATGAGAAAAACTCCTTACGACACATAAGTTGCGCAAATGAAGAGATATTAGACTACGTGTCTCGCTCGCACGCACAGAAATTGATGATTGAGACGTGCAATTAATAGCTAGTCTGAGTGAAACAGATCGATTGTTATTAAATATGTCATGCCGGAGATTATACGTTGAGAAGAGTCTCAATGCATGGGACCTTGGTTACATGCGAACCGACTTGTGTTTTATGTATCGAGTAGATGCAATATTTATGTATGTTTTCATTGAGGTTACGCAGAGCTAGTATCGTATATCAAACGTTGTTGAAGTTATTGAAAAGGTAGAGCGCCAATTTAGAGTTGATTCGGCTTAATTAAACAAAGAGCGCAAACTTCGACCAATTATTGTTTTGTTGCTAAACGGGTGAACCGCAAAATTACTATTACTCATTCCAGAAACTAGAGCGATCTAATGTTTGGTGTTATTGCAAGCCAAATATGTATTGAGGGCGACTAGCTTTTGTTATTATGTTGCATGTAAACTGCCATACACTGACATTTCTAGTCCATAGGTTAATTACTTAGTAACGGAAAATGGTTCTAAATTGTTGATCATAACCAACGCTGGATACTTTATTGGTAACTAGCGACCCGCCCCGGCTTCGCACGGGTGCAATGCTGATACTAAATACACTACAGAAAAACTGTGAACGTTGGTATAAAATAGATAGCCGGGCGGCCGGCCGGTACCGCCGCAAACGCTACGTCCCGCAATTTTTAAATCTGTAATATCTTCGAAAATATTCACTTAAATCATACGGTGTAAAGGGCCATATAGATCTATATTAAATGAACAATGTATTCAAGGTATTTAATTGGTTAAGGATTAATGCTGTATTGGTTAAAATCGCATCGAAAATTAGCCATTATTTGTCGTAAAAAGTAAATGACAAAAAAAAGTTATTGTGGGTTATCCATAAGAGATAGACATACTTATACCATCGCGGACTTTTCTGTAGACCTTTTCAATGTGTATAATACTTAGTACATTATTTTGATAAAACTCGTAGGGTTCAGCCTGCGTTTGCAATGTAAGCGGAAAAAATGTAATTTTTTACGACATCACATTATAAACCTCAAAAATAACAGTACTTCTCCACTATTTAATGGATGTTATTATACATATAAACCTTCCTCTTGAATCACTCTATCTATTAAAACAAACCGCATCAAAATCCGTTGCGTAGTTTCAAAGATTTAAGCGTACAAAGGGACATAGGGACAGGGAAAGCGACTTTGTTTTATACTATGTAGTGATGAACCGTTTTATACGCGATAAATGTATACAATATGTATGGTATAACAATAAAGCAGGGCATAAAGCTTATAATGCTGTTATGGTCTCGATATTTGGGAGGACAGGGTTCTTTTTATTCCGGTTTTGAACGGATTAAGTTGCGGGGGGTCGACAGCAATAAAATCAATCAAAGTTTTGCCACAGCGTCAACGGTGGAGCGTTGGAAAGGTTAGACAATGCGAAAACCCGCGGTGCGTCATCGTGTCACATTTATGGGCGCCCTATTATGTTTGAGCGGAGGAAATGTGACGGGACATTGACCCATTTTATAGGTCGTTTTGGTAAAGGTTTAATGGATCTATTGTATGACAGGGAACTTTCTATAACACACTTTTGTATCCGATTACAGAATTTATAAATGTTAGTTGTTTGAGGTCTATCGATAGGTTATACGATCGGAACAGACCTTTTGAAAGTTTTTCTTTCATTTAAATTGTACTGCGAATTACTAAAACAATTTTCTTTGTTGAAATTCCGTCTGATATTTCGAATCGATCGTTATGCTAATTACAAATAAGGTATGGAGCATGGCATATTTGAAACAAAAGTTTAAATTCAAGCGTAGATGTCGACGGAACCGAAAGTTTTCTACTTTCACATAAAGATGCGTCACGATTGCGCTCGAGTTTTCAATGAGTACATTTGGCTCCGATGACGCCACGACTGTTGAATTCTGGTATTATGAAACTGGTTTTGTGGTTACTGTTATACTTTAATTACCAAGACATTCGATACAAACAACAAGAGACTGCTTTTGCATCAAGTAACATTGTAATATGAATTAGCGGATTAAATTTTTCTGAAATCTACAGCTACATTAGTATTATATTATTAACGGTCTATTCTAGAATTATCAAATACAATAAATCTCTTACAAAATATGTTTACTTATCACAGAGAACAAATACTTTTATAGCATAAGTAAATCCTCGCGGATATTTATGGCACCGTTAAATGTCTTGTGCATTATGAAGCTACGATCACGTGCGATGAGGAAGGGGGGAGGGGGGCGAAGGCTAGATTAGGCCAACATGACGTGAGTAACCCATGTTTAGACGCTGCTGTATGCGATACCCATTCAACATTGGAGGCGCTTACAACAAAATACTTCAAGTATAAACGCTTATGGGCGAGCTTTTTGTTTTAGTTATAAATAAGAACGCTAAGTGGTCGCATTTGGTACTAGTTGATAGTTGAATATCAGGATAGTGGCTGACGCGATTTTTAAATAGATTGCGAATTGCAATCTACAATAATTGTACGCAGTTACGTAGTTGCTGAGGAAACTGAGTGACTCCAAGGGATTTTCCCACAGGATTTTCCCTATGCTTGCACTCGCTGACGCAATTTGCATTTATTATAGCTGTTATCGTGAAACCGAAAATTACTGCCAACATTCTTACAATCTAGGATACTAGTTTATTAATTATTGTAAAGATATTTAATACGGAAAGTGCTATTGGTTTATGAATGTAAACGTTGATTAAATGTAAACGTATCTGTAAAATCTACCTATTTGTATCGATAAGATAGGAAAACCCGGAACGAAAAGTCATCATTCCATGTGTATGGACTTTTAAAATGTAGCAAAAAACTGCTTAATTTAAAATTTCAAAAAATGCCAGTACAACGACTTCCTAGCTGAGTCAAACCCTTCATTCGCGGGCCCTTGTACGGTGTGACCCACGACGTCATAGGTACTACGTGACATGCTTTCTGTTTACAATCTTTCTTGTTATGTGGAATTACATACCTCGTAATAAAGAGTGAATTTTTGAGGAAATACTACCAAAAGTTAGAGGACCTTTGTTATCACATTCGATTAATCACCCGATTATAATTAATCACATTTTGTATGGACAAAAATATTATTCTGTTCTTGATTTTCATTAGTCACTAATGTATACTAAAATTGCTTACAAAATATTTGGTTATCGAAATATTTGCTTTGCGCTTCATTTGAATAAACATACAGATAATATTTTAAACCGCCTTGCATTTTGAGGTCGTCGATACAAACGTATAGGTAGTTACCAGTATGGTAAGTAATTGCATTTTGCATAAAAAGACTGATTGCCATCGTTGTTAATTAGGTATATGAGTATTTATATTGGATGATTCAAGTCACGAATTAATTGTCTTTAAAAGTGTCGTCTTGTAAGGATATGTACGAGTAATCACATAGGAATCAAGGACGCATGAATTATATTATCCAATCATAGACCGCCGCGGCCGGGTGTAAATCAAAAAAACATTGTTTGATCAACGTCGGAGGCAAATCGTTAATCTTCTAACGTACATGTGTTGAATAGGCAAATGTCGATGTTGTATGCCAATTTATTCACACTACGACTCGCCTTATTTTAAGACATACGAATTCGTACGCAAATAAGGCCCCTAACTGCATACGATAAGAATCAAATTTGCAGGCGTTATCCGTGCGCTTATCGGAGTTCTGAATTTTAAAGAAGTGTTTATCATGAACACTCATATCTCATGTCAACTGAAATTTACATAGCATTTGCAGTTTCCCTGAACGCATTGTTTGCTTTGTTTTTAATTAATTTGGTAAACACATAGCTCGCACGACCATAAGTGACAACTAAGTTTAAATATTTATTTCAATAATTAATAAGCATGTTAACATTGTTTTTGTATACACGTGATATTTCTATCAAGGCTTTATAGGTATATCCACAGACTAATAATAATATACTACGTAAGTATACATATCTTTAATTATTCAAGAATGATCTCGACTTGAATTCGTTCTTACCTTCAATAGGTATTTCTCATTTGGTAACACTCGCAATGACAATGTAAATATCGTTTAAGAGACGTCATCGCCGAGAATAAGTTTAACAATAGATTTATAAATAAATCCTCAAACGCTAAATATAATGAGAGTCAATAAGCAGGTACTTTCTGGGAATGTGTTTAAACTAAATGTTTACACTTAAAGAAGTTTTGCTAGAGTTTAGAGAATTCTAATAGAAAATGAGTTTTGAATCTAAAGTAACTAAAAATATTAACTGTTTGAATAGAAAATTTCCAATTTATGAGAAATCAAATACATTACGTATCAGTTCTGTTATAGGTAACAACAGTCAACACCCATTTTTTATATTCAATTCATTTAAAACAATTTTATAACATTTGAGAACGTACACGAATTCTTATACGTTATTATCTTAATGACATGTAAGTATAACATTGGTAGATACAGAATAAGGTAAAGCAATATACATATAATTAGCAAGTCATTCGAATATTCATTGAAATAATTTTCCTCGCCCGCTAGGTATCTAACTCGTGACTTAGAGCAACTTTTATTTAGCAATGAAATGTACCATTATATTTTTCATTGCATACAAGGCGTGTTAGGCGAGATAGATGCTGAGATGTATCTTCATTTATTTACCAAGTATAATGATAATCAATGAACACACAAAGCGCGAACAATAAGTAAAATATACCAACAAACGGTTACATTGTTGGTGCATTCTGAGAAGGGTCTATGAGAGCTGTAAGGTTCCCGTTATTTTGGCCTCTTATCTTGTAGTATTTTAGCTTTTATCACTTCACATTACAGGGACAAGACAGCCTTGTTTGAATACTAAATATCCGCGAGGACTTGTATGATATCACCGTGTATATTTGTAGCGATTATAAAACATGTAGGATTTGCAGCCTTATGTTGAAGTGTGATATAAGTAATAAATAAATAGAATATGTGCAACACAGCAAGGATGTTCGATCTATCAATACAATAACTTATAAGAGCTATATTATGAAAGCTTACGCTTATGCGTTTTATGTCCCAGTATCCCGTATAACTCACGTAAAATAAGTGTGCGGGTCCTTCAATAATTCATTTGTGGTAAAAACTTGACTTATAGAACTGGTCGGACGACCTCCATTAGATACTAAATGTTTACTTTATTACTTATTGCCGCCGACGCGCACAGAAATAAAAACACGCCCACTGATTACACGGCAGAGTTGAATGGTCTGTTGTAAGCGTAGTGTGGTCACTGAAAACACTAGTGGTTGCCAAGCGTAGAATCCTACCTATTATAACTATGTATGTGTTTGTTGTTTACTATGGAGATGGCACATAATATGGCTACGTAATCCCGCTGTTTAGCAATCACGCGACCATTAAATGGTTTTTAAATTAATTCTGTAATATGATGTAGAAAAACAAATGAGAGAAAAACGTCATGAGATTTTAAACATGTTATTTTGGAGATTGAAATCTAAAATAGACTAAGTAAAAGAGGTGGGTAATTCATTCGACGCATTTTAAATCTGCAGTGAATTATATCGATTTAACCTTGAACTAACGTGATGATATATCGATTTTACTTCAACTGCAGCTGGTTCACGGTAAACATGCTCACATAGCACTTTGTTTGAATTAAATTCGAGACTGAAATAAACTTATAGAAAGTACATATTTTGTTGAAGCAGGTAGGTACAAGTTAAAAAGATATGATTTACAGTAGCATAATTCGATTTTAATTAAAAATATGGTCCGACAAATATGTATTTTTATAAATAACTCATGCAAACACACGGAAATCAATAATTTAAATAATAATAGTTTAAAAAAACTAAAAAACACGCTTTTCATAGAAAACCGAACTAAAAAATAGAAAATTTTATCAAATTATTGTATTGTCATCGGTCCTCAATAAATCTACAAAGTTTGAACGAAATCTGGCCGTTTAAAGTGGGTCAAAATCGCGCCCAAAGAAGTCGGTTACAAACAAACAAACATACAGGTGAAGCTAATATAAAGCGTGTAAAAACAAAAGTAAGAAAAAACTACAGTATTCTTTCTACCCCGCTGTTTTAATAACTATAAGGGCAACACATCTGCGTCTGACATAAATATGGCCGTCATTTGTTACTTATCAACAGGTGACGCGCCTTTCCGTAAACCTTCACTAACAAGAAAAAAATGGCATTTAAAATGTTACAAGTTCAATGTTTTCCTTCAATGAATTATGGCAAATACGGCGAAAGAAATAAACGAGACTAGACTTTCTTTATAGCGTTTTCCTTTAAACAATTTATGGTAAATGCAGTTTGAAAATTAAAATTCAACTGGAACAAGCATGACTCGAGTTTCTAAGAGTTGATGCTGTGTTTATATTACCCTCCTTATCTCTAGACTCTTCTCAGAGGCTATAAGGAGTAAGGTATCTTGTTTTTCTAGTACTTTATTGTTTGGATGAAACATTCCGCTGATAAGGCCCGTAATGAATAAAGTTTCTGCGTTCTAACTTGTAGAATTCCTCGGAACAAAACCGCGTGTCTAATTGTAATAGATTGCCGGCGATAGGTAAATCGAGTTGTTTTAACCTCTTATTACCGAGCTAAGATTAGAAAAAAGTAATGATAATAACCTGAGATGACTATTTAGTCTCAGTTATGGACAAATTAATGAGGAATTAATGAATAATTTCAACGTATTTGCTGTGTTACATTTAGCTCTATGTATTTTAAACTCATGATTAATTTGTTTGTAATTCAGAATAAAATTGTTTATTCGAACAACTTTATATTGGTATTGACTTTCGTTCTTCTTTGGAAATTCAAATGTATTACAAATGTAAACCAATATTAATTCTTTCGCTTTCACATGTTCGTATTTTGACAATATTTACACAGATGTAATTATTGTCCAATGTTTTTTCAGGTTATTGACTCTATAGAATGAGTTTTGGGCGATAACTGAAAAATTGAGGTTATCAGGGACTTCACTTGATAGACACGGTAGAACATAGTCCTAGGTGTAATAGATAGTTAAATTACATTAATGTTTAACAATAGTATGCAGACTTGAAAATATTAGAAAACATTATACAGGGTGTCCCAAAAAGTAGTGATGAACGGAAGCTGGAAGGTAGAGGACCTAGAGGGCTATCAGAATTACCCCCATGTATGTTATGCGATTTTTCGTATTTTTGGAGTTATGACGTTTTTTCAATTTTTCACCTATCGCCGAGTACGATGATATTTTCACTCATGGTGACGTCAATTATTGCGGAAGATGCTTGATTTTTTTTGTGTGCTAAGCTGAAAGATAGGCCAATTCAGTATGGTAACATTTACTGTCGTTAGATCTTCGTATGGAATAAAAAAATGAATTAAATGCCAAGAAAGATAAAATTACCCAGTATGTTTACCACTTCAAGGGCCCGTAAAAAAATAAAATCACATAAAAAAAGTTTTCGGTTTGTCTTTTAAAAACTTGCTCTATCTATCAGGTAGCTACCCTGAAAATTTCATTTTATTATTCAGAAGGCTTCAATCGAAAAATTGAAATCTAAATGTGGTAAGTCCAAAAATTGATTTAACATGATGATCATTAAAACCAATAAATAGGTGTTTAATTACCAGAAATTTTTAAAATAACCCCGCTGTTGCTCAATGCAAGTGCGACATCACCGTAAAAAGTTGTCTTTTAAATGTCTGAATGCCCTTTTATCATTTTTAATGGTTTCTTCTGCTACTATGAACTTCCGGGTTATTTCGTCCAAATTGTGGCATTCTCTCAAGTAGCCGAGGTCTTTTAAGTATCCCCATTGAAACAAATGAATGGGGTTTAGGTCGAGGGACCGTGGAGGCCAGGCTTTAAGGCAGGCGTCACCGGCGCATGCGCAGGCTGCAACGACCAATCCATCTTTCAGGGTATCTTTGCCCTTTAGCCTGGCCTCCACGGTCCCCGAACATAAACCCTATTGATTTTTTTCCGTGGGGATACTACAAAGACGAGAGACTGCCACTTTTTGGACGAAATAACCCGGAAGTTCATAGTAGCAGAAGAAACCATTAAAAATGATAAAATGGCATTCAGACATTTAAAAGACAACTTTTTACGGTGATGTCGCACTTGCATTGAGCAACAGCGGGGTTATTTTAAAAATTTCTGGTAATTAAACACCTATTTATTGGTTTTAATGATCATCATGTTAAATCAATTTTTGCACTTACCACATTTAGATTTCAATTTTTCGATTGAAGCCTTCTGAATAATAAAATGAAATTTTCAGGGTAGCTACCTGATAGATAGAGCAAGTTTTTAAAAGCCAAACGGAAAACTATTTTTATGTGATTTTATTTTTTTACGGGCCCTTGAAGTGGTAAACATACTGGGTAATTTTATCTTTCTTGGCATTTAATTCATTTTTTTTATTCCATACGAAGATCTAACGATAGTAAATGTTACCATACTGAATTGGCCTATCTTTCAACTTAGCACACAAAAAAAATCAAGCATCTTCCGCAATAATTGACGTCACCATGAGTGAAAATATCATCGTACTCGGCGATAGGTGAAAAATTGAAAGAAACGTCATAACTCCGAAAATACGAAAAATCGCATAACATACATGGGGGTGATTCGGATAGCCCTCTAGGTCCTCTACCTCCCAGCTTTCGTTTATCACTACTTTTTGGGACACCCTGTATATGTATCCTTAATAGTTTTCATATGGCTCTACAATACTCTACATAATATTATAGGGTTTAAATTTTATATTATGTAGAGTATTGTTAGCCATATTAAAGATAATATTATATTATTATAGCCTTACTTCACATAAGAATGCCAGTATTATAATTTACCTATATTTATTCTCAAAGAAAAAACCGTTACAAGAATCTTGAAAGTATAATTTGGCATTGAGCGTCTACGCTTGGTATTAAAGGCGAAAATAATCTAGTAAATTACACTTAAATTGATGTTAAATATCAACTAAATCGAGACATAACTATTAAATGCACCAGTTTGATTGAAGGATCGAACTTGTATTATTGATAATAGATTGAATGACGCAGATGTGCTCTTAAAATAGAACATTCTCTTGGTTAAAAATATATGCGAATAACTAGTGTTTAAGTTTGTTGTTAATCAAATTAAATACAGGTTTGTGGTTCTATTGGTGAGGTTTAAATAAATAAATAAATAAAATAAAATTTATTAGCAACTTCAAAATATATAACACTAGGTTTCCGCCCGCGGCTTCGCCCGCGCAGTCAAAGAAAAACCCGCATATTTCCCGTTCCCGTGGGATTTCCGGGATTAAATCATTTTCCCGGGATAAAAAGTAGCCTATGTCCTTTCTCGGGTATCAAAATATCTCCTTACCAAATTTCATGAAAATTGGTTCAGTAGTTTAGGCGTGATTGAGTAACAGACAGACAGACAGAGTTACTTTCGCATTTATAATATTAGTATGGATTACAATATTGCTCTGCCTTCTGAACTAGGTAAATACCTGTATCTCAGAAGGCAGTGATTGTATTGATTCATTGAATTAATCAAAATGTATTCTACAAAAGAATGGTACGGCACATCCTCTCTATGAAACCTTTAATAGAACATGCGACGATTGTTTTCACATTTCACAATTCCAAATATTTAAATGAAGAGTAATATATTAAACTCAAACATGTTTTCACTGAATCAGACCTATTGAATTTGTAAAACACTTCTAAAACGATACATTTTTAACAGGTACCACTGGTGCGGATCGCAGATGTACAACTAAGGGCGCGTTCACATATAACGTCCGTTTTAACAGGATCCGTTTTAACGAATCCGTCGCTACTGGAGATAGTATTCACACAGCATTTATAGGATCCTTTTTAACGGATCCGTTGCTACTGGAGGTGATTCAGGGCGAGTTCACATAGAACGTCTATTTTTACAGGATCCTTCTTAACGGATTTGTCGCTACTGGAGATAGTATTCACACAGCATTTACAGGATCCTTTTTAACGGATACGTCGCTACTAGAGATACGCTGCACTTTCGTTCTTTAGTGTTCGTCCACTTTTCTACGAGGATGGACGTTGTCGTGTTGTATTGGTACTATCGTCGTCTGCGTTTGAGGAAGCCCCGGCGTTATTGGATCCATCCATTATTAAGGGAAAGATGTAGAGGTGCTGCTTTTGTGCGTCAGCTAAAAGAAGACGAATCTAAATTTTTTGCTTACTTCCGAATGACGACGTCTACTTTTGATGACCTTCTTAAACGATTAGAAAAGGATTTAAAAAAGAAAGACACTATCTGGAGAAAAAGCTTGTGCCCTGAAGTAAAACTAGCGATATTTTTAAGGTAGGAACTTTAATTTCTGTAATTATTAATTAAAATTTTAAATTACAAAGGCTTACAAAAACAAAGACTTATTTTAAAAATTACTTAGATCTGGGAAGTCTGACTCCTGGCTCACTGTGGATTCTCCTGATGGCGAACCTTCTACTGCTGGTGTAGAGTCAAGATGATGTGGCCTACTAAAATAACCTTGGGTTTGGTAATGAGGAGTGCTAGAACTTTGTGAATATTGAGACCACTCGTAGTTTGACTGACCATATCTCCTACTTTTAATATTTTGTAAAAGATTTAACACTCCAGACTGAAATTCTAACATTTGATCCTCATTAAGAGAAGATAGTTGCGGCAAAATACCTTTGAAGAAAGATAGATTCGGATTTTCAGGCTCATTTCTACCTTTTTTTAACTGATCATTCATGTATTCAATCGTTTTGGTATCTACTTCATTCAAATTTCTTTTGATTGCCTTGCGTTTCGGAGGGGCTAAATTTTGTCTGTCACTACTACTTTGTTCCATAATCTGATCAGGTTCTTCTTCGTTTTCTTTATTAATATCTTCTGTTTCTGTGTTGTCTGACTTATTTGTTTCATTAATATTATCTGGGACGTTCTCGTGTGTTTCACCAGGGGTGACAACTTTTTTCAAAAATAACATTTGATTATGAAATTTGTAAGGCTTGGTATTTGAAGTAGCAGCTCCGGATTTCTTCAATTTCTTTTTCTCAGCCAATGTTCGTATCCAGGCATCTCTAGTCGAATTCCATTTTTTTATAACGTATTTTCCTGAAATAAGTAAATAATTATATAAGATGGTTGTCAATACCTTAATAGATAGACGCTGTGTGTAATGTCCCGAATATTTATTTATTTATTATTTACCCGACTACGGCGCAGCAAAGGAAGGGTAATGATTTTAACAGTCTATGTATGTATGGATGTATGGATGTTAGAGCGTAGCGCAAAAACCACTGAACCGATTTTGACAAATGAGGTGTCAATCGATACATATTAAGGTCGCCTTCCTTAACGAGTGATTATCGCACTGAGTAATGTAAAAGTCGTCCCAAAACACTACTGAACAGCACCGAGTGACCGAAGCTAACCGAACATTTCATGTATTTCATGGATGTTACAATTTTATGATAACAGAAAAAATATTGGAAATTTAAAACCATTCCTTATAGTTTACACTAATTGATTATTTTTTTTTAGGTATACAGCATCTGGGTGTACATTTCAAGAACTTTATTACGTATTTCGTGTCGGTGTATCAACTATTAGCAACATTATTAAGGAAATTTCACGATGCATATGGAACAACTTGAGTGACGAGTTTATGCGACTTCCTACAACAGTGAGTGAATGGGAGCATATAGCAAATGGATTCGACACAAAAGCAAATTTTCCTCACTGTTTAGGAGCAGTGGACGGTAAGCACATCAGACTTCGAAAACCAGCAAAAAGTGGCTCAATGTACACTACTCAAAACAAAATAGGGCCCACCCTGATTTTTTGCTGTGTTGTAAAAACTCTTCACTTTTTTCTTATTTTATGAATGGGTATAAACGAACAAGGTGTAGGACAATTGTTTTAACGTAAACTTAAGCAAAAATTAGCGATTTTATGAAAATTATGCAAAATTAACAGTATTAGAGAAAAATTGCACAAATAAGACATATGACAAAAGTTTCAATAAAACCTTTATTAACAAAAAAAGTCTGGTTTATTTTGTAATTAGTAGCGTGTGGGACCCCCTCTGCTCCGTATGCACTCTCTGAGCCTATCTGGGACACTTTCAATCAAATGGGTTACATTTTCTTCAGGTATTTGCTCCCAACAGACTTTAAGAGCATTTATGAGATCTTGTTGGCTATTTACGTTGCTGAAATTTGCTTTGACGCTCCTTTTTAATTGATCCCACACATGCTCTATTGGATTGAGGTCAGGGCTCATGGCTGGCCACGGCAGAACTCTTATATTGGCATCAGAGAGTGCTCTTTGAGTGATACGGGCTGTATGTGGGCGGGCATTATCTTGCATTAAGATGAATTCTTCGCCAATTCTTTCTGAAAATGGGATCACGTGAGGCCGGATGACCCGTTCGACATAGGTAGTAGCAGTCACGGTACCTCCATCAAGAACTACGAGCTCCGTTTTGCCATGTAGGCTTATGCCGCCCCACACCATGACGCTTGGACCTCCAAATCGGTTTGTTCCGTGGACACAAGGTTCAGAAAAACGTTCACCTTCCCTTCTCCATACACGCACTCGACGATCGTCACTTAAAAACTTCACTTTAGTTTCGTCCGTAAACAATACTGTCCCCCAGTTATCCATAGACCAGTCTGAGTGATCACGAGCAAACCTTTATCGTGCTGCACGATGAGCACTTGTCAATTTCAGTCGAACAGCGCGAGTTCTGGACCTTTGGCCACCTTCATGAAGTCGATTCCGAATGGTTTGATTACTCACTCGCGTGCCAGTAGATTGCCGCAGTTGATTTTGTAAGGCACGGGCGGTTACCGTCCGCTGCCGACGCGCTGTTAGTCTGATGTACCGGTCTTCTTGGGCTGTTGTAGCCCGAGTACTCCCTGTTCCACGTCTTCTAGCAACACTACCTGTCTCTTGATAACGATCCCAAGCATTTCGGATAGCTCGACGTGACACACCAAGACGTATTGCCACCGACCTCTGAGAATTTCCTTCTTGAAGCAAAGCAACTGCTCTTGCTGCCGTTTCCATATCCATATGAACGCGAGATCCAGGCATAATAATCACGAATAATACCGAAACCAAATTAAACTTTAAAAAATAACGATGTGCTACAGTAACATTCAGAATGAGACTTTGAACACAAGTGATTGAGAATTTGGAAATAACGTGATTTTGAAACATTTAACTTTTTCTGGTTACCCACTTGAGAATAACATTAAAAAGAATAGTTAAAACAGCAATAAAGTATCGTTAACATGTCAACAACGTAAGGGAATACTCAAGTACCCCAATAACTACCCTATAAATTACGTGTAGGCAAAACTTTGAGATAAGTGTAGGTGGGCCCTATTTTGTTTTGAGTAGTGTACCTAAATTACAAAGACTTTTTTTCCATCATATTGTTAGCGATCGTAGTCTCTGACTATCGTTTTCTATATGTCAGCGTTGGGTCGTATGGAAAAGAATGTGATTCATCTATATTCAAGGAGTCGACATTTTGGAAAATGATGTTAGACGGCAGTTTACAAATACCAGAACCACGCCCATTAACAACAAACTCAGAAACTACAGTTCCCTATGTCATAATCGGCGACGAAGGTTTCGGTTTACACGAAAATTTAATGAGGCCATTTAGCGGGACGCATTTGGATGTAAATAAGCGAATATATAACTATCGTTTGACCAGAGCTAGACGATACGTTGAATGTGCTTTTGGTATTTTTGCTAATAAGTGGCGAGTATTCCACCGGCCTCTAGACGTCAACAAAACAACAGCTGTATGGATAGTTAAGGCATGTACCATTCTACACAACTTTGTAAGAGAAAAAGAGGGCCTAAACGATGGCAACACATCTGAATCTGAAGCATTTTGTTTCAATAACCTACCTGATGATGAAACAATACTAGGTGGTCGTACTGCAAATTCAGTCCGAACCGAATTCGAAAACTATTTCGTATCTGAAGTTGGGTCTATTTCTTGGCAGACTGAAGCTATTTAAAATAAAGAACGTTTCCATTAGAACTTTGCCCCACCAAAACGTCCCACATGCTGGTATAAAATAAATAAATGGTATAAAAACCAATCAAATAACCTTTATTGTGTAATATTTAACTTTTCCGTTGGCGGTGGGACGCTTTGCTGGTGCAAAGTGGTATAATCCTTTCCATTACAATATAAAATAAATACTTACCAAAGTCTTGTCTTTCTTTTTGTTCCATAGCTTCAAAATCCTCCTTTAGGATAACGCATATTTCGCGCCAAGCCGCGGCTTTTGCAATTTTGTCTTTATAAATCTCTAGTGTTTTGTCCCATACAACTGGTCTAATTTCAACACAATTTATCAAGACTTCTTGATCAATATATTTTTCAAACGCCCTGTTTGCCATGATTATGCAAGCACTGGCTAGACACGTGCACGACTCTGAAAATTAAACCGGCAAATGGCGGCTCGGCGGCTGTGTGCAGGCAGCACCCCACACCCCGCGCACACCCCACACCCCGTGCCAAGCCTGGCGCAGTTCGATCCGATAAACCGATCAGTATACTGGATCCGCTATACTGTATTATGTGTGTACTGGCTCATACAACTACATACGCTAATAACACATACGTTTTAACGGACCCGTAAAACGGATTGCTGTTATTTTGTCGGAGCGGTATTTTTTACTGGATACGGAATACTGTATTATGTGTGTACTGGCTCATACAACTACATACGCTAATAACACACACGTTTAAACGGACCTGTAAAACTGACCTTATATGTGAACGCGCCCTAAGTACCTACCACCAAAACACCAATAATGGCAATAAGTTTTGTACAATATGGTTTCCGAATGATTAGATTACAATGGGTTCCATAACCATTCATTTCAACAGAGCATACTTACTGCATACAATACGTAACATGATAAATTGGTGGACGAAATCTTTATTGTACTCCTTCCTACTCATGACAATACATGTACACATATATGTATATTATATTATGTATAGCCAATTGTTGCCAATTAAGACAACTAGGAGGAAAAAATAACAGTTTATGACTACTTCGACGACTTACAACAAAATATAATTTGTACCATGATCGGTCTTTATAATAGGAAGATCTTATTTCTAACAAAGAAATACGACTAAAGAACATAATCCGTAGTTATTTAATAAACTGTATACCGTTATCCTTACGGTGTTTTATTGCAAGGGACTCCGTGCATCAAAATGTATACAAAACTATTTCGAGCGACGCACAATGGAGGTTCAGTAACTTGAATTCTGGAATGTTCCTTGCAATTCTCAGAACAGCCGATGAAGTGGTTGTACGCTTCATTGGATTGATCTTGCCTGAGAGAATTTTGTTCACTTTTTGTATTTTGCACAATGCAGATCAAAGCTTTATTGTGAGATATGTTTTGACAGCTATATTTTTTTCTATTAACGCCAATTAGTTAGTAGCCAATTTGAATTTGAATTATTCGAAATTCGATTTATTTTTTTTAATAAAAAATTGCCGCGAAAAGCTGACTGTTTTTCTAAAGCTGCATTTTGCACACATCTATTTATTTCCTTGTAACTTATTATGTAATATGCGCTTAACTGGCGTCTAGTCATTGCAATTATTTATATATATAAATAATTCAATAGTAATTATAATGATTTGCTATTAATTAATTATGACTGTATATAACTAATGACCTGCTCGTATAAATGCTAAATGAAAAAA
Organism: Colias behrii; assembly: GCA_029959065.1. Lineage (NCBI taxonomy): Eukaryota > Metazoa > Arthropoda > Insecta > Lepidoptera > Pieridae > Colias > Colias behrii. The sequence goes on from JARWMC010000001.1 coordinate 11,397,731, forward strand.
CGACTGGAATAACTGGACAAACGAAAAAACTCTTCAGCTTTATAATATTAAGTATAGATGAGGTAAGAATTCCTAGGACATTAAGAATTAAGATGGCCGTTTTATTTCAATAAAATATTTCAAGTCGAAAAGTCCTTAAAAGTCCGCTGTACCTAAAACTACGAATCTTACAAATATAGCTAAAGGTGAATTTAGTTTACATAGGTAATTATCGATAGGTATGTCCACACACCCGCGACGATGTAGTCAGACAAACATTACATAAAATGTCATCATTGTTAACCAATTATTTCTAAGGCGGAGGAAAATTCGTAGAGTAATAAAAACACCTATAGAACTTCCGGATAAGTGAATTGTTATTTCTCTGTTCATTTAAAATAACATTTAGTTGAACAGAACAAAAGAAATGCGTAAATGAACGAGAAATTCGGCCCAACAAAAAGCGAACAAAGTAAAGTTTGCCTTGTTATGTTTTTGTCGTGTCAGAAAACAATCGATAACAATTTGTGTTCTAGCAACTAGATTATCGTAATTTGTATGGGATATATTTAACAAAATAGAGCATTCTGGCGCTAAATTATCAATGTGTTAAAGTTAGAAACGATTAGGCTGAAGACGGATAATACAAATCCGTGCTTAAAACGAACGCATTTTTCTTTAGCCTGAAGCTTTTGCCGGCTTAGATTTTACCCTCAAATCATAATGTATGAAAATATGTTATTTTTGCCAAACATTGCGAACTGTGAACTGTTATGTAAAATTATATTTTCGAGGTGGTAACTGGTAATGCGGCCGTGGCTTGAAATAAGCGGCCTACAATATAATTTCAAAGGTTTTGTCATTTGTGAGGTCATAACCGTAATTTTGTGTAATTAGCATACACTTAATATTGATTTAGGCATCAAAGCTATAAAAGTAACAATAGCATGAATAAGCATAGGATAGGTCCGACTCAATGGAGCCTACTGAAGCCTGAATGAGCAATGATAATAAATAGATCTGAAAGGTACCTTACTACGGCTTTTTGCGTACTTACTATTAACCCAATGTTTATCGTCAATAAAACAATTTAGTCATTTCTTTTTTCAGCATTGGCAAGAATTAGCGGCCACATTCAAAGTTCAACTTTTAAGCCAAAGGCTAATTTACTCTTAACTTTTAATCTATGCCATTTAAATGTTATTAGCAACAACGGAACTACACAAATAATAAAATAGCAAACCATAACATTAATATTATTCGCTTCCCGTAACGAGCGGGGAAAAAATTACAGGAAATAAAACAATTGTCTTTTATAGTGAAACGTACATTCGACGAATGAATGAAATCAATTCAATGCAGTATTGAGGATCAATATCGAGGTCACTCTTCAGTAACACGACGTGGAAAAAAGAGTTTCAGAATATAAATATACAGATAGGGTAGGTATCACTACATAGTATAAAACAAAGTCGCTTTCTCTGTCCCTATGTCCCTATGTCCCTATATCCCTATGTCCCTTTGTACGCTTAAATCTTTGAAACTACGCAACGGATTTTGATGCGGTTTTTTTTAATAGATAGAGTGATTCAAGAGGAAGGTTTATATGTATAATAACATCCATCAAATAGTGGAGAAGTACTGTTATTTTTGAGGTTTCTAATGTGATGTCGTAAAAAATTACATTTTTTTCCGCTTACATTGCAAACGCAGGCTGAACCCTACGAGTTTTATCAAAATAATGTTCTAAGTATTATACGTAGTATATTATTATTAGTCTGTGGTATTATACACATTGAAAAGGTCTACAGAAAAGTCCGCGGTGGTATATGTCTATCTCTTATGGATAACCCACAATAACTTTTTTTTGTCATTTACTTTTTACGACAAATAATGGCTAATTTTCGAAGCGATTTTAACCAATACAGCATTAATCCTTAACCAATTAAATACCTTGAATACATTGTTCATTTAATATAGATCTATATGGCCCTTTACACCGTATGATTTAAGTGAATATTTGCGAAGATATTACAGATTTAAAAATTGCGGGACGTAGCGTTTGCGGCGGTACCGGCCGGCCGCCCGGCTATATAATATTTTATACCCGTGCGAAGCCGGAGCGGGCCGCTATGTTTTTATATACAACGTTCACAGTTTTTCTGTAGTGTATTTAGTATCAGCATTGCACCCGTGCGAAGCCGGGGCGGGTCGCTAGTATAGGATAAAGAGTTTGTATTATGTATACAATCTCTTTAGTCGATATAACCTCCAGACGTAATAACTAACTACAATTTGCCTTCTCAAATTACTTTTGAATTCGGTAGGCAAATAAAACCTACCCCAAAGCGTATTGAATGGAATTTTGGGACACAAAAGAGGTTGTAGGTACCAGTCGCCGAGGCTTTGATAATGCTCAGTGAAGTGTAGACAGCAGACTGTCTGACCGTCACGTATCTGCCGACGAAGGTCGAAGTTTTTCGATACACATCATTCGTATAAATAGTCCGTTTTCTTATGGGCATGCTTGTATGGAAAGGTATACATTTTTGAGTAAAGCAATGCCATTTGGTACGAATGTTGTACTCGTCCACCTAAGCCCAAATCGCCTGGTAGCCAGTGTCTACTCCCCGGCAGAAGGGAGGGAGGGCGGGTTATAGAACAGAGCGCCCGGCGCTCGGAAAAAAAATTCTGGCGGATTCATTTGGCCCTTTGAGTCGAGTTTGGTGTCGTTATCAGGTAACTAGATGATGCCCGATTCATTCCCCATACCAGTTTTTTAGGGTTCCATAGCAAAATATGTCACAATCTTTAAAATAATAAACTTTTGGCAGTGGCAAAATCCAAACAAAACAGGATATTTTTATATTTTTCTACCAAACTTCGTTTATAAAAAAATACTGTCTGAAAGGCCATTTCATGCAGATTATAAAAACATTAAAATGTAACATATATCTTACCATTTTCAATGTGAAATAAATTATAGAAAGTACAGAAACGTTCGACAGCGCAGCGTAGGGGACGGCTAATAGACCCGAAAAATAAGCAATAACATAAAAAAAAACCAGCCAAGTGCGAGTCTGACTCGCCCATCGAGTGTTTCGTACTTATTTGTCCTATACCATGTTATCTTGTCTGGTAGGACCTGGTTAACTGATACACACACACTTTCGTCTTTATAATATTAGTGCGATTTTTAAACATCTTTAAATTATAAATGAAGTCAGGTAACATTGTTAAAAATAAAGATATATAATAATAGAACGTTTTTGTATTAATAATAATGACAACCACCTCCACAATTACATAATTCGGTACATTTGAGCTGGCGTATAAAACACTTCAATCTGGAATTGCAAGATTTCACGCACCGACATCTTATCAATTCAAAGCTTCTCTTTTCTTTTTATTTCAGATGGGCAAGGAATATTTCGATTTTTTTAGGTCCCTAAATATATACAGCCTGTAAAACTGCCCTTAAGGTGTGTTGTTTAAGGGCAGCTTCTGTGGGAGGCAAATTTTCGATTTGCCTGTCCGTTTTTGTTAAAAATTTGTTTGCGACCCTCATTTACTGTCACAGCGAGGTACAATGTGAAAAACAAACATGTACTTATAATAATTATAAAAAAATATAAGTTCTGGATAAGAGTATCCTTAAAATATCGTGACCGTCCTTACCTATCATGCATTGTAATCACAAACTTTTCAATTTCACTGTCTGCATATTTGCCACTGTAAAGTGCTTCAAATCCTCGTGTGCCATTCGGATATGCCTTCCATATCTCAAATGCATGTGTACCTATAGTTCTTTTAGACCTTCTTTAGAGATTCTGTACTAGCCATATCTGTCGACTGTTCTTAACATTATTTTGGCTACTACTACTATATCGTGTGTTCCAAAGCTAGAAGGTCTGAAAGAACTATAGGTACACATGCATTTGAGGTATGGAAGGCATATCCGAATGGCACACGAGGATTTGAAGCACTTTACAGTGGCAAATATGCAGACAGTGAAATTGAAAAGTTTGTGATTACAATGCATGATAGGTAAGGACGGTCACGATATTTTAAGGATACTCTTATCCAGAACTTATATTTTTTTATAATTATTATAAGTACATGTTTGTTTTTCACATTGTACCCCGCTGTGACAGTAAATGAGGGTCGCAAACAAATTTTTAACAAAAACGGACAGGCAAATCGAAAATTTGCCTCCCACAGAAGCTGCCCTTAAACAACACACCTTAAGGGCAGTTTTACAGGCTGTATATATTTAGGGACCTAAAAAAATCGAAATATTCCTTGCCCATCTGAAATAAAAAGAAAAGAGAAGCTTTGAATTGATAAGATGTCGGTGCGTGAAATCTTGCAATTCCAGATTGAAGTGTTTTATACGCCAGCTCAAATGTACCGAATTATGTAATTGTGGAGGTGGTTGTCATTATTATTAATACAAAAACGTTCTATTATTATATATCTTTATTTTTAACAATGTTACCTGACTTCATTTATAATTTAAAGATGATTAAAAATCACACTAATATTATAAAGACGAAAGTGTGTGTGTATCAGTTAACCAGGTCCTACCAGACAAGATAACATGGTATAGGACAAATAAGTACGAAACACTCCATGGGCGAGTCAGACTCGCACTTGGCTGGGTTTTTTTTATGTTATTGCTTATTTTTCGGGTCTATTAGCCGTCCCCTACGCTGCGCTGTCGAACGTTTCTGTACTTTCTATAATTTATTTCACATTGAAAATGGTAAGATATATGTTACATTTTAATGTTTTTATAATCTGCATGAAATGGCCTTTCAGACAGTATTTTTTTATAAACGAAGTTTGGTAGAAAAATATAAAAATATCCTGTTTTGTTTGGATTTTGCCACTGCCAAAAGTTTATTATTTTAAAGATTGTGACATATTTTGCTACGGAACCCTAAAAAACTGGTATGGGGAATGAATCGGGCATCATCTAGTTACCTGATAACGACACCAAACTCGACTCAAAGGGCCAAATGAATCCGCCAGAATTTTTTTTCCGAGCGCCGGGCGCTCTGTTCTATAACCCGCCCTCCCTCCCTTCTGCCGGGGAGTAGACACTGGCTACCAGGCGATTTGGGCTTAGGTGGACGAGTACAACATTCGTACCAAATGGCATTGCTTTACTCAAAAATGTATACCTTTTCCCATAAGAAAACGGACTAAAATGCAATACTGTCATCAGATGAATAATACCGCTTGCAGTAATCGTTTCTTTATTGGTTAAAGTATTAAATTATGGTGGAATGTGGTGGACGGGATTTTAGCCTTTTGTTCCGTCTCTACATTTCATTCATATTTAAGTTATCGTTTATAAAAGAAGATAGGTAGTTTTATACACCAAGAAGATACCTATTTGAGTTTTGTTCTGTGAAATAAAGATGATAATTTGCTATTATCCGCGTGAAACACGGAATATAAAAACATGACTCATTTGTAGCTACTTGGATACTTTTAATAGAGAATAGAAAATAGTTATCTTTTAACACAGTTTTATACAAAATCATGTTGTTTATACGTTAAACAAAGGTAGGTAACTTTGTTTCACGAAGAGATAGATTCAAAATGATAGTGATAAGATAAGTGCTATTGATAACGTTTGAAGGCGGGGTTAGAACATTATGAGTATGTACCACAATATTGAAATAAATAGACTAGATTCTATTGGAATTGGACAAGAAAACTATGAATTCATTATTATATTATATTAATTCTTTATAGTATTTTGATTAAATAAATGCAATCTAAACACATGTTAACATTTGCTCTATGGTTTAATCAAAAATAAATTTTCTGAATTAATTCAAACCGGACTCTATCCTATTTTTCTCGCAATTGAGACCAATTAAGGTTAATTGCATACAGATTTAGCTTATCTGCTTAAAGGATGGTTGGTTTTTACATTTAGAAAAGGAATTTGTGTAACTGTTATTGTTTCCAAGTAAAATGACTCTATAAGTCTTGAAATTAATTGTCTTCGCTTTGTTACTCATTAACCGCGACGTGACTTACACAAATGTGTGCAATCAGTTTTAGTTTATTCTACAATAATAATCATTCGTCGTGATAAGGCACTCAGAAAGGATTACTTAAGCCATATATTAGCGTATGCGCAAGGATGCGATGTCAAGGCATAATACGCAATTATCACCTAAAAGGTGACAACCATTGTCGTTGAAAGAAAACACCACGCCACACACAAAGAGCACAGTCACGGAAACACTGCACATGAGACGACATAATTCAATATTGAATACCAGATTTGTCACTTTATGGCTGCCTACACGCTGCGCAAGCGGCTAAGGCAGCGCCGCTCGCCTCACAAGCCTCCGACTCCTCTGAACACTCACCGCCCTCAGTAAATTCTTTGCATAAATAAGCGAGAAAGCTCTTCTTACAATATAATAGTGATTTCCTTTGCACTCACTTCGCGAAACGCAACACACTGCTTCCATAACAATGTATAAAAACTTCCTTACCTTACACTGCGCAGTATTGATGTACTAACACGATCGATGAAGGAAAAACAAGGGAAAAGTAGACACAGTCACGTTCGTACGGATACGTCGAGAGTAATGGCGCCGCTTCGTTCGTTTCGACTTCCAACCCGTCGCCCGTCGGCTCGGAAGGCTGCCTTGTTTGCTCTATGACGCGCTGTGTGTTCACCCGTCTCTTTCTAATGTCGTATTTCAGTACTGGTAGAGAGAGACAGATATATACATCAGTGGCATTGGTTTTACCTGTGAACTGTGGAGACTGGAGTGTGGTGCAGCAACCTACATCATCGGTGCTCTAAGCGCTTAACAATGACCAATGTCACGTCTCGAGTTGAGCTCAAAATAATGCAAAATATCTAATTGCTTCAATTTCCAAATTACATTTTATTTGACGTCCCTTTTTGTAGCTTTTTGTACTCTACATTCAATTCTGAAATATTCGAAATTATAAAATTAATGCATCTAATATAAAACATGATAAAACTAAACTCGACAATACAGTGACTCTAATCGGGCTTAAATATATTTTAATTTATTTCATGTGGCACTGTTTCTATTTATTTACAAAAGTTACAATGTTTTTAATAATTATTGGAAACTTTTTAATTTCTTACTAGTAGTGCCATCTGTTGGTATGAGAGAGATTCTCAAAGTGAGAGAGCGGTGTTGCATACTGCTATATTAGTATTACAAAACTAAATTAAAAAGTGCCGTCATTTTCTAAGAGATGGCGCTATTAGCAATGATTTATAATTTTTGAATTTTTTTAGCGATTGGAACTATATTAGCACAGATTACCAAATAGTTACATAAAGGTTACATACTACGGGTAATAGAGCCAATAAATATTTTTAAAGCAACTAAATTTATTCCATAAATTCGATCAACGGTACTGAATAAACGAAATGATGTTAATAGTCCTTCGAAACAATGAAATCAATTAATATCGACGTCCCCCGCGAATAATCCGGTAATGACCTATTACGGGGTTCTTCATGTTATGCGTTTTTCGGCATCTAGAAGTTAAAATACACCATGTAATTTTTTTTCAGAATTTTTCTATCTTTATTAATTACGAAGATATGAAACGCTATATTCCATAAAATAACATTAAAATGTATTTTAAACGAATAATATGGTTTTAGATCTTTACGAAAAATAATATCAATATGATTTGACAGTAAACATTGTTACGATATTATTCAGGTAAATAGTTTTCTACATTATTTAAGTACCTAAGTGCTAGTACAGGCTTATTCGGGGTTTTATTAAGAAATCGATTTCCAGCTACATTCATTATGGAGTGCAAGTATGCAAGGTATTTTTTTAAACACTCTTTCTATTACTGAGCAAATGATTTACACGGCCTTAGAAAAAATTAAAAGAGATGAAAGTTTGATAGATAAACGAGGCAGGCATCAGAATAGACCACATCGAAACCTTCATCTTCATCTTCATTAGATGCTGGTCGTCCGACTCAGGTTCTACCTGCTGCCCAAAATAAGCCCCCATCAGTATGGCTTCATGCCACAGAGGAGCACCGAGGACGCCCTCTATAGACTAGTGAGCCACATCAGAAATAAGAGGGAGGAGAAGAAGATTTCTGTTGTGGTATCTCTGGACATAGAGGGAGCCTTCGACACCGCCTGGTGGCCAGCCATAAAGGTGCGGTTGGCCGAAGTTGGGTGTCCGGGGAACGTAAGGAGGGTGATCAGCAGCTACCTGAGTGGAAGAGGTGTGAAAGTTAGGTATGCGGGTGTGGAAGTGAGTAGAGAGACCAACAAGGGGTGCGTGCAGGGTTCCATAGGTGGGCCGCTCCTGTGGGACCTCTTGCTGGATCCTCTGCTGTGGATGTTAGAGGAGATGGATGTGTTTTGTCAGGCTTTTGCCGACGACATTGTGCTAGTGTTTGATGGAGATACTGCTTTAGAAGTAGAGACGAAGGCAAACTGCACATTGAGGAAAATTGACGAATGGGGTGTCAGAAATAAACTAAAACAAGACATGCTCTCGACACGAAAATTAAAATTTGACTGGCCACGACTTGTAATGGGGAGTGTGGACATCCAATATTTCGAAAGTATTAAGATACTGGGCCTTACTATTGATGGCGGCCTGACATTCAACGCCCATGTCGGGAGCGTTTGCAAAAAGGCAATCGCTCGTTATAAGCTATTAGCAAGAGCAGCTAGAGTAAGTTGGGGGCTTAACCCCCAAGTAGTTAAGACTATATATATCGCAGTTATAGAACCGACTATCTTGTATGCATCAGCAGCGTGGGCACCCACAGCGGAAAAGATGGGGGTCCAAAAGAGGCTTAACACCGTTTAACGGGGTTTTGCCCAGAAGATCTGCAGAGCATATCGGACTGTCTCCCTGAACTCTGCGATGCTGTTGGCTGGGATTCTCCCTCTTGATCTCAGGATACTCGAAGCTTCGAGGCTTTATGAGATCAAGAGGGGTGTGTCGCACCCGGCGGTGTTGAGGGACAGGGAGAAGGAACGAATGGCACCCGCGATTGAGGACCCACATCCGGCAGAGCAGGTAGAGCTGGGGTTCGGCTTGATAGATGAGGACACCTATGCCGACGTGGTTAACAGCCACGTCCACAGGGTCTATACTAGGGATTGCAATCCAGCGGCGTTTTCAATCCAGCGGAATTTTTGCTGGATTGACCTGAATCCAGCTGGATCCAGCGCGGATCCAGCAAAACGTGGAACGAAAATAAAAAGACGACATTTTTAAGATTTTTTTTATTAATTTGTACTTCTTACGATAATCTTTGAAATCTTCCACTCATTTGGTGATATCTTATATTAATTTGCTTTGGATTTTTAATAATTTGAGATCAAAATAATCAACATAAAATTAAGGTGAATGCTACGGTCTGTTCCCAGCCAATGTCCCGCTAGATGGCGCTGAATTCTACATTTCTAGTTTATTTGAGTTTTTGCGTAATTGGAAAACCTAGGAATAGTCATGGCGGTTACTGAATATTATATTTAATTGAAATATGTCATATCATTGCCTTAAAATCCACCCAATTCGGTAAAATACCGCGTTTTAACATCTGTCATTGCATACAGGGTCGTTTACACACACAGACGTATACAAAAATGATAAAGATTTAACTCTAGATGGCGTGAATGTAAAACAAGTTTTTCATTTTTCTGTATGGGTAGACAAAACTTCAAAACGCCACCTGCTACGGTTTATAATTATTATGAACGATTAGCTTTCCGCCCGCATTTAAAAAAAAAAACCCGCATAGTTCCCGTTCCCGTGGGATTTCCGGGATAAAACCTATTCAATGTGTCCAAGTTACGTTCTATATGTGTGCTAAATTTCATTGTAATCGGTTCAGTAGTATTTGCGTGAAACACACACATACACATCCTCACAAACTTTCGCATTAGTAGGAAGTAGGATTGTTATAAAAATAAAAGTTATATTTGTTGGCGTAAACTATTTTATTGTAATTTTGGGAAATAAATAATGTCAAAATTGATTACCTACAATAAAACGCAGTTTTATTTTATTACATTACACTATTGTTTTTTTTTATCAAAACATGTATTTGAAGTAGCATATATGATATAATATTATGCTGATCCAAGCATTTTCACTCAAAACTAATATCACTAATGATTTGTAAAATTAAATTATTTCAATATACATTTCATAACCAACAAGTAAGAATAATTATTCATACAACAACAAATCTAAAACACTATTTACTACGGAAAAAAAACCAGGAAGGTGAAAAACATATTTACGATTTCGATGCACTCGACTTTTAGTAAAATATAGTAGGTAACAATATTATTATGGTTTTGATCACAAACATGTCTGTGGTTTTGACTTTAGCTACTAGTATCAGAAAGCTGCGTGTTCAATGCACGTCGGGGTCACACAACTGTGGAGGAAGGAAGGTAGAATACCTCCATCGAATAAGTTAAGTTTCTCGACATAGGTAGTAGGTACTCGATTGGCCGGCCGGCCTCAATGAAGATTGTCGGAAAGTTGTATATGTGCTCTGTAGCGAAAAAATTTCGCTTGCGCGATTCAGAGCGAGGTGTCGTACAGTATACCTAATGAAGTTTTTCACCTTTTTATTTTACTGCAAATACAAAATAAAAATTAAACAATGGTAATGTAAATTCTAAACAAACTACTACCAAAATACAATTGGAACAAAAATCATTTGACTGGTTGATTTCACCCAGAGGCCAGAGGCGGCTCGTGACAAAATTGAATGGGTGTTCACTTGAAATAAAACAACGAAAATACAATAGCGTTAGCGGGATAATTTATTACAAAAAAAAAATGAGCACCACATTTTATAAATGTCTATAACACTAAAAATTACAAAGTACAGGCTATTTCAAAACGAATTCAATGATTATCAATAATTAGTAAATCACCGAATTTGCATTCGCGAGCGTAGGTAGGTATCCATAGTGTTTGTTTATAATATAGGAGTGGCAACGTCGCGCGCAATTGCTGCTGTCATGCAATGCGGCAACGTTGCATGAGACTCAAAACGCTACCTGCTACGGTTTATTATGAACGATTGTTATAAAAATAAAAGTTATACATATTTGTTGGCGTAAACTATTTTATTCATCATTAATTTTGGAAAATAAATAATGTCAAAATTGATTACAATAAAACGCAGTTTTATTTTATACATTACACTATTGTTTTTTTTTTATCAAAACATGTATGCATTTGAGTAGTTAGTAGCATATAATATTCTGAATTTCTGATCCATGCCTATTCACTCAAAACTAATAATACTAATGATTTGTAACAGTAAATTATTTCAATAGGTATTTGAACATTTCATAACCAACAAGTAAGAATAATTCGTATACAAGATACAATAACAAATCTAATACACTATTTATTATTTTATTATTTATTATGTGAAAATAACCTGAAAAACATATTTACGAAAATAAAGTAACATATGTATATGGTTTTACTATTAGCTATCAAGAGAAATTGCTTATTCAAATAACGTCGGAGTTACAACTGTGGAAGAAGGAAGGTGGAATTCCTCCATCGATAAACAAGTCTACTCGACTGGCCGGCCGTTAAAGCCCTAGCCCCTAATGAAAGATATCGAAAAGTTGTATAAGTATGTGTTTTGTAGCGAAAAAATTTCGCTTGCGCGATTCAGAGCGAGCTGTCGCTACAGTAATTATATTTCAATTTTATCTTTTTATACCTGGTAGAACTGGCCGACGAATAAAAAAAATCGTATTAGAATAAATTACGGAACAAAAGAAGGATTGTAATTTGTAACTGAATTAGGTAATTAGGTATGTTTGTTTCTGGGTGCACCGTTTTCGACGACGCGACGCGCGACGTAAACGGAGTAGGTACCTACTTTGCTAAAACAAACTAAGTAATAAAATTGTGTGTCTGTCTGAAAATTCGCTAAAGCATATTTTACCAATGTTTGCAAGTTTGTGATTACTTTGATAGTTTACCGATTTATAATAATTGTATACTTATATCATTGTTTAAAAATATTCAAACACAATATGATATAGGTACTGATTTATCACTGGTTTCAGTGATGAACTGATGAGTCAATGTTAGCCACAATACTAATCACTTTCGTCATACATGTGTATGATTGATGTGATTTGCAATGTGGTGAAATTTCATAAAAATCACGGGCCAATTTTTTGTTTTGAATCCCACCGAAAATACATATATTACTAATTGCGTTATTAGAATAATTAATTACTATACCCACGATCAATTATTACAATTTACAATATAGTCTCAAATGCATACTAGAGAAATATTGCAATTTGAATCAATTAAAATGCATAGCATACAAAAATAAATTCACAACACAAGAAATTCCGCGCGCAAATCATAGCGCGTGTCAATGAAATCAAGAATGTAATTTTATATCAAGCCGACGACGACGCCGAACTAAAGTACTTACAGTACCATTGACCTTCAGTGTACAATACAGTCTACAGACCTACGACGGACGACCAAACAACAATAATGAGTAATAAATTGTTTACAAAAAAAAAAAACATAGTTTCTAAGGTCATTAGTTTTATTTTATTTTATTGTTATTTTTTTTGAACGATTGGAAATGAAATTACTCAATTATTACACATAGAACTTTGATTTATTAGAATTATAAGATAACGAACGCGAATGCACGACATCTAGCGCGTCAATGTTTAAACATCGCCTTTCGTTTGCTTGGCAAAAGTCACGCACACTACACTGTAGAAGTGTCAAATTTTGCCGGTATTTCACTGTTGTTTTTCTAAGTAAATAATGTAAGTTATTGATTAAAAAGGTCGATCGCGGACACATTTCATTGTAGAGAAGTGATAAAATGATTAGTTTTAAAGAAAGAGTGTTTGTGTTAAGTGTTTAGTCGTGATCAAAAATGTATGGAGGGACGGGCGGAACATTCACCTTAAATAAATAACAAACATATAACCTTATATTCATATAACATTTAAGATAATGTTTCTGAGTAAGCACTATCTTATTAATTACGCTTATGTTTAATGATAGGACGGCTAATCAGTAGCAATCAGTCTCACAAATTCTTTTAAAATTAACTTAATTAACATTCTTTTAAAAAAGGACCGTAATAATAACACTATTTTAATTTTCAATAGTATTTTTGTATCAAACAAAAAAAGCTTTGAAATAATCTTCTCTCCGCTCGTTAATCCTTAATAATTAAGCAGTTTAAAGCCTGACGATAAGAGACTACTTCTTTTTTTGAATTCTCTGAAAGTAAGACCTTAGAAAACAAATTTTATCTATAGTCTTATCTCCCAACCTGCTTCGCACAGAACTGCATATGTAGCCGGCTGCTGAGAATGCCCTTTCGGCCTCTACACTGGTCGGTTTTAAGGTCATTAAATACTCATAAACCATAGATAAATGTTCACCTCGCACTCCTTCGCTCTCATAAATGCTCATTTCTTTTTTCAGGATCTTTTCGTAATCTAATTGACCACTTGGCTTTTGTTTATTAAAATTCTCCTTCTCTCTTTTAAGTTCTATCTCAAGCTCTAGCTCTAAAGTCATTTTAACGGGTTCTTCGATTCGAAAATGGCGGTAACTCAAAACTAAACAATAGAAATTGATACGTTTGCGGATCCGCATCGCTGGATCAAGATGTATGCTGGATCCAGCATGTTTAAAAAGGCGCTGGATCCAGCTGGATTGTTGTATGCTGGATCCAGCAATTGCAATCCCTAGTCTATACGGACGGCAGCAAGATTGAGGGTCGAGTCGGAGCCGCCCTTTCCGTATTGAAAGGTGAGGCTGAGACAAAGGCCATTAAGCTTGCGTTGCCACCGTATTGTACCGTCTATCAGGCTGAGCTCCTAGCGCTCAAAAGAGCAGTAGACATAGCCTGCAAGAGTGGAGCGGCAAAGGTCGGTGTCCTCAGCGACTCCAGATCGGCGCTCCAGGCGGTTACCCTGAGTTCCCCTCATCCCCTGGCTGTGCAAACACGGGCGGCCCTCCGAAAAGCTGCATTGCAGAGGCGGGAGGCCTCCCTGTTTTGGATTAAGGCGCACGCAGGGCTTAAGGGGAACGAACGGGCAGACGAGTTAGCCAAGGAGGCCGCTCTGGGGTTGAGGAGGAAACCGGATTACGATCTGTGTCCTGTTTCATTCGTCAAGCGTATTTTGAGACAGGATACGATCAGCGAATGGGATAGGAGATACGATGTAGGAGGAACGGCCGGAGTCACGAAGCTCTTTTTCCCAAGCGCTGCTGCTGCATACAAGGTAGTCGGGAAAATAGACATCACACACCACACCACACAAGTACTGACTGGTCACGGCGGATTCGCCTTCTGTGAGGTTCTGATGAGGATTCTGATTAAATTTTTAACTGTAATAGGACAATAGTATAATTTTCATGATTGTGTAATCATGTGTAATAGTCGTGTCTTCAGTGCAGTGTCTATTTTTTATGATAATAGTAACTATCGTGTTTTGTGAAACAATCCAAAGTTGTTTCATTTACTAAAATGTCCTGTATTTCATAAAATATACTATAATAATCATCAAACAATACTTAAGTACCTAAACTATTCATATAAACAGTAATAGTTATAACAATAAAATGTACGTTACTGTTAAACAATCGAATAACCTAATAATAGATTTTTACAAATGTTCAGTATACAAAACAAATAACACGAATATTAGCGCAACAAGATTTTACTGTTGCCGTCGAAAATATAAATTTGGACAGCGCTAGTCGTCCGCTAAACGGATGAATAAAATAAATTAGTCGTCCGATTACCGGATGAATAAAATAATTTAATCGTCCGATAACATCTATTTATCTATATAGTTAGGTTATCGGGGTTTCTTTAGAGAACTGCCGCACGTATTATAGGTTTTTTGTGGGGGGAGGAGAGGGGGGAGGAGGGCACACGTAGGTATTTGATTTTTTTTTTGCGCGTCGACGGAGCCCCGCTTCGCGGGGCTCCTATTTCTGTGTAGTTTTTTTTTAAGAAACCTAACCTAACCTAACCTAACGGCTAACCTAACCTAAACTTGATTTTTTTTGCGCGTCGACGGAGCCCCGCTTCGCGGGGCTCCTATTTCTGTGTAGTTTTTTTTAAGAAACCTAACCTAACCTAACCTAAAGGCTAACCTAACCTAAACCTAACCTAACGAATTGAGGGCGAATATCTCGGCCATTTTTGATTTTAGAGAAAAGTTGTTCCTATAAAACATGCTTATATTAGCGTAATCTTTACGATAAAACAATAATAAATAGGTGTTATAATGACACCAACTCCATCAAAAATCAAAGTCCTGCGCCCCCTTTGCTTTAGTCCAACCCAACTAGCTTTAGTGTTAAAAGGTTATCTAGTAATCCGAATAATCGGACGATTAAAACACACACACATACACACACACACACACACACACACACACACACACGCACACTCACTCACTCATACATTGGAGTTTGTTAAATATTTTATTTTTGTTTCTTTATACTTCTTACACTGCAATGTATAGTCTTTTAAAAAACTAAAATATAATTTTTAAAAAATCAAAATATATTTCTGTAACATCGGAAGAGACTAGTTTCCCACAACACAGGGGATCCTAGTGTGGGGACTAGTGTATCTCAATTACGTGCCCGTTATTTTAATATGCTATTTGTACTGTATTCAAAACTTATTGTACTACACTGTGAAACAAATAAATGATTTTTATTTTTTATTTTATTTTTATTTTTTTATTAAATTATTTTATTCATCCGGTAATCGGACGATTAAATTATTTTATTCATCCGGTAATCGGACGACTAATTTATTTTATTCATCCGTTTAGCGGACGACTAGACACTTCGTATAAATTTACACGAACAATATCGCAAGTGACATTACTGACCAGAGCTTGACCTACACTAGTATAGTAAAATGCATCCAGTTAAATTATAACGAAGCCCTTGGGACTACTTAAATTTTGTTGAAATAACCAGATATCTGAAAAAATTAGCTTCCATATGCGATATTAAAAGTCTCTGATACTTGTTGTTTAATGGAGTTATTAAGGAAAAATGGTTTTTTATTTTTCCTGAACATTTACACTTTTACGATTACCGGATTATTCGCGGGGGGCGTCGATATGTACTTACATATTATATCATACGAATATATATTTATCGCCATATGTAAATCAGTGAAATCAATAATTTTTCTATCATTAATATCAAGTTTGCTTACCTTTACTAGTTAGTATTTATAGTATATAGAGTATCATCACTACATAGTATAAAACAAAGTCGCTTTCTCTGTCCCTATGTCCCTATGTCCCTTTGTACGCTTAAATCTTTGAAACTACGCAACGGATTTTGATGCGGTTTTTTTTAATAGATAGAGTGATTCAAGAGGAAGGTTTATATGTATAATAACACCCATTAAATAGTGAAGAAGTACTGTTATTTTTGAGGTTTCTAATGTGATGTCGTAAAAAATTACATTTTTTCCGCTTACATTGCAAACGCTGGCTGAACCCTACGAGTTTTATCAAAATAATGTACTAAGTATTATACACATTGAAAAAAAGTCCGCGATGGTATATGTCTATCTCTTATGGATAACCCACAATAACTTTTTTTTTGTCATTTACTTTTTACGACAAATAATGGCTAATTTTCGAAGCGATTTTAACCAATACAGCATTAATACTTAACCAATTAAATACCTTGAATACATTGTTCATTTAATATAGATCTATATGGCCCTTTACACCGTATGATTTAAGTGAATAGTTTCGAAGATATTACAGATTTAAAAATTGCGGGACGTAGCGTTTGCGGCGGTACCGGCCGGCCGCCCGGCTATATATTTTCGAAGTGTCTAGTCGTCCGCTAAACGGATGAATAAAATAAATTAGTCGTCCGATTACCGGATGAATAAAATAATTTAATCGTCCGATTACCGGATGAATAAAATATGATGATATGATATACCGGATGAATAAATCGTCCGATTATTCGGATTACTAGATAACCTTTTAACACTAAAGCTAGTTGGGTTGGACTAAAGCAAAGGGGGCGCAGGACTTTGATTTTTGATGGAGTTGGTGTCATTATAACACCTATTTATTATTGTTTTATCGTAAAGATTACGCTAATATAAGCATGTTTTATAGGAACAACTTTTCTCTAAAATCAAAAATGGCCGAGATATTCGCCCTCAATTCGTTAGGTTAGGTTTAGGTTAGGTTAGCCATTAGGTTAGGTTAGGTTAGGTTTCTTAAAAAAAAAACTACACAGAAATAGGAGCCCCGCGAAGCGGGGCTCCGTCGACGCGCAAAAAAAAATCAAGTTTAGGTTAGGTTAGCCGTTAGGTTAGGTTTCTTAAAAAAAAAAACTACACAGAAATAGGAGCCCCGCGAAGCGGGGCTCCGTCGACGCGCAAAAAAAAAATCAAGTTTAGGTTAGGTTAGCCGTTAGGTTAGGTTAGGTTAGGTTTCTTAAAAAAAAAACTACACAGAAATAGGAGCCCCGCTTTGCGGGGCTCCGTCGACGCGCAAAAAAAAAATCAAGTTTAGGTTAGGTTAGCCGTTAGGTTAGGTTAGGTTAGGTTTCTTAAAAAAAAACTACACAGAAATAGGAACCCCGCGAAGCGGGGCTCCGTCGACGCGCAAAAAAAAATCAAGTTTAGGTTAGGTTAGCCGTTAGGTTAGGTTAGGTTAGGTTTCTTAAAAAAAAACTACACAGAAATAGGCTCCTCCCCCCACAAAAAACCTATAATACGTGCGGCAGTTCTCTAAAGAAACCCCGATAACCTAACTATATAGATAAATAGATGTTATCGGACGATTAAATTATTTTATTCATCCGGTAATCGGACGACTAATTTATTTTATTCATCCGTTTAGCGGACGACTAGCGCTGTCCATATATTTTATACCCGTGCGAAGCCGGAGCGGGCCGCTATGTTTTTATATACAACGTTCACAGTTTTTCTGTAGTGTATTTACTATTTAGTATCAGCATTGCACCCGTGCGAAGGCGGGGCGGGTCGCTAGTATGCTATAAATATTAAATACTATGCTAGCTTGTTATACCCACAGCTGAGGGTAGAGCGGAGCTCTTCCTATGAATTGAGATTCATATCATTTTCGTTTTGCAAATAAATGTAAGTATCAACAAGATGAACATAAAGGACAAAATGAATCTGGTGTTAAATAAAACAACTAGGTGTTATCTTTTAAGTTTTACGTTATGTTTTCTTTAGATCGGTGACTCTAGGTAGCGTTAGCTACTATTAAGTATTCTCAATTCTGTGCTCTAGGTCCTAGAACCGCAATGCTGGAAGTTATAAGATTCTGGAGTTTTTCTTAATCTGTTGTTAGCGAACAAACCATTCATTAGTTAGTTAAGTACCTATTTTATATTTACACATCAGTGCACATCATTAGTCAGCAATGACATTTGAGTTTTGACAAGTCGTGCGTAAAACGTGTGTGAACCTACCTAATATTTTAATTACAGTCATTTAAATGTTAGGTATATTTAGTTTCGATAGGACAAACAATCGTATAGTATGCTATTTAGTAATGATCTACTGCCTAATGAGTTGGAGGGGATAAAAACAACTGGAATACTCGGTACCTACTAATATTCAAAGCCTGTAGTCTGTACAAATTAGAACCTAATTAAGTAATTTCGTCCCCATTATTCAATCCAAAGCAAATGCAAATTCAAATAAGAGTCAATACAATGTAGGTACGTAGATATACGTCAAGTAAAATTTCTCTTTCCCTAACCGGAAATATTGATAATATTAAATATCCGTACAGAACGAACACATGCTTTGCAAAACAATGTCTTTGATGAAGCCGCCTCGACGTTTATGCATTGAAACGATATGTATTTTATGGTTTACGATGTTCCGAGTACGCGAAAGCCAATATCGATTTTACCTTCGAAAGAATTGGCATTTAACTATTGTTTATATAAACCGTGACTAGTCGAATCAATATTTACCGCTATGTACCTAGTCTGTTATTGTTAGTACTTTGACAAAACGTAGACTGTATTGACACAGTATTGATTACAATTAGGTACGTAGACACAAATGAGATTTTCCTTCTCATACGATAATAACGAAAGCTGAATCATTATCATATTATCACATTATCTACCATTATTTTTCATAGTGATTTTTATAATTGCCTCTCTTTTCCCATATCAATCATCTATTTTATTCATAAATTCATGTGAGTAGTCGCACTTTCCCCAAAAAAGGTAAACAAAATTTAACATAAACACTCAAATATTTGTATTTAATAAGCATGACAACCCAGCAATAGAAAGTCAATTGATCTTTACTAGAAAACAGTTACTACTCGCAACTCGCAAGTTTCCCGATTGTCTATATAGAAGCTGTTGGTATTTTGCGGTAGCGAAATGTGTTTTATAATTTCAGCTTGAATTTCATAAACTCTTATTACATTGGATGTGGTATTTGTACAACAAGATGTTTATAAATATTATATAATAATTTATTTTATACATTCTATGATAGCTTTGTTGGTCTATCTACTCATAAGGAGTCTTATCTATCACACCTGGACCATATATGTCAAATTTATAAAATAACGGCCTTACTAATAAAAAGTTAAACAATGGATAAATTTCTACCATTTTCTACCATAGCTGTGTCCTGCTCTTGCTCACATGAAACGTCAATCATAAAAACAAGACAGGTTATTGCAATAACTAATCCATTGCAAAGCGAATGGGTAACATTTTATTAGTAAGACCGTTAATGTATTATATATACATAATTAAGTACGATAATCAAAGTACATAGTTGTTGTTATATTGCCAGCAAGAAGACATAATATTGCTGATATTTATTAAATCACATCAAACTTCTTAAATACAAAGTAACGTAATTTAACTATGCAAATCTATAAATAAAAAAAAAAAGATGGGTTGCACTCCGGGAGTGCCGGCAGAAGTGAAAACTTTGATATTTTGGAATGGTATCCGTCTTACGCATGGAATATAAGGGCTAAAAAAAAAAAAAAAAAACCATCTTACGCTTTTTTGATCAGGCCACGTGTCCTGACGCGAGTTCAAGATTTTATACCCAACGCCGCTAAAGAAGTTTTCACTTCAAAAATAAAATAAAGTCACTCACGACATTATCAATGTACAAAATGCCATATCAATTTTTCATACGCTCGTCGACTACGCTTTCACTTGACCGAGCTAACTCATTATTCTAGCTATCTGCTGTCACAATATCTGCACAGTGAGCTTTTAATTAGACTCCAGTGTTGCCGTCACAGAAAACATTAATTATACAAATAGAAATACCGTTAAATCAACCTCTGGTCGAATTGTTTTGACAGCAACAATTTTTTCTAATATTCATTAAAATCTTTAAACAGAGCGTAGGTGTACATAAATTCTTTATTGTTATTAGCAACTACATATTATTAAATATACTACCAATAAGATTAAGATATGCTTGTTCTAGATCTTATTTTAGATTGTTTATAAATTCAAAGAATATTTTTGTTAATTTATCTGAAACAATTATAAAGAAATGCGACGAAGCTTTCAAAGGATTTGATTAAAAGTCCGTTATTCTCAAACGCTAGTTAAGACTAGTTAAGACTCTCATATTACAATGTATCGGTGAACAATTTAGTGTGATTACCGGCTGTTATCAATCCGTTAGCAATGATTAACCTCAATGTAGACGGTTATTAATCACACGTTAGAAGTTTCGGCACTTCAAACTTTGTAGTTTGTACCGTTACCATCGCGAATGTTTCGCTAAGCATATAGAAAGCTTGTTATATTTGTCTAGTTTATCTTAATGCTTTCAGCGACACGACTTTAAGTTTAACCTGTGAGGGAAAAGAGTATCAGATCTCACCCTGAAGTTTTTAATGGCCTGATAAGTTTATTTTTTCAATACGATTTCAGTTTTCGAAAACAAGGAGGACAACTTACGTAAACTGAACTCAAACATGATATTTTTAGCAGTTTTCCTTAGAGCGTTGACCAGAAATCCCTAGAAAAACACCTCACTGTTTGCTTTGGATAACGTGACGGTATTCGGATTCGTAAAATTGTCTTCTTGTTTATACTAAACGATATCGCAAGGTTCACATTTCCGGCATGCCATAAATTTCGTATTTTCGATTTCACCAGTAAGTGTTTACTTGTCTAGTATTTTATGGAACACAATTGTTTGTGCCTAGAGCGCTGTGAATTGCCTGTCATACCTGCTAGCCTAGTAATTGTAATATGAATCCTATAGCTGGCGGCGCCGCTTTTTGCTTATAAAATATAGATTAAATGATACCATAAAAAGTTTCATTACTTTTACTTTAATTATTATATTCGATTTTATATAATCCAAATACAGAGGCTATAAATGAACCTGCAATACTTAATTTCTCTTTTCATATTTTTTATATCTAGACAAAAGAGCAGGAAAACTTAGAGCATTAATCCAACTTAATGCTCTAAGCCGGAAAATGAAAGCAGAAGTTAAGAAAGCAAAATAAGAGGTGAACTTTGCCGACCATCTCTTTGAAGCTTTGTGCCGAGGCTTTAATAATTATACAAATATAAATTTCACACACGTAACGTAAATTTACCGAATATTTTGTTAAAACATTAGAATGAAAAAGAATATTAATTTTCTCAGAGCAATAATAATAGAAATCTAATCGAAATGATAAACAATGAGTCCACGAGGTACAATCGAGATAAAAATACTCCACGTAGGGGTAATTGCGAGACTCTTACCTTGTATAATTTTGTGCAATTTAGATTTTATCTGTACCTTGTTATAATAAAGTTGGAGGTCCTTCAAAAATTGTGCGTAGCTTTCGCATTTAAGCGAAAAGGTTACACAAAAGCGCTTTGTCACATGAAATCAATTCAAAGCTTTTTATCACTTCGACACGCATAATTCTGTTTAATGTAAGTTCGATATTATAATAATATGTACGAAATTTAAAACGATTGACGTTGACTGTACAAATTAGGCTCGTACATCGCTGTAATGTTTAGTAAATATTAAATGCACATTAGAATGAACTCTCTGACCCTGCCGGCTGCCACGTGCATAGCTTTTGTTTTTCTCTGTATTTCCTCGTTACATCAGACGACGTGGCTGCGTTCTTTGATCTGTACCATCTCTATGTTTGTTTAATCAATAGCGACAATCGAAGTCCGTATTAATTAGGAAACGCTCTAGTATTTTAGCAAATATTGGGGCATAGCCGGATTAGTGTTTGTGAAGGTCGGGCTATGAAGTGGCTTCTTTGATACAAATGCTATTACCTATATAAAGTTAACAGTATTAGAGGTTATGAACTCCGTTTAGTGATTTGTTTAATTATACCCATATGTTGGTTTATCATGTTTACTATATTATGCTTGCTCCAGTTAAATTAATTCTAACCTATATGAGTAATTCGGCATGATGAGCTGTGTGCATTGAATGTGTTCAATTGATATAATTGAATAGGTAGGTATTATCAGAGATAAATAACAAAACAACACCTTCTTTAAAATTAATATAATATGTAGGAAAAAGTTTCATAAATACTCTCTTTTTACTATTATTAAACATTTATTTTCTAGGAAGGTTTAGATTTATATTATATAAAAACTAGTTTCGACAATTTTTGTTTTATAGAGTTTATCATTCATCAAATTACCAAAATATAAAATGTTTGTATTATATATTATATAGTTTTAGCTATTATTTAAACAAAAGCCGCGTTTTTTTTCGATATAACACTAAATATAACATTTATAAAAGTAGATAAAAATCCTTATGGTCGTTATAGTCATATAAAGCTCTATTTTAAATTTGAGAAGTCCTACTTGACTTTAGCATGCCTTTTAGGATCATCGGAATAAGCATTGTTTTTATACAAGGTCATATACTACTAACTACATAATATTGTTATTTTTATGTATGTATCAATCTAAATCTATGTCGTTTCTATTTTCAGCTCCACTTTGCAGCATCTACTATCCATCAGAGTCAATAGTGTGCATTATAGTGCACAGTTCTACACATATAAAATTTGGATGTACCTTCATTACAAAAATGGTAATGAATATGATACAAATTTAATCCGTTTTCTCTAATAAATAGGGCATTGAATGTGACACTCGATTTTGTTTGCAGAAAGCATTACGGGTAGGTACACGGAATGCATCGGTCTCGATTCCCGGTTCATTGGAAATCGAACTATCGTGTTACGCCGCCGACATTCTTACGTTTGTATCTAAATATTTATTAGAACACGGAAACGTTTTGTGGATATTATATAAAATACTATAGAATACTTTTAGAGAGCGATTGAAACATAGCTTTTATGTCGTTTCGTTTGAGTGCGAACAATATGATCTAAATTAAATTTCCGTTCTTACATCTAAGATGACTTACTATTTATACTCGCAAAATGCAATCAGAGCACCTATTGCATTATGTTTAACCGATTCGCTTGCAGGCACAAAACACATACCTACATAATATACGAAATTGTGTAAGGACTAAGGAGTATCAACAATGACGTCTGAATCCTGAGGTCTTTATGCTGAAGTAAACGCAAAGTACATACAGTAGCACCTCTATAAGTCGAACATCAAGGGAGACGCCAAAAAATTCGAGTTATAGAGTTTTCAACTTATGGAGGATTTCGACTTAGGCGGATTTTGATTTATAAATTTTGAGCTATAGAGGTAAAATAAATAAAAATTCAACTTGCAAAAGTGACAAACATATTATTATTTATTATAAATCAACATTATTTCAAATCATTTTGAAATAAAAAATATGGCATTAAAAAAGTCAGTATTTTTTTTTGCTTTAGATAATTTGGTTGTTCTCTAGCATTGTCTAATCTATAAAGAGCAGAAAATTCTTTTTCTTCAGAGATACTGGTTTGCTCTATAAAATTTCGTAAGTTATTCAATGAGGTCCTTGCCTCTTTGATGTAAGCCCATGGAGCGCAAGTACTATTCACGTCTTTTATATCATCTTAATCATTATCGTATAGGAGCTAGCAACGTTGACAAGAGAGAATTTTAGTATAGTTGGTTCTTTGATATACTGTTTCTCTTCCTATTTCGGTTAGAGTCCGGGCTGTCTGGCTGGCCGCAGTGGTTGCGTTTATTAGTGCGCATCTTATCTGCACAGGAAAATATCCGTAATTTAAAGTCATTTTAATTATTTTGAAATAAAAAATTGCGTATGGCACCTATTTAACAACGGAAAAAAAACTTCTTGCAATAAAAAATTTATGTCTGATGGATCTATCTAAAGGCAAAAGATTAAAAATTACGCGTTAATAAATGACTTTAAATTACGGATATTTATTTACCTGTGCGCACTAATAAACGCACCACTACCGCCAGCCAGACAGCCCGGACTCTAACCGAAATAGCAAGAGAAACAGTATATCAAAAACCCAACTATACTAAAATGACTTTTTTTAAAACGTTAATAGCTCCCGTACCATTAGTATCGGTTTTCTGAGCTACTGAATCGATAATTTCGTCATCAGATACTTAATGCAAACACGTGTTTACGTGAGTTATAAATTTATTATCGTATACTCCTGAAATGTTTTCTAAGAAACAATAGTGTACTTGCACTGTCGGCAAGTTCTTAAAGTCGGTAACTTATTTTTGTTCGAACAATAGAGGTAATAAATTCCAAATGATCAAGTTATAAAGGTTGTAAAATAAAACGTTGCTATGTTCGAGATACAGAGGTCAAATTTAATTTTTCGAGTTATAGAGTGAAAATATGTACCAAATTGGCTTGGAGGGACTCGGTGATTATTTCGACTAACAGAGGGTCAAGATTTCAAGTAATGGAGGTTTTCGTGTTTGAAGGGAAGGGAACAAAACATTTTTTCGAGATTTTGAGGTTTTTGACTTATCGAGGTTCGACTTAACGAGGTATATTGAGATCTCACCCTGTAGTAGTAGCGACATAGTAACAGACTACAATATTATTTTATTGCATTGTTGATCAAATGCTCACAAATATGCTGATCAATGCACATAAAAATTTTAAAATACATAAAAGAAACAAATATAACGTAATAAAAGATTCACGTAAGTATATATTTAATACAAACCAAGAATAACCATTTGAAAATGATATAATAGTTGTGATTATTAAACTTAGATCTTATCAATCAAGAGTGCTTCGTTCCAGACAACCTTGAAACAAAAAGTGCATAAAATAGATAACCGATTGACAACAGAACGAGTAAAATGTAATAAAATTACATTTTAAAATAAAATTCCTATTCGACTTCAAATTTATTACTGTTTTTCGATGGCTTGGATGAGAATTTCATAGAATTTTAAATGATTATATAGTAGCGATTTAATATTATAAATGTGACAAAGTACAATTTTTTCACGCCGTAGATAATGATAATGAAAGGTATCAAATGCGTAGGAATGATGAATATTCGTAAAATAAAGATTTTTTTTAAATAAATTGTATGCATGTATACAAAAACGTATCGGAGCAGAGCAAGGAACAGATACCTACAACAAAAAGAAAACTCTTATGTGTCCAGTATCCCCCAAAATTAAGAAGAATTAAAGGCACTTCTAAAGGCAAAATCTATCACATTAGTAACGCTACATAGTTATCCGATCGGATATAGGTTCACATTTAGCGAATACATAATATAATTATATGTATTTGACCTCTATATGCCGACAATAACAAGTAAGTAATTAAAAAAATATACATCTTTAAAAGATTATGCAGGGGAACGACGATTCAATGAATTAACTACATTGTTGCTATGACGCTTAGATATTTTAATTAAATGAAAAATTGTTGCCAGTATCACATAGGCGCTTGTAAAATGCAATTAACTTTAGAAGAACGTTAGAACGTCTAGTCTAGAACGTCTAGAACGTTCGTATGTGTTTGTATGATAATAATACAAATTCCATGTTTTGTAATCGTGTATTTATAGAAAACAGAGCATTTTCTAGCAGAGAAAAAATTAGTTCCCTTAGCATGGACAATAGTTCTATAGTTCCTATTGTTTTTGTAAAGAGTATTGGCTACTTGAGCTCAAAAACTTAACTTATAAACTTATAAAAACATAAAACTTAATGTCTTGCAAACTTTCGTAACGTAGCGCATTTCTTTGTGAAAAAATATATACTTTACGTTAATCAGACCCTGAAATTACGCAGTTCCTTATACTTTTTTAAAGAAAACAAAGCACTTTGCTTTCTGAGTGTTGCGTAATTTGAACATACACAACAAAAGACTTTTATAATTGTTGAGTCATGTCAAGTTTGCTGGCGAACAAGGACTTAACAGGATATTAATCAGAACGATAGCGTTATCAAACTTTCCCGAATTGCATTTTTGTTTGGAACATAAAAACAGTAGTTCGATAACAGCCACATTGCTGGGCTGATAATGATTCCGAATGGCACAAAAAATGCTATTGTTCTAAGGACATTTTTTTTTAATTTAAATGTACATATTGTGATTTGACTATTTACTTGTCTCAGTTAGAATTGAAATTTTGTATTTATCAAGTAACAATTTATAGTAATGTTTTTCCTCCTTTCACATAGTTGATAGTTCTTAATTTTTAATAGACAGAAAAAAAGGTTAGCTTTTTGGTTCGCTTATCTAAAAATCGCTTAGCTAAAATAATGTTAAATACGTCTCAATTCAGTTTCTTATTAAACAGATCGGCAGAGTTGCTATGCGTTTATTGTTTGATAAATTACCTACCTACCCGAAAAGCTGTAATTATTATCCTATATCAGATTTATCTCTAACTATGGAAGTGAAGGACAAGTAGGTATTTTATTAACTATACTAGCGGTTCGCCCCGGCTTCGCCCGTGGTACATATATAAGGACCATCGTCTTACTTCAAGAAATATAATAAAAAAAGAAGAAAATAACCTGACATTTTATTTAATTCATATAGTATTTAAAATAGCAAAATAATTACGTAGACTCCTGCGTCAAATTGCAAGATGTGCGTAAAAAAAGATAGGCTGATTCATTTTAAAATTTGTTATCTTTTCTGATAACATTTATGTCCATAATATAAGTATTTCGGAAATATCCCATGAAATTCCCATGTTTGCGCAAACCTGAGTGAATGATCTTATCTCAACATAATATCATTTGAATAAATACGGTGAATAAACTACGCATAAAAAAATTGCGTAAAAGCAGTATAATACAAAGAAAGCTTAGCTTCGAGACTTCTCAATAGTTCTTTTGCCTCTAATATTTTTTTGTAATATTTTTTACTAGCGACCCGCCCCGGCTTCGCACGGGTGCAATGGCGGCAGGCCGGTACCGCCGCAAACGCTACGTCCCGCAATTTTTAAATCTGTAATATGTTCGAAAATATTCACTTAAATCATACGGTGTAAAGGGCCATATAGATCTATATTAAATGAACAATGTATTCAAGGTATTTAATTGGTTAAGGATTAATGCTGTATTGGTTAAAATCGCTTCGAAAATTAGCCATTATTTGTCGTAAAAAGTAAATGACAAAAAAAAGTTATTGTGGGTTATCCATAAGAGATAGACATATACCATCACGGACGTTTCTGTAGACCTTTTCAATGTGTACAATACTTAGTACATTATTTTGATAAAACTTGTAGGGTTCAGCCTGCGTTTGCAATGTAAGCGGAAAACATGTAATTTTTTACGACATCACATTAGAAACCTCAAAAATAGCAGTACTTCTCCACTATTTAATGGATGTTATTATACATATAAACCTTCCTCTTTAATCACTCTATCTATTAAAAAAACCGCATCAAAATCCGTTGCTTAGTTTCAAAGATTTAAGCATACAAAGGGACATAGGGACATAAGGACATAGGGACAGAGAAAGCGACTTTGTTTTATACTATGTAGTGATGATACCCTATACCTATAGTACCTAGTATATTATCTATGCTAATACTTGCACAATTTATAAATAATTTCTATAGACTTCATACCGGTGGGCTACAAATAAATCTATGACTAGTTAAATTGTCTCTTAGCAACATAGGAATAAAGAGAATATATATGACTGTATCATCATATAACCCATCGCTTATCTTTTAGCTGTACCGCAGATAATATAATACTTTGCTGTACCAAGAAGTGCGGCGACTTTGAAAGTTTTTGCTCACTCAAAATTTGAGGAAAAATGTACTTACGTCATGCATTACGGTCAGGGTCACCAACTTGTATAGACAACGTATTATTGTCCTCTTATATATAAATAACGTATTTTATTATACGTTGGTTAATACATTTTATCTTACAATTGCCTTGGCCTTTAATGAGTGTTATATATGTCACTTTCAAGTACAGAAAGACTTTTTAATTTTTGTACATACTATTTCTGCAATTATCACATGTTGACATTAACGACTTTTTATTGTTCACTACGAGATTTTTATTACTAGAGTATAAAATAAGTTTGTTACCATTCTCTAGTTACAATTAAAATGATAACAATTACGACCTGTGGAACTATTTCAAAATTATCAGTAAGTAAATTAATCTTTATGAAAAGAGAAGTCTAAATATCAAGCCAAGGAAATAGACAAAACCTAGAGCAATATATTTATTGGTAATCAATTGGTTTTTATTGACTAAAAACTATGTCTTCTATACAGGGTGTCCCACTGTTGGTATACTAAGCTCAAAGGAGGTTATAGTTTTGCATACGCTGAGTACGTAAAAAATACTTATAAAATTCCAGACGCTTTTTTTTTAAATAGATGAATTCTTAAAACTCTATGTGTACACCCACAACAAGCAACCCGCCCAACTTTGCCACCAGCACGTGACCTATCGTTTAAAATTATGTTTTCAAAGACAAAATGCTCACATGAGAGAAGCGGTATATGCCGATTGCGCGAAGTTAGAGAAGAAAACATGAATTTTCAGGAAAAATTTAGCAAAAAATTTTTGATGTAATTTTGTTGTTTAAGTATTTTTTACGTGATCAGTGTATGCAAAACTACAAGTCCCTTCGCGCTTGGTATACCAATAGTGGGACACCCTGTATATTAGGGACCTACTCAATAATTTTATATTGGAACACCGTCATGATATATTTTCAGCGTACCTATCTCACTCGGATAAAATAGGAACCATATACTTTAACACAATTGCATTATTATTCATTCTGATGTAACAACGAGAATACTAGATCCAAAAAGTTTCAAAGAAACAATCACAATCTATATTGGTGCTAAAAAATTAGTGCCGGCCTTTCGGTTAGTCTAGTTGTCACGTAATTTGCAGTTGCGTCAAAATTCGTCACGGTAAATGACCCGCTATCTGTTACGTGCATCCCATGAGTCAGATAAAATTGTTACTATATGTATATGGTGTATACTGTATGGTGTATGGTATAGTTTGTGTGAACTCGTTGACCTTTAGTCTGCTATGAGTGTTGGTGTTTTCTGCTTTGTGCTATTTATTTGGTTTAGTAACTTAGTCTTCCTAACCGGATAGAATTATTATAGATGATATAATTTATTTAGAGCTAATCAAATAATTGTTTTGATAGGTAACTAGTTTTCCTAAACAAATAGATGATATTTAATTTATTTAGGGCTTATCTAATTACTGTTTCATTTTGCAGGTGACTTGAAAATTTGAGAATGATGCATTATTTTATCGATTTAAACATTTCAACGTTCCTGTATTCAATCCGAAAACATTATTGGATTGATTCTTATCAGGCAAACTTATAATCAAGATATTCAAATTTAACTGTCAATTGGTAAATATGTTGACAATAAAAATATTAGCTCTAAGTTATACTTTGTTTAGTATATCTCTCGATTGAACTACGTTTTACGTTACGTACCTACGTGAAATAAACAATTATAAGTACTATTATTTTTCAGTAAAGTATTGATTACCTACAGCTAGCAAGGAAATGAAATGAACAAAGCGACCAAACTTTTTCCAAAGGAAATACTCAATACGACCCTGGTCCAGTCACGGTGGTCGCCGGAGCACAAAGCATCAGATGTGGATCAATTGCACTGACCTGCTTTATGGACAATATAATCAGCACTACGATACTGCTAGTTGTTTCGGTATAGGATTGTTCGATAGGTTGGGACTTGGGAGTATTGTTCTTTAATTGCTGTTATTAATGGTAATGAATATTATCAGACAAAATATTGTCATTTGTAATGTTTTTTGGATGCATTTATCTATTATTAATTATAACATAGATTTTATCATTTTAGTAGTATTTAGATGTAAAATTGTAAACTAAGTAAAATACAAATAAGTAGTTATAATAATTGCGATTTTTCGTATTAAACTTACTTACTGTATTTCTTTTCAAATGTTGTCAAAAGTTGACAACTCATAATAAAAAAAAAAACTCACACAGCAAGATTTTTGCTATTTATTCATATAATAGAGCAATTAATGAAAACATCAAATTATACCTACCTATCTACAATGTTACATTACGTCTCGTTGGCTATATTATCTCATGTTTGTTTGTTTTTTTAAAACAAGTTCGCTGCTATTGCATCTACTTTTTTAAAAATATAAAAAAATCGTAAGATAGTAGAGATTTTTAAAACATTTCTACATTCAACGGTTAAATTAATACGACTGCTACAATTCACATGAACCACCTAATTACCATAAAATAAATCTTCCTAGAAAATATATGCAATTATCGGAACATTGTAAATAATGAGTGTTTACAGTGTACCAACTTTATCACAGCTACTCGCGTTTATTGTGGCGATGTGGGTTCAGTGACCCGTATGTGGTCAATGTAACATGGACACCGCAACCCAACCGCCCAGTAATAGTAGAAATATTGCATACATATTGCGATATTTTGTTAAATGTAATATGAGTTTGCGGGAATAGGTTAAGAGCATGGTACGAATAAATAGATTGTGTGTACTACTTAATAGTTCCTATACTACTGTGATAGAGATGTGGCTAACACACAATGTATAATGGGTCAATGGATGGGTGAATATTGTTTTGCTGTTTTTAAGAGCTTTGTAAGATAATAAAAGCTCTAGTTAAATTCTACATTAGTCTGTCTCTTTGTTTGAGAATTTCAACAATATTTTGTGGTGTTAGGTTAGGCTATTTTTTGGTTAAAGGCTATTTTTGATGACAATGATGAAGCTGTTAGTTTTGTATTGATGATTTAAAAAATATGAATTTAGTTAAAATGAAGATACTTACTTTGTTAGAAGATAAGACTTAGTCATGATCTCATGAATGAACTCTCGGGCGTAAAAAATATTTATTTAAATAAAGCAGATAATAATGACACATTGTAGAGTTAATGAAATAATAAACAGCTTTTAATTTAAATGAAGTTTACGAAAGATATTTTCAATAACAAATATTTACAAATTACATAGTCAACAAGCCCTCGCGTTAAAATTTGTTATGTAACATTAGAATTCGAGGTGTGTGAACAAATAAAAAAGAGACAATGGAAATGAATACAATGATAGTCTATTGTTTGTTAAAAATAGTCAATATATTATAACGATACCCAAACAAAATACCCATTAATATATTAATACGGTATTTATACATCATTAATTTTAATATTATTAAAATGCATTCAGAAGTGCACATAATATTATAATAGTAGTTACAGAAGTATTTTGTTTGTATATCTATAGATTAAAGATTCTCGTGTGTGTGTTTACTAGTAGCTTAATTTCTCTGAATCTGCTTAACAAATTTTTATGAAACTTTATGAATATTCCGTCGATGTCAGATTCAGATCGTCATATATATATTATACCCTGTATATAGGTAAATGACGAGAGTATGCAGGCAGAAAGATTTTTGCCAGGTCACTGAGTGCATACCTATATACCTTATAAATTTTTCTTACTATGTTAATATACTCTATACCTACTTCCGATCAATGAGTAATTCTATTTGATAAGTAAAGAAATTGATAGTAGGGTCACTGCATCTTCCTCTATAAAACGGCAATTTATCGACACGATTAATTAATGTTCTACTTATAAATTATAAGCAGAATTTTTATAACTCATAATAATAATCTATACTAATATTATAAAGCTGAAGAGTTTGTTTGTTTGTTTGTTTGTTTGTTTGTTTGTTTGTTTGTTTGAACGCGCTAATCTCGGGAACTACTGGTCCGATTTGAAAAATTCTTTCGGTGTTAGATAGCCCATTTATCGAGGAAGGTTATAGGCTATATATCATCACGCTACGACCAACAGGGGTGGAGCCACGGGGGTGAAACCGCGCGGAGCAGCTAGTAACTCATAAAGTAAGCGGTACCTTTTTCCTATAAATATTCTGTTTATTTAAAACTTTGCATGTTTGAATATAACAGAAATTGAAATATGCTAATAATCTAAGAAAGCCAACTGAAAAGCGCTAGAAATTAAAATTACTGTTGTAGTCTATTACTATTAGTAGGTATTTTATTTGTATAACAGGTAAACTCCATAGTTTAAAATACTGTAAAGAAGATACTGTTATAAGAGTAATTAGGCTTAATAAATGATATATTTGTAAATAATAACTAAATCTATGAACTTAGTGAAAGCGATAGCATATCTACAGATTGTTCATTAATAATAGTAATTTTCTATTTAGTCTGTGAGAGTAAAATCACCAGCGTCTTCCGATGAATAGAATCATTAGTGCACGTCATGCAAGATGATTATAGCTACCTTAAATGGATATCAAAATATAACCGATACCTTGTTAATGTCGAACTAAAAATACGGATATTATCGTTATATTATGTTGTTGGATGTTTTATATGTTCTATACGAGGGTAAAAATATGTACCTACCTACTTATTAAAAATTTATAATTAGGTATTTCAAATTTTCAAACAATATTAAAAAGGTCCAGTACGATTTTTTAGAAATATGCACTTGTTAGGATGAACTGAGTTTTGCTCTAGAAATAATAGTAAAAATCAATAAAAATCTCGAAAATCTCTGTGATACTAACATGTAAAACGCATGACGTTGTTTATTAAAACAAAACTTTTACAAAATAACATATCAATTATATTATTGAAGATTGTTTACGTAGTCGAAGGCTCTGACGCACCACAGTCATTATTTCTAATAACCCATTAGTCCATTGAATAAAAAGTTCTAGAGTGCGTGAGTTAGTAACGTAAGATGTTTCTTCGGAAACATGTCAAGAGTCCCTAGGTAATAAACATACTAAAACCCCGGGACACTAGGAGGAGCCCCGGGGTGGGGGGAGTGGGGGAAAGGGTCCATTTTTTCATTTTTCGCTTAAATCTCAAAAACGATACATGTTAGAGAAAAACTTTCAAGGAAAATTTGAAAGGCCATAAAATTATCTACAAGTTGTACCTAAATAATTTTTTCCTATATCCTACCGTTTCTGAGTTACACGCAGTAAAAAATGATTTTGGCTCATCAATCGATCAAAAAATATTTCTTTCTTCCAAAAAACTCAAATGTGCAACTTGTGACCGGTACTGATAGATTGCTCTTAATTAGGTCTATAATTGGTAAAATAAACACATTCCTCCATGGAAGCCTTTAGGAGGAATCGATTGTCAAAATATTATATTAGGGTAGTTTGAGTTACTGAACTTGATCTTTTTATTTTTTTCTTCCAAAAAACTCAAATTGCAACTTGTGACCGGTACTGATAGATTGCTCATAATTAGGTCTATCATTGATAAAAATACCAGATTCCACCATGGAGGCGTTTACGGGGAATTGAATTTTATTAGGGTAGTTACGATACTTGAACTTTTTATTTTTTTTCTTCCAAAAAACTCAAAAGTGCAACTTGTGACCGGTACAGATAGATTGCTCTTAATTAGGTCTATAATTGGTAAAATAAACACATTCCTCCATGGAAGCCTTTAGGAGGAATCGATTGCCAAAATATTATATTAGGGTAGTTTGAGTTACTGAACTTGATCTTTTTATTTTTTTCTTCCAAAAAACTCAAAAGTGCAACTTGTGACCGGTACAGATAGATTGCTCTTAATTAGGTCTATAATTGGTAAAATAAACACATTCCTCCATGGAAGCCTTTAGGAGGAATCGATTGCCAAAATATTATATTAGGGTAGTTTGAGTTACTGAACTTGATCTTTTTCTTTTTTTCTTCCAAAAAACTCAAAAGTGCAACTTGTGACCGGTATAGATAGATTGCTCATAATTAGGTCTATAATTGGTAAAATAAACACATTCCTCCATGGAAGCCTTTAGGAGGAATCGATTGTCAAAATATTATATTAGGGTAGTTTGAGTTACTGAACTTGATCTTTTTATTTTTTTTCTTCCAAAAAACTCAAAAGTGCAACTTGTGACCGGTACAGATAGATTGCTCATAATTAGGTCTATAATTGGTAAAATAAACACATTCCTCCATGGAAGCCTTTAGGAGGAATCGATTGTCAAAATATTATATTAGGGTAGTTTGAGTTACTGAACTTGATCTTTTTATTTTTCTTCCAAAAAACTCAAAAGTGCAACTTGTGACCGGTACAGATAGATTGCTCATAATTAGGTCTATCATTGATAAAAATACCAGATTCCACCACGGAGGCGTTAACGGGGAATTGAATTTTATTAGGGTAGTTACGATACTTGAACTTTTTATTTTTTTTCTTCCATAAAACTCAAAAGTGCAACTTGTGACCGGTACAGATAGATTGCTCATAATTAGGTCTATCATTGATAAAAATACCAGATTCCACCACGGAGGCGTTTACGGGGAATTGAATTTTATTAGGGTAGTTACGGTACTTGAACTTTTTATTTTTTTTCTTCCAAAAAACTCAAAAGTGCAACTTGTGACCGGTACAGATAGATTGCTCATAGGTAATTAGGTCTATCATTGATAAAAATATCAGATTCCACCATGGAGGCGTTTAGGAGGAATTGAATTTTATTAGGGTAGTTACGATAATTGAATTTTTCACCTTTCATGGGATGTAGCTCGAAAACGG
The DNA here is from genome assembly GCA_029959065.1 of Colias behrii. Classification (NCBI taxonomy): domain Eukaryota; kingdom Metazoa; phylum Arthropoda; class Insecta; order Lepidoptera; family Pieridae; genus Colias; species Colias behrii. Next base: position 11,432,846 of record JARWMC010000001.1, read on the forward strand.
CTGCGAATAGAAAAAAATGATTTAGGTACAACTTGTAGATAATTTTATGGCCTTTCAACTTTTCCTTGAAAGTTTTTCTCTAACATGTACCGTTTTTGAGATTTAAGCGAAAAATGAAAAAATGGACCCATTCCCCCCCTCCCCCCACTCGGGGGCTCCTCCTAGTGTCCCGGGGTTTTAGTATGTTTATTACCTAGGGACTCTTGACATGTTTCCGAAGAAACATCTTACGTTACTAACTCACGCACTCTAGACCCCCCTTGGAAGGACTCATTCAATGGACTACATTGTAAATTACTATAATATTATGACGTATTTTGTGACGAGGTAAGCAGAAATCGTTTTGATTCTTCATTTGTATTCAATTAAAGGATAGAGCATAATATCAATAATTATAATGTTGCTAGAGACACGCTCTCATATACTCACAAATATACATAATTACATCATACATTTATTAATCTGACAAATTTTTTATTAGTTACTGATAAAGTTAGCAATGCCGGTGTCACCTGGGCACCTGCAGCACATTCGATTCTGCAACAAGTTTCATCAAAATCGTAGTTGTGGTTTAGACAGAAAACGTAATAGATAGACATACTTTCACAGTTATAATATTAGCATGAACAACACACTCGCTATACCTGAACCTGAAAGCTTAAAAGAAATAGTCTAAAACAGAGAGCGATGTATGAACATATACTATCGGTTATAATTGCTGCTTCCCGACCCGGTGGTGATGGTGATGAATGATAAGGCTATGATCTGACAGTTTTATTCGATTTTTGAGTTTAATTAATTAGTCTTATTCATTTTGGTTTGTGACAAATTGTAGGTACATGGAATCAATATGTTTTTTATCCGTAACACTTTATCTATTGAATATTTTTGGTGATTAGAAAAGTTTTGGTGAGAATTCCCTTGATAAGATCGGATTAAAAACCGTTTAGATAGATAATTTATATCTCACCGCAAATTTTCTATATTTGTTCGGATCAGTTTGTTACCTTGCCAGCTTTACTTTATGTATCGGCAGCTTGTCAATAAATCTCTTTATGAGCAAGAACCAAATCCCTATAAGTGCTTCTTATGTCACTATAGAAAGCGCCTGATACAAATCCATAAATTATAATTAATTTCCAATATTAAAAACCTCCATTAGACCATAATGCCATAATGCACCATAAACAAACGTCACCTTAAAATCCTTGTGTATCATATTATTATTAATGGAAAATAACACTAAAATTTTTACCCTTTAGGTTTGTATTTTGTTGTCAAGTTTTTATGTAATAGGATGTACGCCGTGTGAAGGTATTAAAGGTTTGATAAATGTACTATTAACATTCCGAGGCTTAGGGAGAGGGCTATCTATCTTCTGATGTGGATTAGTTTGTTTAGATATCGTATCATAAAGCAGATAGTCTTTCTTTATCAGTGTTAGAGCATAGCTTGCCGCTAGTAGGTACCTACCTATTTATGTAAAGAGTGGATATAAATCAAAATTACCAATTACCAAATGACCTTGGTCTTTAATATTACACATATCATCTAATAGAAGATTGGTAATTTTACTTTATGGGGTATAAAGACTCTTAAGACTGTAGTCTTTTTAATGAATCTAACTAAAATTGCTCCTGGCTTTGTATAATGTTAGACACCAAGTGTTTTCGAGCGACGACAAAGTGAATAATTAATGATATTATATTAACGTTGTGTATATGTTATGGACCAGGTGATTAATGCGGGCATTATTTATAATGCACGAGCATTATGAATAATGTCTAGCTTTATTGGGCTAAGTGATTAATTACTATCTTAAATTCATTATTTATCACATTGCACGGTCATTATTATAATGCTACATGACAATTGGGCAATTTGATAATAACGCTTGAAAAGTTGTCGCAAAGCCAAAAAGTTGTGTACCTCAAAATGCCATCACAGTGGCAGATGTTTTAATAAATAAACCTGTTACTTGCTACATATTGTATAATTATTGTTTTCAATTTTATGTTCTATTTTACTTCTTTACATTTTGTTTATTAAGAGTAATTGCTAATTATGCCAAATAATGAGTCTGATTGCTTAAACTTTAGTTTATTTTATGTTTCATAATAATAAGTCATTTCTATAAAACAAAGGTATGTTGTGAAATTTTTGTTTTAAATTTAATTATATTTTATGTTATATTTTTACAGTACTCCAAAAGTAATAATGCGCATAGAAATCTTCGTCACTGTTCGGCAACTGTCATATTCCCGGAGCGTCCGAAGATGATATGTATATAGAGGGGTAAAATGCATTTTCTTCTTGCATAATTTAGTCAAATTATGCGTTTTGTACTAAAAGAGATTAATATTTATTTGTAAGTAACGATTTTGTTTCGATAATTCCTTGTTAGTATTAGATAATTCCTTGTCAATAGCGAGGATAACCCCACGATTGCGAATAACTATATATCTTTGTTGGATTGATTTACTTGGAAAATTTTATAGTACTTTTAAAGTTTCTTACTGAAGCTGGTGTAATGATGGAAGAAAAGAAGGTTAAAATAACACAAAATTTATATTGTATAAAATATGGTTTTCAAACCCAGGTTTACATTTAAACCATTTAAATCTAATCATTAAAATCTCAAGATTTGCATGCGCATTATTAATTTTGGAGTACTGTAATATGACTTTCCTTAAGTTTTAAATGCAAAAACTAGTGGATTTTTACGGTAGAAGTCCTTGGTAATTAATCCCAATAATGAGCCTGATTGTTTAAGTGGTTTAATATTTAGTTTATTTTAAGTTAAATGACAATAACAATAAAAAAATAGTAATTAAATATGTTTGTATTACTCTGCCCAAAAGGTGATGGGCAATATGTATAATGCCCGGTCAATTTGATTATTTGAATAATTATTATCAAATTGCACTCTCAATTTGGGCATTTTTCATAATGACCGTGCATTATGTATACTGCCCAATTTATCACTTGGTCCATAACATATAGACAGTCAAGGTAATACAAAATATTCGGTCTTACCACAACGTAATAACCAAAACACGATGTAAAAAATATGACGTCAAAGCAAGACAACCGGTATAATGTAATTTACGGACTAAATAAGTCTCCACCGTGTCAAAGGTTGATTTATTATATTCGTCATATTATTATTACGCATCGTAAAGACGTAAATCGTAATTGATCTTTTTATGTTCACACCATAAAGTAATTGAGATCCATATAAATTTAAAAGCTTATAAGATTTTGATTGTCCATTTCTATATCGTAAGGAATGGGGACGTACCTATTCTGTTACATACTCGGTTTGTCAATTGTGCAAAAGTTTTAAATTTAATTGCTATAATCATGCAATGCCTTCAATCTAATAATACTTAAGCATGTATATATTCTGTTGTACTATAAAAAAAAACACTAGGTAAAGATGTAAGATGAACCATAATTTATTTCATTTCACAGCCCCACTCGCACGGCATTTTCTCTAAGTCAATCTGTTCAATTTTTTCTGCAGAAGCACAGGTATCGTGTAATTATTCTGTAATGCTCTTCGCATCCGGCGGCCTTATGACAGCTAAAATCTCAATAAAATCTAGAATTACCAGATTAGTGTATTCCGTGCGTATACCATTCATTTCGCTTAAGGCCTGTTTATTTCTTGATTTCAAACCATCGGTCAATACTTTATGGAAGTCAGTAGTATATGACTACTGTACAATTGTATAATATTTTTGCCAAACCAAAGTAATGAACATATTACTTTTAATCTTTATTTAGAGCTTTCCAAATGTTGATTTACTTTGTTGTCTATCGGTTATCTATTTCATTTCCCGTACACTTCATTTCATGCTGCTCTAGCAAATAAAATTTAATATTCTGATTACAATAACGTCAGAAAGTAAAGCCAGAGGCCTGTCCCGGAGCAGTTATTAGCGGCAATCGTGAACGTTGACCGAGAAAGTTGCATTGAAACTTGCGTCGCTTTATCATAACATAAATATTGATTGATGTGAGGACTCTGCAACTAGAGAAAGGCAATGAAAGTGATTTTATAACCACTCTGTGTAACTAGTAGTTTTTAATAAAAAATCGGGATTTACGAGTCACTGCCTCCATTTAACGTATAATAGGACCACACCTGCGTTAAGACTCGGCTGGGAGTGTCAATAGCTATCTCCATGCTGTTTATGAATGTTTATTATACGTTGATGCGGATTTTCTACTTATCTGATCAAAGCTACGGATACTGTGAATGTTGTTTGGTATTAAAGCTTATTTGTTTGTAAGTTCCACTTCACGTGAACGTGTCAGTCAGGATGAGGCGAAGGTGTAAAGAAAAGTAAATAAACTTTTAACTAGGATTTAATTTAAATACTCATCACTTTTTCATAAGAGAACTTAATTTATATACAGCCTGCCAGAACTCGACACTTAATCTAATTTCGGGTACATTGCGTATCCAATACCGTTTTTTACCATCTCCCGCGTTACCCGCGGGTAATGTACTACACGTAAGACGATCTTTTACACAGGTTTGATGTGCATTGCCGGCACAATGCAACACAAAGCGGCACAAGAACGTATTGTGCACGTGTGATCCGCACATGCGATGCTGCATTGTTTATTTTTTACTCGTCCCTGCAATGTTTCCTCTGGATTCCTTCGCAGATGGTTGGAACTCTTTGTCAACGTATTTTGCTACACCATGATGTGTGAAAACCAATTACATCAATTTTAATAAGAAATGTGTTCTTAAATATAAACTATATTATGTATGTTTCATTTGTACCTAATTAGAAGGTGTGAATAATTAAGTCTTCGGAATTAGCCATTAGAGGAAAATTAGAGCCAATATTTTTTGTATAGTTCGAATAAAAAACCCAAAAATGTCGACTTACATGCTTCATTTTACATTTTCTAAACAAGGACAAAACAAGACCCTTTGCAAAACGATTTATATGGAAATGTGTCTAATGGTTTCTAATCTTGTTTGTGACTATTTTCCATTCATAAAGTCATTTTGTACGATTTATTTCGTACTAGCTGTGCTCCGCGGTTTTACCCGCAGTGCTCCGCTCCTGTTGGTCTTAGCGAGATGATATATAGCCTATAGCCTTCCTCGATAAATGGGGTATTTAACAACAAAATAATTTTTCAAATCGGACCAGTAGTTCCCGAGATTAGCGCGTTCAAATAAACATACAAACTGTTCTATTTGCGGTTGCCGTTTGTGCGAGAACATTTTTCGTCAGACTGAGGAAACCACAATAAATATACTGATTTCTTATATACTGTTTACTAATTACTTATTTCAAACATTCTCTTTGGTGGTTTTACATAGTACTCGCACAATGTCCTAATTATTAATTCTGGTAATTTCAAAAGGATTTACATTACAATAAGGTCATTATTCCTAGAGACAATGGCTGTACGATTTCCAAAGAATCAAAATATGAATACAATAAGCGTTATTTCATTAATTCACAACCTGCATATTTATTTTCTAATTTTCCTGACTGCTAAAGAAATTTATTTTCTAGTACTCTCTCTCTATTTCTCAACGGATGAACATTTTATTTCATTTTCTCTTCGGGAAATAAAAAGATGAAGTTCTCACTTAACTTTTGTTGAGTCTTTCATGTTATTTCTATTCTGTAGTTTTGTGACATTGAAATGTTTTCATTCTGTAAAAAAACATACCGCTATAAATTATTAAAGAATATAGAGTTGCCGTATTTATTATTTTATTCATTGTATTCGATAATTGTGTTTATTTTTATAAATTACGTTATTATGTGTTCCGTTTGACGTCCGTAGTCCATTATGAGAGAGTAGATCGCCTTTTTCCCCGTGAAGTCGCTAGATGGTGCTAATTTTAAGCCCGTCACGTGGTACCGCCGCCAGCGCCGCGAGTGGTGGGAGACAAAACTCACCACAGTCCCAGCAAGTCACCAGAAATATTCTCATTGTTGCGTCGTTTTTCAAACCGTACGCAAGTCGTTAGATTATATGTAATTTTAAAATACTGTATTTTAAATTACATATATACATAATTTAAATTTAAATAATAATTTTATACGAACTTTCGAGATTGAAGTAGAAAGTTCAGTTTTTTCTTTTTAAATAGTTTTTATTTAAGTCCGTTACGTTTCATAGTGAAATGAATATTCAAGTGTTACCTGCGTTATCGTTATTTCAAACGAAAAACGAAAATCGGATTTATTTGAAGTATAAATCTGCAACCACGAGCGTGGCATCGCGACCATAGGTCTATAGCGCAGGCCAAGGGCCTACCGAATCGTGTCGAGCGTCTTAACAGCGCGCTTTCTACGTGTTCCGAGCCGAGTTCTTCTTGTTCGGGGTCCAGCGACGACGAGGAGCCGCCGCAGCGTGTATGGCGCCGCCAGCGCGCGCTCAGCCGCTCGTGTGCAGGTTTGAGATTTTGTCTCAACACGGTGAGTCATGTTATTAATACATTATACGTGATTTACGATGATTTCAATACAAATCTTTCAACGTTAATGGTTATTACTGGATGTTACACGTTAGATTTTCACAAATATCGGTTTTAAGATAGAATATTAATTGCCGAAATCAGATCCGAAACGTGTTTCGATCTTTTGATTTTATTCCTCCTTGAATCGTATTCGCTACGCGGACATTTTAAATGTATGTGAATTGTGCCTTCCTTTTCCAAATTGAGGGTAAATATCAAAAACGAATTCTTAATCTCGTTAGATTAGAAAATTCATCCGATACGAGTCGAATCAAGTAGAATGTAGTTGCCTATATCTTGTAAGCACAATAGAAATAGGTAAATTATTATCAATTCTTACAAATATATTAATAATTTTTGCCTGACGCATTAAATTAGTCCGCGACTCTGTGCCTAATTACTGCTAAATTTAAATGCGACTTCTATTCTCTATAGTCTATACAAATAAACTTAAGAATTAATAGAGATGCTTTGAAGGGGATTATTGATAAGTTTAAATTCATATAAAATTCCTCCCGCTGTGGAAAGAATTTTTAACTTACTAACATGATTAGTAGCATATGCAGATAGGCGGATTTGATAAGTTGGTTTAAAACTCGTCACAATCTGTTTTTACCAGTACATTCAATAACCGTTAAGATCGACTTTTTAAGTCGTTTCAAATCATTTCATGAATACAAAAGTTGGAATCAGGGGAAACACCAAAAGAATAAAAAAGGGGGGGGAGATTTTCAACAAATAAAAGCTCAAATTAATCTCGTCACCCTCGAATACCATGTAATTCGAAAACCAGCCATAGTTTTCACTTAAGAGGTAATAATACTTATTTATTATTTAACTCTGACATCATATTTTATGTCTTTGAAGATTCAAGTCACTATTGAAAATCAGGGGTTCGTCAAACGAACACCATGACTATTGTTAATCACCCCTTTTCATAATTAAGAAAAGCAAGTTCTGCAAATACAGAGTAATTTTCAATTTCACACCCACTGTTAAATGTGACATGACATACTCAACATAAAATTATAATTTTTGTATTTGCGAGGCTATCGACTGACGACTACCCGTACGTATCGACGCCTCCTATATCCTTGTATCACTATTGTATACCATATCGATATTATAAATACATCATAAACGAAGGTCAATTACTTAAGATAACGTATCAGCCCTTCGGGCTAGCGTCAGCTCAAAGAATGTTTGCAACAGTCACAAACTGGACTGCTGAAGAACCAAAGGACTGTGGCCTTTACTTGGTGATCTACATGGGCAATGATTTGCGTTCACCAGAACAGCATGTACACCACATTGAAATGAAATGAAATGATTTATTTTGCAAGAAATGTGGAAAATTTACATATGTTATATTATTTCATTATTCCGCACAAATCGTCAATTGATTGGCTTGCAGAGATTTTGGAATTGCAATTCAACTCAATTCGAAATAAAGTTCGTCTCTAACCTACTTTGGAATATCAATCCGATAGAATCCATTCTGACACCCGAGCGTTGCTAAGATTTTTTACGAATGGTTTGGAGCACGGAAGCAAATTTGAAATTGGCGATGGAAATGATAAATTGAAAGTGTCAGTGCCTAAAAACAGGCTTAATAGCAGGCAGTTGGTCCCTCAAGCAGGCACACCACCTCTTAGGGTTTCTCAACTTTGCAACCTTCATCACCCTCCGGGGAAGGATGCACTGCCGCATGCTATAGCGCCAAAGGAACGCCTCTCGGGGCTTATTACCTTTGCAACCTTCATCACCCTCCGGGGAAGGATGCACTGGCGCACGCTGCAGCGCTACAGAAACGCCTCACAGGCTTATCACTTTTGCAACCTCTATCACCCTCCGGGTAAGGATGCACTGGAGCACGCTGCAGCGCTACACGAACGCCCCACGGGCTTATTATTATTTTTGCAACCTCCATCACCCTCCGGGGATGGATGCAGTGGCGCACGCTGCAGCGATACAGGACCGCCTCACAGGCTTATCATTTTGAAACCTTCATCACCCTCCGGGGAAGGATGCACTTACGCACGCTGCAGCGCCACAGGAACGCCTATCAAGGTTTGTCATCGTTGCAAATTTTATCACCCTCCGGGGAAGGATGTACTGACACACGCCACAGCGCTACAGGAACGCCTCTTAGGGCTAATCAACTTTGAAACCTTTGTCTCCCTCCGGGGAAGAATGAACTGCCGCACTTGTTAAAGATCTAGTTCAAAAACATCTTTTAAAAGCAAGTAAGTGTAAAAACAAGTATATCTACCAGCCGTATCCAATTCACAGGAAAGTCAAGGCAGTGAATGAAAGGACCTTGGACCCAGTGTCAAAAAAGTTGGTATGATAATTGAAATGTTTGCAGTAATAGCTTTCCTAACCTTGAAAGTCGAGATTCAAAGGCAGAACGAAATCTCTTTGACAAGAGTTATTAGTTTGAACGTTTGAACACTTCACAACCTTCTAGGGCTGTACAGCTAGGAAGCCGAATTCTCGCGCAATCGCGCCGGCTCCTAATGCAACGTGCTCGAACAGTCGACACAAACATTTCCATTCAGAGGGGAATTCTACAAATAAATTTTAATCACAGCTCAAACAGCTTACGTCATTTCAAGTAAGACAGACTTAAACAACCGGCGTTGGGGAAGAAACCCACTTTGCACCCAGACTTCAAGAGGCGTGCTACTATCAGGAAAAGTCCTCTCAATCGTTCACTGACAAACATGCACAGGTTCAGCTCCAACGCAAATACAGAACCTACAGCTGAAAGTCTGGCTCATTTTGAATAGGTCAACCTGTTGTACACCTTGATGGACAGCTTAAAAAATAGAAACATACATAGACTGCTGGTGACCACTGACCAGGCTATAAAAGGATGCTAAATACTTAGCTAAATTATGTATAACTGACGGTTTAGTACACTATTCTTATACATAAAATCAGTCGGTTTGTATTAAAATAAAATTATATTAAAATTTCATCTGATCATTTAAGCAAACATTACCTTAGGGTATTTCCTTAGCTAGAACAAATCTTTCAAAATTACAAATCCGGAAGGCAAGGAAGGTTATTCAAAAACTCTTATCGAGATATTTTTAAAATAAATCAGCATAATAAAAATAATTATTTAACTATGTGATTTATAAAATTAATAAAAAATTGTTTGCATTTATTAACGCGCAGCTACTATACCGTGATTACTGATAATAGCTTTTGGACGTGTTCTCTATTTATTCCTGTTTACATTGCAATTCAAAACAATGAGTCGATAGTGAAGACGCGTTTACCTCGCATTCCGCAAGTTAGCTAAATTATTATCGTCACATATTATGTAAATATGAATCCAGTTTCAAGGCACATAAGAACTTTTCTTCGCATTTTCCAATCCATAAGAGGTTCTCTGACTAATCTGTTTATTACTACACAGCATCCGGTGAGACCAGCTACAGCGGCTATCATAGGTGGCAGGGTAAAGTGAGCTCTTTTAGAGTCGAGTTCGAAATCTGGGTAATGTTACATAGTTATAGTAGCATCATCAATCTATTTGGAGAAATATCTAGTTATATCTAGCTATGTTTATAAACATTATTATTTACATACAAATTTTTAAAGAATATAATAAATTCGATCACAAGGTGGGATTCGAACCCCCGTCTTTCCGCCACATGGTGGAATTATTATTATATTATTGTCGTAGTGTATCTAATACTAATCAAAATAGAAGTCATTAGTAATCACAATCGAGATTTTTCAGCCTACTCAGGTTTAAGTGCATATTATACTGATAAAAATGTTGACAAGATATACTTGTAGCACAGACTAATAATAATATACTACGTATACAACTTGTAGTATATATGGATGTATTTTATGCATGGTATTGAGACAAATTCTCAATAATTATCAAAGTCATGATTTTATACATTATATACTTTGTTTATAGGATATATATAAGCTTTTTGGGGCATTACTCTATCACATTGTTGCATCTTATTTATCAAGCCACCAGGAGATATCAAACAACTCTCTCATAATGGACTACGGACGTCAAACGGAACACATAATACAGGGTTACTTGTAAAACACCAGCAACCTCGCAGGACAAGATAGCTAACATCATAAGTAACAACATTTGTTCTACGACTTTTGGCATAACGCAATAAATTATTTTTAAATGATTTTTTAAACTTTTATTGTACTCTCCTTACATTTGTAAGTCTATGTTCTATTAATTATCGGATGGACGACGCGACGCCCCCTTCCCCCTCTCGTTCGCTTTTTGTTTACGTAATTTTTGGGAGGCGTAGAGTTTATAATATTCAGACGGAAAATTAAATGAATATTTATTTTTGTATGAAAATAAAATCTAACAAATTATCAAAAGTCGTTGAACAAATGTTGTTACTTATGATGTTAGCTATCTTGTCCTGCGAGGTTGCCGGTGTTTTACAAGTAACCCTGTATATAAATTTTACCTTGAAATAAAATTTGTATTATGTTTCCTAAGACGTCCGTAGTCCAGATAAGGTCTTCCTGGTGTTATTTTTGCACCATTACCGTATCATTTATGAGACGAACAATGAGAATATTTCTGGTGGCTTGCTGGGACTGTGGTGAGTTTTGTCTCCCACCACTCGCGGCGCTGGCGGCGGTACCACGTGACGGGCTTAAAATTAGCACCATCTAGCGACTTCACGGGGAAAAAGGCGATGTACTCTCTCATAATGGACTACGGACGTCTTAGGAAACATAATACAAATTTTATTTCAAGGTAAAATTTATATATTTTAGCGTTTATTATAATAATATAGTTGTACTTAACACAATATCATACTATTCTCACTAATTTACATAAAGAGTTAGGCATTTGATCTAAATGACGATGACGATTCTTGATAAGACAGTCGTTTGTTTTAAGACTGAATTCAAAATTAACAGAAAGCCAGTTTTATTTCAATTCGATATGTATCTGGCAATCTCAAGTTATCTAACCATGACGATAAATCGCTTTGACGTGCTAAACAGCTTGCTAGACTGAAAATAAATAGCAAATCATGGGGTAATTGCCGGATACAGTCAATAATACAATTTTTTCTACTTTTTGCGAAGGCAATGAAGCGTTTTGGTTGTTTTTATGCAATAGTCTGCTGACCTTACCTTAGTCACTGGAGGCAATTGTTATTTCTAACTTTGTTGATAGTTCTATTTGAAATGTTATGTCTTGCGATGGGTTGATAACTACCTTAATATCTTATACGTGTGCTTTGTTCGACCACAATGTTTATAATTATTTCTCATACATATGTTATTATACTTTTTGCTTATCTTTGAATTACGTATTCTTAAATGTTGTATTCTTGGTCTTTTAATTCAAAGAAATATTTTTTTCAAAAATTCAGTTTATTATTCAGTTATTGTAAATTAATTCTACCTTATAGTTATTTTTAAATTTTATGCTGTTGAAGTGTATTAATAATACCTACTTTTTGATATTATTTAACAAGCACGAGAAGTATGTAAGTATTTTAGGATAAGTTTCTGATGGTAATGTAAATTTTTTAAATTGTTTATTTTCATTGTTATAATTGGTAGGTACCTACATGGTACCTACCTATAGTATTCTGCCATTGCTTTGATAAACACTAAAATGTTCAGCTTCAAAAATTTTTAGAGATCGGAACTCACGTTTTTTTTAGACATAAGTCTCAGTAGAGCCATGGGAGAAAGTGGGCTTATAATAATAACCAGATAACCTCTACTCGAATTCGTGATATAAAAGCAGAGCTACATCTTCGATTCCCATAGCCATGACTCCATCAGAAGTCGATTGAAACGCTCGTTGCTATGGTAGATTAGATCAGTGCAATAAAAAGTGTCAAATCAATTCGTCGGAATCAAATACTAGGATATATTCGAGGAATTGTGGACAATGTAACGGGAAACGCACGAACATTGAATATATAAGTGAATGTAAAACAAGACCACCTACCGCGAGAATTGTATTATCTCGAAGGAATACATCAATACATTTATCTATACGTTAAATAAACACAATGGAGCTTGTATGACAACAAGGATAGTAATAAGTTACGTATAGAGCAGGCTCCAAGGAGATGTTCGTTTGCATAAATAGCGGACCTTAATCTGACTTCTGATATATATTGTATAGATCCCAGACATCCTATAGACAGATGTTGCCAACCAGTTTTGTGGTCCCCTTCCCCGCACCCCGGTAATTAAATATGGCATACAAAGAAAAAAATAAACATTTCCAAAACATGCCGCGTGGGGTATCAAATGAAAGAGCTTATTGAGTAGATCACGAATATATAGCATACTATAACATTTCTTACACTTTCTCTAAGATTTTTTAGAAAATTTACGAAAATGCTCCATTTTTGAGTTAACTTTAAACCACTAAAGATTGAAAACTCATGAATATATTTTTTAAATTATTATTCTAAATAATTAAAAATAGTCCATTGTTTACGATTCAATAGTTCGTACAGTGAAATAGTTGCATGGGGGAGTGGGGGGAGCATTCAAAGATGGCGAGTATATTTTCAAGTTTATGCCAGAAATAAAGGCCTAATACAAAAATATCGGTGTCAGGGCTTAGAATAATTATCTCTGCACTGTCTTTGTGTTTGACAGAATGAAAAATATGGCAGAAAATTTTTGAATCAGCCTCTGTGTGATTAGATTTGGCATAAACTTGAAAATATACTCGCCATCTTTGGATGCTCCCCCCACTCCCCCATGCAACTATTTCACTGTACGAACTATTGAATCGTAAACAATGGACTATTGTTAATTATTTAGAATAATAATTTAAAAAATATATTCATGAGTTTTCAATCTTTAGTGGTTTAAAGTTAACTCAAAAATGGAGCATTTTCGTAAATTTTCTAAAAAATCTTAGAGAAAGTGTAAGAAATGTTATAGTATGCTATATATTCGTGATCTACTCAATAAGCTCTTTAATTTGATACCCCACGCGGCATGTTTTCGAAATGTTTATTTTTTTCTTTGTATGCCATATTTAATTACCGGGGTGCGGGGAAGGGGACCACAAAACTGGTTGGCAACATCTGTCTATAGGATGTCTGGGATCTATACAATATATATCAGAAGTCAGATTTAGGTCCGCTATTTTTGCAAACGAAACTCCACTGAGAGTCCGGTCTAGTACATAAAAACGTGTATTCTTCAGTTACATTTCTTCGCTGCTATTACATGAATCCCATGAAACATGCTGTATTTTTATTTCACCTTGCATTGGTTTGTGTGAAACATACAGACAATCAACAAAGGTGCGGAGTTATAGGTTAATTATTTTATAGTTCCATTATCTATACATCCATTCAAATATACATTTTTTTAGTTTCTTATTACGTGTCAATGAAATTAGTTATGTTTAATTTAAGAATATGACATTATCATGACGATTTACTCTCCCCAATTTCACTTGTGGATTCTGTGCCTCCGTAAAAAAGTACCTATGTGTTTTCACGAAAAATTTCATCCAAATCAAGGTTGTGGTTTAGCTTTAAGAGCGTGACCAATACGTATACGTCGGGTATTGATAAATATTGTATAATCATTAATTTGATGCTAAATATAATAAGCTCGCTAAATAGCAAATCGTGTTAAGTGACACGTTATTATCTTGTCATACTAACTGATCCTAACATTTTATTCAATTTGATCCTCATATTAAATTCAGGCTTAACATTGAGACCATTAATAGATGTGCTATCAACAATCTATTGTCATGTATCGAGATAGTGCCCTGACATTTGAAGTAGACATTACTCTCAAAAAACCGGCCAAGTGCGAGTCGGACTCGCGCACCGAGGGTTCCGTACAAACCTGCAATATATATTTTGTAATGTAACTAAAAATTTAAGGTTTTCGGAATTTTTCCTTTATGTGTGCTATAAAACGTTGCTTCATGCCAAATTTCAAGATTCTAGGTCGACTGGAAGTACCCTTTAGGTTTTGATTCCCTTGCGAGTACTTGCGAGTTTCAAAATATGCAGCTTAAATTGCTGTTTCTTTTGATTGCGTTGACATAGAAGTTTGATTTTGTTACAGCTTAAAGGTATTATAGACCTGAGTATTTGGTATGAATTTCAATTTAATACCTCTACGCGTTTATGAGGAAATGGGTAGTAAGTTTAAAATTATTAAAAAAAAAAAATATTATGTGATGTAACTAATAATTTATGGTTTTCGTAATTTTTCCTTTATCTATGCTATAAGACGTTGCTTCGTACCAAATTTCAAGATCCTGAGTTCACGGGAAGCATCCTGTAGGTTTTGATTCCCTTGCAAGTGTCGAAAATTTGCGGCATAAACGGCTGTATCTTTTGATTGCGTTGGCTTAGAAGTTTGATTTTTTCACAGCTTCAAGGGACAGTAGACCTGAGTAATTGATATAAATTTCAGCTTCATACCTCCACGCGTTCCTGAGAAAAAGGGTCTTGACAGACGGACGGACGGACGGACGGACAGACGGACAACAAAGTGATCCTATAAGGGTTCCGTTTTTTCCTTTTGAGGTACGGAACCCTAAAAACTAAGAGAAAGGTTAATATGCCTAGACCTTGGCTCCAGGATGCATACAACTGCACGGTCACGATTTAGAAAGATGTTCCTTCCATTTACAATCTATTACACGAATTTGCTATTAAACAAAACAATTCAACGTCAGATAGATGCGTGAGAAGTTGTTTATGCATATTTATATTAAAGACCTAAAACGGAATAAAACGATGCTTTAAAATTATGACCGAGAAGCAATGATATTATATATAGAAACAAGAGGTAGATACGTCATCAACGCACCAAAATTGCTTCCGTGAATTGGTCCTATTTGGGACCAATGCAATCAGATTGTCACCGGTCCCAGTGAGCGCATGTGCCGATAGGTACATTAAAGTTGTCGAAAATGCCTTCCTGTGTGTTCAGAAAGTGCACGTATTCGTGCAAAAAAATAAAGAAAGATAAAGGAATATCATATCACAGGAAAATATATTAAATTATTACAGTTTATGAGTAAAAATAACAATTTACAATTCTTTATGAATGACACATGCTTGACACTTGTATTGAAATAATGAAAGGGATACAACATTGCTTCAATCACTAGTGTGACAAAGCTAGCGTACACTGTGTTCAAAGATTATCATGTAGATACGATTATTGAAAATAGAACGGTTATTTTATTAATTTCGATTTGGGTAAATACTTGATTATTTTTATATTTAAATCCACACAGTGCATGTAATTAACAAATATATCTATTTATTATATACAAAGAAATCGTGATGGCAAAAATGTTTTTTTGCAAAAATAATGTTGAATATACGTATACATTAAAGAAAAGATTATCGCTACTGACGAAAAATGCTATTTGCTTTTCTGTAAATAGCTATTGAACATAAATTTTATTTGTGTTTTAGATAAAAAAGGCTTATACTTCATCCTTTCTTTTATTTCATCCTTTTTTTTCATCTAGGCACCACTATTATTATATCCTACAAGTTGGAGTGATGACCTTGTACGGGTTTCGGGAACTGCCTTGAAACGAATAGCGTAAGATCAGTCCTTATGGAATTCTATAAGGAGGACTATGCTCAGCAGTGAGTGTTTATCGGGTAAAATGATGATGACCGAAAACGAACACCACAGCTAGTAATAAATACTTAATACAGTTATATCTCCAAAGAAGTTTTTTCATTTTAATACAACATCATAATAATAATTAAATAGTAAATGAAATTGTCACATTTGTTTACTTGTGCAGGAAACGTAACATCTATAACATTGAACCTTCTGTGTCGTTAGTCTATGCCAATTACCATGGCAACTATTTGTTTATTTATATTTAATTGGTGAATTCTTATGACTTTTGCTTACACCTGCGCGGAAGTGACAAACTATCTTTGTCTTTTTTGTTTATATCATTTTATTAGAGCCATCTCTCTTATACAGTCTGTGAATGTAATTAATTAAGTAAAATGATACTTGTATTTGTGTGTGCCTGACACTGCTTATGAAGCATTTTTTTTGGATATATTGTGAGTATATAACGTATCTATACATAAAATATCATTGCCGAGAAGGCATTAAGTTTGCAAGAGCATAAATTTTAATGGTTGTGGGAAATAATACTGATATTAATAAAATTACATGATGGGGATCTTTAGCATTAAATGAAGTAGATATAATTGAAACCAATGTTGATTAGCGAGCGACTACAAAATATTAAACCTTATGAATTTTCTTTTAAAATCATTAATCTCATCATTCCAAATATTATTGTATTATTTTATAAAGTTTTGGTTTTCCAAAACGTGATTTTTTATTTTTACTTTTTGCCAAAAGTATGGTATGCAAGTACTTTTTTTCCACAGTTTTTTTCCTTTTAAAATACAGTATCAAAACTTCAGTGATAAATACTATCACATTGCTGCTAATAGGACCACCTATGGTGCGGAGGAACAAAGTGTAATTTGTCATCTTGATATTAGGCCTATAAACATGCGTGTAAACAACTTTAAACTCTACCATTAGAGAGATAGAAAAGCAATTCCTTTGTAACGTAAATCCTTAGAGGTAATATTTTAGGGCTCAAAGATGTCTTGCACCAGGCATTTCAATACAGGAAACATGGCCGACCTCAAATGAGAGATTAACAAATATTGGTAATAGTTATTCATCGGTTTTACCTTATGCTGCTGTGTGGAAACATTTTATAGTTTCATTTAACGATGCAGTTATTAGTCTTGTGGTGAGCTTTTGAAAGTCGTCAGATTATAAATGATAATTAATTAAGATTTTAAATTGGCATGTCCTCTTTTCGAGAAATAGTATTTTCTCGAAGCGAACTAATATGGTATCGTTGTAACTTTTTCTGCTATAATTTTCTGCCCCAAAGCCTATTTACATGGGTTGATCCAAAAGTAATGATAATCAACATTAAGCAACTTGATTATTGTTAAAATATTTATGCATATCTCTAGATAGTCTTCTAAGGGCCGATTTTTCAATGCTTGGATAAAACTTATCCGTTCAATAAAGTATTACACGATAATATTAAAATGTCACGTAAACTGTCAAATACGGGCAATTAGAATACGTTTTTAAAATGGTAGTTTTATACATTATTCGACGAATAAGTTTTATCCAAGCATTGAAAAATCGGCCCTTACTAGAAAATATACTTCGTTCTTTTTTTTCAAAAAACAAAATTTCCTAAGGCGCTGACTCCACGAGCGAGAGAATCGCGGCGATATTATCGTCGTGCCACGTATTTCTATACACTCTCTATGGAACCGTCTCCACACGGCGATATTATCGCCGCGATGCGACGAGTGGCAATGAGCGTGCGAAACGTCATTACATCGTCGCTAGCCCGCCGCGACTAGCAACGGGCCCGCCGCGCGCTCGCGACGATCGCGCAGCGGGCGCGCTGTCAAACGCAGCGTCATTTCAGCGTTGCCTCTGGTCTTCTCGTAGTTCTCTTCAAGGAAACGTGGCGATACCGTAACAAGTCGCCGCGGAAACGCTGCGATTCCGTTACGACTCGCGACGATACGCGGCGGAATTATCGCTCGTTCGTGGAGATTGTCCGACGATATAAGGGCGGACTCGTCGCGATTCTCTCGCTCGTGGAGTCAGCGCCTTAGAAAAAAAAACATTGACAACATCCTTAAAAACCCCTCGGCAGCGGCCATCACTGCGCTGTTGTCTTTAAATTTCTTGCCTTCGAAGGTGTTTCTTGTGTCGAAGAAAGATATAGAAATCGCTAGCAGCTAGATCTGACGAATCGGGTGGGTATTCAAGCAGTTGGAGTGCCGATTTTTGAATGGCAACCATCGCAACTGAGGCCTTGTGATCCGATCTTCTTCTCGTTGGGTAACATTCTCGGCATCCAACGTGCGGAGACCTTTTTCATTTGTTATTAGTTTTTGTTAATTCTTTGAAGTCTGCCATATAGAATGCCTGTAACCTCTACTATATATCTGATGGTTATTTTCTGATCCACCAACACGATATCTTCTACTTTTTCACATTATCTTCAGTGAGGGACGAGGATGGGCGACTTTCGCGATGTTCATCTTCTGTGGATGATTTGACCAGTTTAAACTTCTCGACCTAATGTGCAACTATGAAATATGGAAGAGCAGACTCCCCTGATGATTCCACCAAGTGGATTTTATGTCTTTGGTACATATTTTTTCAAACAGAGGCCCTTGATGAAAACTCTAATTTCATTTTTCTCCTCTTTTGATGCAATCTCTTCAACAGTTCGTGTTCAAATTAATGTTACTCCTTGGAAACGAGGTCTGCTGATAAGATTTTTTTATGCTAACTTAGTTAGTATATGAGCAAGCAAAAAACATTTATTTTTTATTTTTATGTGCACAGGAAATACCTGATTATCATTACTTTTGGATCAACCTAGTACATTGTGTCTTAGTCTACTGTAGTTTATATTCTGTGCCCGAAGTTTAAAAGTAAACTTTTCTCCAAACTTTTGGCGATTGTTAGATTAGAAATTGAATTTCCAATGATTACCTGATATTTGAATGTGGATAGAAAAAATGAGAAATAATTGACACTACAAATAAAAAAACAGAATGAAAGTATATTATAATTAACGTTTCCGTTTAAATTGCACTAATAATGCTATTATATTCAATTTATGCCTAGGACAATCAAAACTAGGTCATATATGTGCTATATTCATGCCTGCTTCATACATTATTATAATAATACCAGTAGTACAAGACATATGTTTGCAGAAATAGGTAATATTGATTAGGGTTCTTGATACAGCACAATGTCGATACTGATTGATCTATTGATCTCTACTAGTCGGAATCGATTCTATATCAACAAGTCTGCCTTGCAATACAATTGAATATACAACTGGGTTTGAAACAGTTTTTGCTTAGATGGATTAAGTGTGTCGCTAATAACATTGAATAATTTCGAAAAGTTTTGTTTAGATCATAGTTTAGATGTGTTTGGTAAATGTTAAAAAATGTTATGATGATTCAAAAGTGCTTTTATAGGAAGTCTAATTGAATAAATAAACGTTTAAGTTTGGAAAGCTTAAACAAAACTTTTTTTTAACTATTACTTACACGTAACTAAACAAATCTAGGCTTAGTTATGCTTATTTTTGTAGTAGGTATCACTACTAGTTTTAACATCTTGCTCTTTAACGATATCTGCAGTCTCCATAATAGAAAATCGTGTCCTTACGATACTTGAATGTGTGTGGCCTGCAGTGGCCCATATCCAATTTTCGTACATTAACCAAATAAAGAAATAACTGATGTAAATTAATATTAAATTTATAGTAAAAAGCTATAAATGTACCTTATTTACATTAACACGACATCTGATTGATGTATCTACACGATCGAGAGAAGTTTCTTTAATCGGACCCGCTTAGCTTAGTACTCTGAATGCTATTGCTCCACTTTAAAGTGATAAAATGTACAAACACTGCACATATTTATATAATAAAAGACCTACATTTAATATTGCAATATGTGTAGTTTTTAATAACCGTTCGATACTAACTTTCAAGATAAATTCAATTGTACGCGAGGTGTTGCTTTGCTATATTATGTTCTAGGTAACATTGTGTTACCTGACTTTAAGACAAGAACTGGATAAAATAAAAAACTTGAATAATACGTAAATTAACCACAAAATATTGTGTGTATTTATTGTTTTATACGTTAAAAAACATTTTTTCAAACTTTTCATTTTTGTAATTCTTTCAGGCTTCTAAAATCGAGGTGCTTATTGCTTAAAAAGGCATTGAGCGCATGAGAATTATAGATCCTTTAAAATATATTGGTACCCACGTTATCAAATAAATTAATTCAGTCTTATTCGCTAGAGAGTAATAGCACACCTTTTAATCGTTTTATTTATATTGCCACCTGCAATCTCGCCAATCCTGTACTATAAAAAATAAACACTCGCAACCAGCTTCATTAGCGACCACTATAACTGCACATAACGTATGATGAATAAATACATTTATATAACTGCTTCAAGTAAATCACTGCGATTATTCGATAAGCTTCTTAGTGCGTGCGTTCTGTGGATTAAAAAAATATATTTAAGTTTTAAGTTTTAACCAGCTTAATCATAATGCGCCCATATGGTTGAGGTATATTTTTGCAAATAATATTACTCTTTGCAAGCTTCTGTGACATTGCTGTTTCCAGAATTATCAAATTATCAATTTTTAAAATTCTACAACCATCGATGATTACTCATAACAGTAAATAAACAGTATTTTTACCAATATCTCCAAAAAATCGCGTAGTAAAACGAAGCTGATTACACCACAACCGGGTTAGCAGCGATTACTTTTTATTATCTAATAAAAAATTTGCAATATAAATTTTTCGTCTTATTTGAATTTTCTATTCCATGCATCTTATTCATTACTCTTATAGATTCAATAGCGTATAACGGTTACGTAAAGAACGCAGCATTGAACGTAAAACATTTCGTGAGCGACGTAACAGTGATCTTTGAAATGAGTCTGCAATACCGTCTAGCGTCAGTCTGGTCGAGTCATCGACAGGCCTACTTTCTCAGTCAAATCGCTGGTACTTTTTGCCAGTTCAATAACTGGATAACGCTATTGAGAAGGGATACTTCAATTATTATGTTTTTTATCTGTGGCAATCGCTCTGATTATTTTCTCTGATGGAAACATGGACTGCGAATTTGAAAGACGTCATAGTTATTCTGCATAATAGAATCCAACGCTGGATTATTATTTATTTTTTTATTCTTTAAAGTTTGTTGTGAATGTATGTCATATGCATTTGTTTTTTTTTAAGTTTAGAGAATGAATTACGGATGCCTAAGATTAAAGAACCTCAAATTGTGTCGGTTACTGCCCAGACAGCAGTGGACTACCGAAGGCGTCCTTCTATCCTGGTGATCTTATTAAAAGTTATTTGCTTTAGATATTACATTATCGAATTTTTACACATATTATATTTATTTATTTGTCAAGAAATTCATAAGCCTTTCGCATTTATTAAATAATCGTGATAAGGTAGACGTAATAGACTTTATAAGCCAAGAATTATTATACATTTATAGTCTGAACAATCAACAATAGCCAATGTTACCTATTAACATAGCTATAACAATATAAAAACATATCATTTATGAGTCAAAGCATTGAACAGAGGACATTGACATGCATTATGACCCAGATAAAGTAGTACTTTATTGTTTGTAGAGCAAAAAACTTATTTTCACTTGTATAACAGTGCAGTTTGAATATCATTGTTCTTGGAATATATTGTATCTATTCCACAGATAAATTTTACGCTTAGGACACTCCCAAGATGTATTTCAGACAGGTTTTATTAATTGTTTCCTGTCAGACCAATTCTTTAACCCGTGCTTTTTTAAGAACAGCTACATCCTTGGTTATAACGTCAACAGCTAACTAACGGAACAACATATAACTGCATGTAGTTTCTAACTAATAACTATGGTTAAGACACGACTTAACAGTTTTTGGCACGATACCCCACTGTGTTTCCGAACTCCAAGAAATATAAATCTCTGGTAATAGCCGTTCGGATATCGGTGAATCAGTAGCGATTGTGGTCAGCTTTTTTATAGCTTGCTCTACCAAATAAATAAGGAAACAATATATCCTCTACCTTTATAAAGTGAGGAGATTAGCTTTGAACATGACAACCGGTCTAGAATTGCCGAAATGACGTAAATAATACAGCCAAGTTAATAAGACTACCGTTCACATAATCAGCCTATTGTGATGTAATCTGAAACCTGCCAAGCCCTCTGACAGACGTTATGAGGGTATGTTGCTAAAAATAACGATTTATATAAACTATCCATTCGTCACTTTCCTGCTGGAAACAACAATGCCAATTAATTTGGATATTTCAAACAATGTTGACGTTAATCTCCCGAAACATTGTCATCAAAAGGTCATACCAGTTAAATACAGTAATTTTAGCAAATCCTTAATAATCTCTATAATTAAAACTGTTTTTTATTCTGTATTTACAATGTATTATATTTTCCAACACGTTTTTCAGTCATTAATAATTATTGAGTCTCCAAATAAAGCAAACATTTTGCTTTATAGCCCATAACAATTATAGCCTTCGAGGCTAATCTCCTGCGTTCGAAACAAGATTACTCTTAGCCGCTTATTTTTTATGCTATTAGAACAATTATAAACCGTACAGAGCTGACCCGTGCCGCAGCTAATTTTTCCTCTCTGGGTCAATATCTAATTCGATAGAACCGTTAAATGAACGCAGGATACGCTCGAGACTTCACCATAGTTGGTTTACACGATAACAGTAATTACCGCTTAACTCTTAAAGCAATTTCCTATCGCCCCGAGTAACTTAAGATGCTATTTAGGCTCGTTGGAAGATAGGAGGCGTGATTATGCAAATTTCTAACCGGCAAATACTGTAATGACAAGCCGTACGTTGGAAACATTTGTCAGTTACTGCCTCCGCTGACTTGATGGATTATATAACATGAAGCATGCGATATCTCATGTCCATGCGTATCAAAGTATTGCTAGATAATGGTTGACCATTATAAGTGAGTTTGTCGTACAGGTTTCGAGTTCAATACGTCTATTTCAAGCGATGTTCGTATTGTAAGGATGCACTCAAGGATCGAAGCACTAATTGTGTCCTGGCCGCAAGGTCGCGGCGTCACCGTTAACTGTATAAATGCGAAGATTGCTGCGATGCGGGCTTCTGGAGCGTTAGGAGAAAATTTTGCAATATAGTTTGTGGACAACCACTAAGTTTTGTAAGTGTTCCTGTAATCTTCCTGGGTGGACTTTTCAGAAAAACTACGTTATTTGTAAAATCAATAGTACAAATCTATAGTATGATTAGGACGGTTTCATTTAAAAGAACTCTTAACTATCCAGCTATGCTATGCTGGATCTATTTTAAATTTTTAAGGTATATAGATCCTTTACCTAATGATACAATTTATATACACAAATATACAAATCAAATTCAGATCTCATACAATTGAAAATAGAGATTTAAAAATTGTATTTAAACATACATTTGTATTGCGATTGCAGGGTATTTTGAAACTAAACTGCATCCATTTCACCAATAGAAACACAGATTTAAATATAAATTGTGCATTTATTAAAGTTAATTAATCTTCATCTGAAATATTACATTACTATTATTATTTATGTGAATTATTATGCTCCCAAAAAATAATAAACCCTTATTTGCAGATCGTACCACTTACGCGAGACGGGAGGCCCGCCTTTATTTCGGTTCACGTATGAAGATTGATAACAACCACCCCGGGATTATTTTGTCAGTGCAAACAGTCGCAAAATGACGTTGCAGTGAACCAGGACATCCTTATTCGACTGGTGAAGACGGGGTCAAGGTTCACATTAACATTGCTTAACCTTCTTACAGGACACCTATTTCATTGAAGAAAGCATTTCAATAAACATTTTGGGAGTTGTCGTATGTTTTGCCTGTGTATTGTTTTATTGATCAGAAAGTTGTTGTTCAAAATCTACAGATCCTTTGCACAAAGATTGCACCCAAATATTCAGAACCTTCATATGTAGAGAAGACACACGAAAAGTACTAAATATAGTCATGGGAGTAAATAATGGTCCAATTTAACAAAATAAAAATCTAACATTATAAACATAGCAACTATAAATAATTAAAAATAAAATAAAATGATCATATTTAATGGTTGAATCTAGGTAAAGTCCTAAGCAAATAAAATTCCAAAAATGTTTGGAACTCCTACATAAATTAAGGTGAAATCTATTATTTAAAGACCAGAAAGATCCAAATGCATTCGCAGATGCACAAGACATAAAGGAAGGGATATCAATATCATACGTTTTAAATTCAAACAATAGAATGTGGGTGCGTTTAAAATACCGCTTCCAACCAATTGTTAAAAAGAATTTGATAAATCTTGACTTATATTTTTTCACCCCATTGAAATTCAACAATACCTTTTAAGAGTGTTATACAAAGACAAGGTCTACAGCCATCAACCGTTAGATCGAAGTTGGCTGAGTTCCATCTAATTCTAAAAAGTGTAAAGTGAAAAAATAATAATTTTAAAAAATGTTGTGTGGTTTTATGAAACCACGGTAAAAGTGAAACTGTTCGAACGGTTCCGAACACTGCTTTGTGTAGCGCATGTCGCGTGTCGGTCGGCTGCCGAGTAGGTATACCTACTCGGCAGCCGCGATACACGCGACATGCGCTACACAGACCAAAAAGTTTGAGACGATGTAATAAAAGTTTCACTTTAAAAGTGTCGATAAAAAAGTAAAACCTGCATATTTAGCGCCGACTATTGGATAATTGGGTTCTTTTTAGTTGGTTTTTCTCGTAAAAATGATCTATAAAAAATATTTTTAGCAATATCATCACTACATAGTATAAAACAAAGTCGCTTTCTCTGTTCCTATATCTCTATGTATGCTTAAATCTTTGAAACTACGGATTTTGATGCGGTTTTTTTAATAGATAGAGTGAATCTCGAGTACGGAATATGAGACAAAGCGGGCGAAGTCGCGGGTGGAAAGCTAGTTATTTATATGATAGTTTACAAGTACATTGATACCGATCAACAAAATTTAGTTTAGCTTCATTGCTTATAAACATTCCATTGCACTTATTGGTGAATACTTGCTTGTAAAGCTTTTTTGTGAATGCGGGTCCCACGAGCCACAATTGGAGAATGTTTAATTAAATAATTGTGTTTAACTTCCTATCTATTATTACTAAATTGCTACTCGAAATTGTTTGCTTCGAGATAAGATTTGATCTCAATTCTTATTAGCATAATAGTTTAACTATTATCTTTATTACAACAGCGTATAATAAGTTCTTGATATTAATTGAGTATTAGAGTTATAATTCATATTAGGTTATCAATACTGATTTGGCTCGACTATTTAGAACTATTATTTAATGTTCTATGGTTATAACCGTAACTTTGTGATATGATGAACTACGGGAAATGTTAAAGTTGCTATTATTTTATAACACAAGTAGAATAAGGTTTTTTAGAGTACTGGAACTGTTAGAACATACTTTAAGAATCGTTTTTCTAAAGAAGCAGATAACCTTGAACGTGTATTATTATTTTCTATCCTATTTATTGGATTACAGTTATTATTACCTACATAGTTATACCTACATATTACTTACATAGTACAATGTCTATATTATTATGTAATTTTCTTTAATACACTAATTGGTGTTAGGTTAAAGATCAAGTTGGTGTGTATTTATATTTATGACTATTGAGGGTTGTTTTTACACGTGTCATGTATTTAATGAATAAATAACAGAAACGCGTATAAACTATGTCTTCTTAGTGTGAATTTAAGTGTAAATTAGTTCAACTGAATTTGAAAAGGTCTTGCCTATTTCTCTAGGTCTCGAGGATTCAAACATGTTAAGGCTTATACATGCGCTAATAACCTTGACCATACTTGACGGATCTCAAACCTCTCCCGCTGCACCTTCTTTTTTCCTCGCATTTTGTATTTAAAAAGATACCAATCAGTGAAACAAAAAATCCTCGTCAGGGACTGTTGTGTAACTGATAATTTATTAAACATAAAATTTTCAGAGCTCTAAGTCAGCAGGTTACGAAGTTTATAGAGTATTTGCGGAAAAATCGATGACCACGGCACATTTTTTTTCTAGAAATCTATTAACTTTGGAAAAAAGTCCTCGCGAGCAATTAAAGATCAAAGACCATCCTATTTTATATATTTTTTTCGGTATTGTGCTTTATGTTGTACCAGACTTTATAGAGGTTGAACATAGTCGAAATTGCCGGGTAACGCCTTAATACCAAACGCTGTGGAATCCCAGAAGACCTTAGACAAATAATACCTACACGTCGTTGAGAACTAGATAAACTAGAACCATCAAAATTCAAAACATAGACCCTGAAAGGAGCCTTAAAAATTGTTTACTTTTCTTATTTATTGTTTGGAGTTTAACAAACAACTGTAGTAACAAAACATAATGTGTTTTAAATGAAAGTAACTAATGAGATTGTTATGACCACCTATACTAGCGGCCCTTTTCATAAAACCATTCTCATAAATACATTAGTTAATTAGCGTCATCAATGTCAAATAGTCTGCATGAATGTCCAGAGAGCGACCAATTACAGAAGATTAACTTTCATTTTCTGCAATAGTATTCACTAAATGGTTAGCACATCTCTGCGACGGCTTTCTAACGGTCATTACTAGCATTTACTAGTGAAACCAAACAATGCAGGGATCACGAATATGGCCATACTAATGCTAATGCTTGGGCTTTTTAATGTTTAATTACCTTGACTCGCTTAGTATAGTGCATATTAATGCTTCTGAGATTCTAGGATTGCAACTGGATATCTCAATTTGTGCTACACGGGATATTTATCAATATTTCTAGAGTATAACTTGATTCTACGTACTCTGTTCTTATAGTATAGTGAGATTTATGTAGAGTGTTGGTCATTAAACATTTATCTCATTATAATGCATTATTTGAAATATCTTATCGGTTTCTCACAAATATAACGATTAAAACGTGGTTGATTAAACATTTTAAACCTTGACCTTCTGCTTAAACCAGTCATTGCGCGGAGATAAAAAAGCCATTAAAACCTTACGTTTTTGATTAATTAGTATGGTCAATAATAAGTATGTATTTATAATTAAATTTCAAATAATGTAGGTTTTAGAATGATTTCTTTCGTGGATACAACCACGCCTACCAAAGACGAGATTTAAAATAAAAATGCACATAAAATTAATGCGTTTTATTCAATATTTAACACGCATGATAACTCTCAAAAGGAAATGGTAGACACGGGAATAAATCAACGGATGTCGGCAACTACAAAACACGTAGGTAGGTAGTAAGTTCCGTGCTTATAATACTGAGACCTTTATTCGAGTAACCATCCATTTTTTTTTTTATCGAAAGGTCCTCTAGCACTTCTATCTTTCGTATTAATTTTATTAAAATTTAAATACATAAGTAATTATACAAAACATGCAGACAAAAGGCAACACTACCTACGCTACAGGTGGAAATCTAACACCACAATTCGCAAGTAATCGTTCATCATCAAGTAATTTATTCGACAGTTTTAGGCTTATTAACAACATTAAACATGACATTGAATAAAATATAAGTACATACTATTAGTTGTCTGTTTATCCCTCCTTTAATCACGTTAGCCTTCGTCGCTATAACTGTCAATTCTTATTTATCACAGTGTTACCATAAACAGTATCAATTTACTTCAAAATTGTAGATAAACTAAAAATAATATTCTATTTATTTATCAAAATGTTAATTGTAAAGGTTCAAGGTTATCATTGCTTAATTATCTCATATTAAAATGGCCGTTATAGATGCGTTTAATTAATTTCACACTAGAAAGGGGAGAACGAAGATTTATTGCACACTTAAGTAATTTGTGAAACTATGTGGGGACAATAGTTTCATTAGATAGTGTAAATTAGTAAATTGATCAATACATTCACATTGTTTAGAACGAGTTTATCAGAACACATCTGTTTTAATTAATTTAATGTGATATTTTCATGTTTAAACGACCCCTAACAGTACTATTATATATTCTGTGCCTTAACTAATAATAAAGTGTACCTAATTGTAATTTACATAAGTATATTACTATCTAGGTACCTACTTGAGTTACATTTCGTAAACACATTTATAGAAGTAGGCGATTATATCGTTGAAGAATTCCAACCAAAACCCGCGGCCCCATCATTAAAGCGGCTCGACGGAACACAGTGGGGTTTTAGTCGGTAAGAATCCGACATAACCCACGGCTCCTTCCCCGGGGGCCGTGGGTATCTTTGGAAGATTTCCCCACTTAAAAAAAAGGCGATTATCTATCCATAAAAAATCATAAATTATGACGTTGATACATGTTTAATAAATTAATAAAGTCTTGTAGCCGCTGTGATAATATAGATAGTTGAACCTTGTATTGTATGCCGTGTACCTTTACAATTTGTGTGAAGGTCGAACGTCAAATTTTCTTGATGAAGATACGAGTAGCGTGACAGTGGAATCGGCCATTTCCCAATTTTAGTGGTCATCAAAGGATGAGTGTATGATAATGTTTTGCAGATGTTACAAATTATATTATTTACCTTCTAAAATCGTAAATTATTATCAACTACATTTCCGCCCGCGGCTTCGCTCGCTTTTTCAAAGAAAAACCTGCATAGTTCCCGTTCCTGTGGGATTTCCGGTATAAAAAGTAGCATATGTCTTATTCTGGGTCTTCAGCTACCTACATACCAAATTTCATTGCAATCGGTTGAGTATCCATCCTTACAAACTTTCGCATTTATACTATTAGCAGGGTCATACCCATAGAGATCTAGAGAGATGCCAATCGCTTGCGCTGAGTACGAAACCGTGTCTCATAAAAAATTTACGCACACAACTGCAGTAAACAAAATCAAAACAATACTTCGCGTTGTGTGCGTGTCATCACACAAAAATATGAGAGCGACTATTCGTTCGCACACTAGATTGTAAGTGACGTACGTATACAGCACCGCTACAGCTTGTTCTTTTTTTGGGCATATTGCTGCGACACCGGCCCCGCCCCCTAACCATATCTCCCTTTAGTTTCTGTGATCTGTGGTCATACCATAATCTATAACAGAAAACGTACAAGGAACATTTTTCGCGAACATTTTATGCTTACGTACTGCCTTACATATTGTTGACAAGTCTTTCCCACTCACTTACTTCAAGATTTACGTACATCAAATGTTTCGGAAGAGTTCCTTACCGTTTCCTTAAACGCTTCCGTAACTCAACACCACACTGGCGATTAGCGTATGTGGGTCGCCATAATAGCTTCGAGTTACACCAACTTACATTAGTTCCCATCTACTTCCATTATCTTGCAAATGTTACAATTGCCTCTGTTATCGTTCGACGACACCTTGTTGTTGTTCGCTGTCAGTGTTACTGGGGTTAGGTTAACGTAGATATTATTTATTTTTTAAATAAAGTTCGCATTCGTTATGAATTTAAGATTACGGGTTACATTTTAAAGCTAGATAGGTCTTCTTCGCTACAATATCAACCTTATATCCATCCAAAGACCAAAAAATATCCGTTTATTTGGTCTTTGGATGGAATATTTATTCAGGTATCACAAGGAGAGACTGATGTTCTTTAAAGATTAAAATTGTTCCTTTTGTCGCGTAAATATATATTACTAGCTGTTCCCCGCGGTTTCACCCGCATTGCTCCGCTCCTGTTGGTCTTAGCGGGATGATATATAGCCTTATAGCCTTCCTCGATAAATGGGCTATCTATAACACCGAAAGAATTTTTCAAATCGGTCCAGTAGTTCCTGAGATTAGCGCGTTCATACAAACAAACAAACAAACAAACTAAAAATTTTTAATGGATAGTGCAAGTTTAACACAACAAAGTATTGCGAGGGATCAAGCTTGTAATAAATAAATATTACTCTTTTATTTATCAAGTCATGTCCTGATTTGTCTTTACTTAACAACTAGGTTAGAGAAACTGAAATAATTGAACCATTTTACGAGTTTCCTAAATATTTATAAGTGAGAATACATTAGCCTAAAAGCCTGTATGAGTATCGAGGTTATAACCTTGTCCTTAGTAGGAAGTTTAAAGTTAATTAATCGATAAATGTTCATCTTATAGAAAAAGTCATTTGAGTGCGTCGCATTTACGATAGTGTATTCTGAGCTGTGATTCTGAGCATTATTTAAAATACAATCTGACTTTGAACTTTTTTCGAAGGTTCATTATCAAGATCACTTTAGATACATTTGTTTTTGAAGTAAAATCTTATGTTTTTACTATCTGTTGATTTTCTGTCCTTTTAATAAGAAGCTTAGTGATCCTTTTGTGATGTTTTCGAATGCCGAACCTGTAAATACTTTCCGAAACTGAGTCTAAAATGAACAATGAAAATAAATCTTAAGTGATTAATAAATAGAGACTGAATGCACTAGAAATCATGCACGCCTCATTATAATGTCAAAATAGCTAATACGATGCTCATTTAAATTCCAAAAATAAAACTAAAACTTAATAATACGACGACTCTAAAAGTTGAACAACTGAGACTAACTAGTCAGACAAACTATTCTGAAATAGCACTAATTAAATGAATGCTGCACTTATTTATAACGTGCTACACAATTAAATAACTTGTTGACAATTTAAATAGACACTCAACAATTTATGAATTTTATTTAATTATTTATAATGACCACTTTAATAATGTGTTACTTCAACAGACATTAGTAAAGTTTTAGCCTAAGGTTTTACCATGTTTCCAGAGAGGTGATAATACTTGTTTTTTTCATTACTCATAGGTACATTTACATAACATTGATTATAGAACAGATTAAATTTTTCAAATGCTGTTGGAAGAAACTATCACATACCCCGTGATATCAATTGATTTGAGAAAATTAAAATGCAGCTGGGGCCGTATTATGACCTCTTATTTCCAGACAGTTTACGCCGTGAATTGAACTGACTGGTAAATTCATATTATAAAAATAAACATATTATGATCGTAATAACCAGCCATGGTTAATTATGGTATTAACGGGCAGTCATATCCTAGGTACATTCTTTCAATATTGTAAGCCCAATATTCATTTCTAGACTTAGATCATAAACGCACGTCACATGGTAGTCAATTTTGTAATCTATGTTACACGTGTAACTACTATTTTAAAATTACAGATAAACGCTTATTTTAATACGTTTTTATTAGCTTCATTATTTTTATACAATCCTATAATCAAAATTAAAATAAAAAACCGAATATGACGAATATTCAAGTCAACTTCAATCGATATAAATATTTAAATCAAATTCACTCTAGCTGTTTGTAACACTCTTCCGTGAAATGTTAGTTTTGAGGGAAACAATGCTTGAGCCTGAAAATCATAAAAAATCTCATACGAATATTTAAGTTTATATTTAGCTATGCATACAAATTTAATGTATAACTATAAATAGTTTGCCGCTGTTGTTACATTGAACTGAAATAAAAAGTTGAAATCAAAAGTAATTTTGCCTTATGCGGGCCGCCTGTTTATAGCACCTGTGGCATTTTTTATCGTATAATTATAACGCTACATATAATATTTCTAGTTTACAATTAGTTGTTTAATAATATTTGCTATCTATGCAGAAAGCTCAATATTATTCGATTTTGCATAATAAATAGAATAATAGAGACCAATGACAAACGAGGGCGACGCATCACCTGATTTTTGATACCGTCATATGCGGATGTAAAGCCATTTCTATGTAATATGTATGTGTTTGTGTATCTGTCTGTACCATCGTTTTTCTAAAATTCCTGTTTTTGTTAAGTAATTAATATGCTATTTTAACCCGATTGGGTAAAGAATATATAATAATTTTAGACAGCATTTACCCTCTAAGTGAATAATTTATTTTTGATGCCGTTCCCAAAACATGCCAATTTGTAATCCACTTTTTTAAACTTTAATTTCCAATTTCTTTATTGGTAGGAACTGTTGAAGCATTTTTCATAGATAAGTGACTAACTATTACGATGACATTATTCTTTTTATTTTGTTAGAGTCATCAAAATTTTATCAAATTGCATAGACAATACAATAGAATTGCTTTTAAAATATAAAATTCTCTGCCTATTCACCTTGGAAGAAGCTATGTAAATTTATAAAAAATAGGTATCTTAAATTAATTTTATGACGATTTTTATATTAATTATATTAGTTTTTTACAACCGCCACAAAAAGGATTATTTATAGCATGTTAATCCTGTTATCTAGACATGTATTAATTCGATACTGACTGAACTTAGAGTAGTGCTTATCCTTTTTGCATGATTAAGTAACAAACAGACAAAC
Organism: Colias behrii; assembly: GCA_029959065.1. NCBI lineage: Eukaryota > Metazoa > Arthropoda > Insecta > Lepidoptera > Pieridae > Colias > Colias behrii. The sequence goes on from JARWMC010000001.1 coordinate 11,465,416, forward strand.
TTCTACTTGTACACAATAATTATAGAAATTAGAAGCCGCTCACGTAGATTCCGCTTAGATTGAACCGGGATATAAAAAAAAGGATCGTAAAAAAAAAACTTTTTTTTTACAAAATTAGTATAGTTGTCAGTTTACAAGTAAAGTCAGCAAATAAGCCACATATTATAATTATCTTATTTAAGATCACAATTTAAAAACTAGTTTGTTTATATGAAGGTCGTTGTATTTTGGTTAATTAATTTAAACACACACACATTTGCTGGTTAGCGGTGCGGGAGTATGTCAAAAAATAATACCTACTAGGTTTAATTTTTTTACGGATGAATAGTAAATATTTTATAATTTTTTAACTGTTATATTTTTGCATTTATAATAGAAAATTCAGCTATTCAACTAGCTCAGCATGTAATACAACATTTTTTGAGAATTGTATAATTTATGGCAATAGGTATTAGGTACCAACATTCGTTTTATTAATTTAACTTTAATAGGTACATCTATAAAATGTTAATTGTTGAATAGGTATTTAACCGATTAATTATAATCGTGAATAAATATTAGTTATGTGTCAATGAAAATATACGGTAATACTGAATAATATTAGCATTGAAACAACTAAAAATTGCCATTATTGTGAAATTGAAAACAAGAACGCATTAACGAAACACGAGAATATTTTGCTTATAAGTTATTGCATTTTTGTAATCAGCACAAAATGAAGTATGTAGGTATAATTGCGTCATTCTGTGCATTTCATTAAATTAATTTTAATTACTTTATCTTACATTCTCATATTCAATTCAAGAACAAAATAATGAGACGATAAAAAATATGAACGATACCCAGCATCCATTTAGTTTAGTTTATTATCTACAATTATAATAGGAGGTTATCAGTCACGCAAACTACGGTTCTGAGTTCGCAAAAAAAAAAGAAAAAATAATAATAATTCAAATAGCAAAGGTGGTCCGATGTGGTACGACACGGCTTGTCTGGACCGGTATTATATCGAAGTTAGTACTTATCCGTGTTATTAAAGGGCGAACCAAAACATTCAGGAGCGAAATCTGGTTTACTTTAAACCAGATTAAGCTACTTTCATATTTCGCGGGTCGCGGTAACTGTAACAGTTATTTGTCATACTATACTTTAATTCTCGAAAAAAAAAAGAGCTTATCTGTTTTGGCAAGAATTTGAAAATGTTCGGGATAGTTTTAGGCGAGTGCTGTGGGCGAGTGCATGTTGATATCTATGTCTATTCAAAGCGTGTTTTCAGGATCGTGCGAGGTGCGAGTTGCGAGCCGCCGAGCCCGCGCCACGCCAGTCTGTACCGAACCACCGATTCGTCGTCACGCCACCGCGTGCCAAACACCGCACAAACGTGGCGTGATATTGAGAAAAAGCCGGCTGTGCACGGGTTGAAAAGTGACAGTGCGTCAGTGTGCAGAAAAGTGTTCGGGAAAATTTCTCTGGACTTACTCAACAACTAATTTCGACTGAACTCGACTACGATTTTACGATTTTTCTTCATACACTCACTGCAATTGCGCGATCATTTTAGGTGAGTGCTGAATTTTTTTGTGTGAATGAAGGTAGTAGCTACAATTAATTGTTACAAAATGTATTTTTTCTATTACGAAATAACAAATTAATCGGCTGTCTATAAACCTCGACTGTTGAACTGAGGAACTGGTTTTCAAGGTTTCCATTTTTACGTTCAGTTACGAGTTACTTTTTTTTTGTTCTAAAAGTAAGCATTTGCGTACACTTTTATTACTTTCTGCTAAAATTAAAACGAGTCGTGCGCTTTGAAGAAAACGTAATTAGCTGAGAAATAAATCGTTTTGATAATGCCTTTCGGCCGTTGTGTAAACTGTTTTAAATTCCCGTATTTTATTTAATCTTGACATACATTAGAATTACGTATTCAATGAGTGAGTGATTGAAATTTCATATCAGTATTAATCATAGTGATATAAAATTTGTACTTGCATCAATAGATAAAATAGTACCTAAATTTCAATCGAATATTTATTACAAACACGATTATTATTATTCATCATTTCATAATTATGTGTATATTTCTCCATTTTGTATTATTTCTTTTTTGTATCTGACAATACTAATTTGTTACTGTTCATTTTTAATGACTGCAAAATTTTAACATACCTAACGTAACGGCACCAGTCTTGTACAGATTAAGGAAAAAATTGAAGTTTTTTGCAAATTTCTCGTAGGTTTTTTAACTTTATTGGATATTGTTTAGTTATACCTTTAGTTCAATGTTAGTTTAACGTAACCAATGTTAGAAAAAATATTACAACGCATAAATAATGAAGTTATTTATAAATTAAAAAACCACTTTTTTGCACCAGTGTTGGACAGTGAAAATCTAATGATGGACACCCAGTTTTGGACAACATCCAGTTATGAACACCCATTTATGGACTGTACATGACTGTACCTAATGTTGTTTCTCCAGTTATTTACACTTGGAGAAGACTTATAGTTATCAATAGAATCTTGAAAATGATGATTGGAATACAATAAATCGGGGATGCATTTATAAAAAATAGTACTTATTAATTATTTTGCATACTTACAATATTTAAAACAGTCTTAATTTCCATTTTCTAGGCAAAAATTGGACAAATGCATCGTTAAATATGAGTTATGTCCGTTAAGAAACACCAATATTGTTTTTTTTTCTCAATAAGTCAGGGATGAAAAATATAACTAAAAAAGTACTGCCATTCCATCCATTTTGGGACCTCTTCTTCTTCGTTATATCACTCTAGTCAGAGCGAACGTGGTCAACATGAGGTTTGGGGGGGTAGATGTTACCCGCTTCACGATGTTCCGCCATATCTCTCTGTTTCCTGGCATTCCGCTACACTCGTGAAGTGAATCGCCAATCTGAATCCGCCAGCAGCCTTAATCTGATCGGTCCATCGATATGGATTCCAAATTGTAGCACGAGGCAAAAAGCTTTTTTTAAACTGTTGTCAAGATGGTGTGGATGAAATTTAAGCGTGTATGCTATATGGTGGTGGAATTTAGCAGCAGACAGCGATCCAAACAGTTCATCAGAGAACTCTCTATGATAGATGCGTTACAATACGCATAAGTATGCGACTTCTCTACGCAGTGATAGAGAATGAAGCCGAGAACGAGTCGCACAGTACATAATGACCCATTGTTCTAAAATATATTCTTCATGTTTAGATAGATATTATGTTGTTGGACCCATTAGTGTAATTTTAACAAAAAATATCAATGTCCATTATAGGAACCAAAGCAAATCCAGTCATGGACAATTGTTGTACAATATTGGAACCCTTTGTTTGAAATGGTCGTGATAGGTATACTATTAATCAGAAAGAAAAGACAATACAGAAAAGCGCATGTAAATAATACCTTTAAAAAAAGTTTATTTTCGACATATGTCCATAAATGGATATATCCATAGAATTAAATCCAGTTATGGACACTGAAGAATTTTATTAAAACAACATAACCTATCATGATACTAAATCGTGTAATATTTCGTACACTTAACTACTATAAATAAAAGTAATATCAAATTTTGCTGACATTTATACAAAAATTCTTATAACCAAAATTGTGTCCTCACTTCCTTAAGGATTTCCTTAGTAAAAACGGATTTCTTCGAAACGAGTCGCAGCAACTAAACATAACGTTCTGCCATCTTCAAACATTTTGGCCGAATAAGATGAAGTGTCGTATTCTGATAGCTTATGAACCAAACTTTTATTTTAAGTATTGCCAAATTATATAACGTTAATTTTGGCCTTAAGGCTTATACATGCGCTAATAACCTTGACCATACTTGACGGATCTCAAACCTCTCCCGCTGCACCTTCTTTTTTCCTCGCATTTTGTATTTAAAAAGATACCAATCAGTGAAACAAAAAATCCTCGTCAGGGATTGTTGTGTAACTGATAATTTATTAAACATAAAATTTTCAGAGCTCTAAATCAGCAGGTTACGAAGTTTATAGAGTATTTGCGGAAAAATCGATGACCACGGCACATTTTTTTTCTAGAAATCTATTAACTTTGGAAAAAAGTCCTCGCGAGCAATTAAAGATCAAAGACCATCCTATTTTATATATTTTTTTCGGTATTGTGCTTTATGTTGTACCAGACTTTATAGAGGTTGAACATAGTCGAAATTGCCGGGTAACGCCTTAATATTTAAATTTAATATTTATTTTGTCCATTATTGGATGCTTGTCCACGACTGGTGCCGTTACCTTAGTTACTTATTTTTAATTTATGCAAAAAATATAATTATGATGTAAATGACATTAGGTATATGTATTTTACGAATAATGGATAGGTTTATAAAATGATAGAATTAATAATTTTAATTTTCTTGCCAAGTTTAACGTAATTGCCAAATTTGGTTTTAAAGTAGACCAGGTTAAAATTGGGTTTTGCGACATTTAATATGCACAGAAAAAAAGTTCGCTTCTATTCTGGTAAACGCGTTCATTAAAAGCCGATTGAATTATCTTACGCTATGTTTGTAAAACCTGTTAAAACACACCTTTACTCAGGCTGTTTTCTTTTTTCGATTCCCAAGGCTAGACGTATGTAAAGGAGCCAATGCCCCGAATAACCTAGACGGCTTGGAGTCTGCGCCCGCGCACTTGCAGATCCGCTGGCGCAATAGTGGCGTGATAAGTGAATGGCATTTACCTCGCTGGTCTTTTGGACCCCGTGTCTAATTTTATTTTCATGGGTTTATTGACATGAAAATTGATTTTACATATTGCCATGGCAACGTAATCCCGATATCTAAAGGATATGTTCAAGATATTATGTTATTTAATTTTACGGCTGTCGTAATCGCTGGTAAGACTTGACGTCGTTTTCGAAATCACGTCGGCGTTTGTTTTAAGTACGATCAAATCCGGTTGCGGTTATTGCGAAATTGTATTAATAAATCATATAATTTTTTTTACAGGTTTAAGATTAAATCGAATAAAATACAATAATAGGCACATTTTCAGTTATTGGAATATTATCTAATTAAATAGGTAAAAAAAAATCAAGTAAATAAACAATAATTAACTATTAATAAAGGCTCATTAAATGTTCCTTATTCAAATTAATTAGGTACCTACCTGTTTACAAAAGCAAATTCAAAATAACTGGATATTTCCAATAAACTTGTTTTTCTTACGATAAGAACGTGGTCATATAATTTGATAATGCATTAGTTTTATTAATAACAAATCATCTATTTGGATCAAAGTGATTTGATAATAACGGCCTCCTTGGCCTTGTAGTTGATGTCCCCTTTTTGTATGTAGGGTAACCACGAAATCCTCAACATGAAACCATATTTTTGTCTGCGTTATTTATTTTCGTGTTATTTTGTAGAATAAACAGTTGAAAATTTAAACGATGTGGTAATAATTGAATGCTTAATAATTATAATTAAATCTATACTAATATTATAAAGCTGAAGAGTTTGTTTGTTTGTTTGAACGCCCTAAACTCGGGAACTACTGGTCCGATTTGAAAAATTATTTCACTGTTAGATAGCTCATTTATCGAGGAAGGTTATAGGCTATGTATTATCACGCTACGACCAACAGGAGTGGAGCCACTGGGGTGAAACCGCGCGGAGCAGTAACGAAATATAGTCTCACAAAAAGAACCACTCAAATTAAAAAAAGATTTCATAATTAACTAGGTAGGTACATGTTTTTCATCTTTGTATCACTCTTTTAAATTAGCACGATGCGTTTGTTTAAATTTGAACAATGTACGTTACATAAACTAAATTCAAATCGAGTTTCCCATTGCAGATTATTAAAATATTAGCTATTTTTATCAAATTCTATTTCGAAAACATTTAACTATAATAAGCGGTACCGGTACAGTTCAGCGCCGCTCATTAAAATATAGTCCCCTAGTGTCGGTGCAAAACAACTCTTAAGGATGTTGCTATTATGATGCCCCCTGCTTTACAAGGGTCGATAGTATTGAATAAACCTTGACCGTGGCTGTTATATAACAAATGATTGTTACGTTCCGATACAGGGATAACTTGTAGGGATTCTAATATCATTAGTATTAGCGTTTTTTTCAACCGAATCTGCTTATTGTAATTTGTAGCGTGTACGCTTATCCGTAGAGGTTTTTGCTTTTTATTGTGGTTTTTGGTGTCTTATTTATTTCAAGGTCGTTTCAAATTTTTGTTTTTTATATTTGTTGAAGTAAATGCTTCTTGTGCTAGTTGCTAGCTTTTAGTTGCTATCCGTTAAAACATTTTCTCAAAGTAGAGAGAGAAAAATCCCTCTGAAAATTGCTTCCAAATATGTTAAAAATTGTCAATAGTGTCGTATGTTACCAAAAGAAATGTCGCCTAAAAACGACGTAAAACTATTCACATATTTAATATTTGTACAGTCGTCGTGACCTTACATGAAGATTATGTATGACATAATCAGTTTTTATAATTCTAATAAAACGTTATCAACAAATTTACACTCGTTACTAACGCCTAAGTAATGCAAGATTCAACAAAAGAAAATATTGCTAGAGCATAAAATATGTAACTATCGTATTACACAATGTGATTTAAGTGGAATACAGAAATAGGTTTTAAATACATCAAAGAGGTGTCATTTACAAGTTAAAATAAATTATAGAGCATTTTTTGAAATGGCAAACTGATAATCTACCATATGTGTAAGAGTGTAACTAATGTTGAAATATGAACTTAAAATAGATGAAAAAATATCTTTCGACTGATAATTTATTTGCTTTGTATTTAAATAAATTAAGAGGGATATGGCCACCCGGTGCACGTTTGACTACATTTTTGGTGCAAAACTGATAATTCGCGACATTATAATGTTGCCATTTCCTTTAATTGGCACTTGAATTACCGGTTATTTAAATGTATAAAATCAAAGTTGTAACAATTTATTAATGTTACATGCAAAGTTTATCAATGTCATCATATATAGAACATTTCGCTGATAGCACGGTTACTATTTCAACTTGTTTGCTTAAAAAATCGTCGATGTTTTAATTTCAAATTAATCATTTTGCAATTTACGACTTAAATTAAAGAAATAGCGAATGTCTGAGTTATGGTCAATTTATTTTATACATATTTCTTAGTTTATATTTACTTTAATGAGTATTATAAACGTAATTAGCTTATCTCGAACATGAAGACCTACTTAAGCGTGTGACTGAGCGCACTAAGATGCCAATTTAATTTCACTAATTACCAGCTATTACAATGACAATTCGGAGTTATTATTGTCATTACTAAACATGCTCTCATAAATCTTGCAATTATTTCGTTCAAGCCATGACCACTGAAAATGGCGATTAAATGTCTGTTTATTTGAAGTGAAAGTCTGTACAAATTAGCACACGAAACTGTATCTACACTTGCAAAAAATTGAGGCCATTAGGTCTTCCCCAATGAAAATAATGCTAGGTCACATGTAACGTAAAGTCAGCATTTCAAATCTTAAAGTTGTAAGATTAATTAATCATTTCGTTTTAATCATAACCGGCCATAAATCACGATCGCTTTCAAAAGAATCAAATTCGTTTAGTGTTTAAAGTAAAGTTGGTCTTTTAATATTGTAGAAGTTTATAACTTCCTTAACGACGTAACAGAACTCAATTTAAAAAATTTGCTCTTGTATTTCCAATAAAATCTAATTAACAAAACTTATCTATCTGCTTTTACCCAATGTAATCTTAAATCCACAAAAGGGTCACACTAGGTGCTACATTAAACCCACTACGTTTCCTTACTTATGGAAGCAGACTGCCGTTTAAATCTCTTGTTCAATCAGTGTCGTAACTTTCAGTTCAACTTTCACTCGACACTGCACTTATCAGATGTAGTCGTACAAGACTAATTAGCGACGTAATTGTCTTTTTGAATGTCACTGAGTATGTTGGTAATTGCTGTAAGTTTGTTAGCCTATTAGTTTCTAAGTGGCTTATTGGTAGTGCTTCGTTGAGATTCAATGTACGGGGAAGTTCATGAACTCGAGTCGTGTTTACAGTGAGTCCTGTTTCTACAGTTACCGTTGAAGGTAGTTTTTATTTGGGTCTATCTCGAGTTTTGAGGCTAGTGAAAAAATCTGTTTTAGGATAGGGTTATTCCAGACGGATAGTTTTTTCGTAATCCTTATTGAGGACTAAATAGTGGCTATAAGATGGTTCGCTGACGCTGAAATCTTAATTAAGATGGGAAAGACCCCAAAAACCAAGTAGATATAAAAATACTAATAAACATTAATGAATAATAATTTTGCAATTTTTTTCGTATATTGCCAGTTTTGATTCAGGAAGTCGATTATTTCGCAAAGCCTTGAAGATCTTTGCGACAGTCGGATTTTATCTTGAGTTATCATTGTGAAGATAAATTATTCGTAATTACAATAATTTTATGATGACAGCACAATGTATACTGAAGTTTTAATTTTAAGTATCATACCGAATGTTTTGAAATAGCTTGAAGCAAAATACTTAGTCAAAATTAAACCGTGAATGCGTTTCGGATGGCTGAACATGTTAAGGTGTGTGACAATTCTATAAGACACTGATCTCAAAGACCCACCTTTGAGATGGTAAATGGGTCAGAGGGCACATGACAATTGATCTAGAGCCTATTGTAATTGCTAGTCTATTGTCTAATGACAATATTAACGTGGAACAATGTAGCGAGACCAACGCACGCGCTTCGTTTTAAACATTATGTTTGATAATCACGATTAACATTTGTTTATATCTTATTTACGCTATTTAGTGGAATGGTTACTTTAAAATATGAGAATAAACAAAGCTTAAATTATAATCGTTTAAATATTACGATTTATATTTGTCTATTTCAAAAATCTGTCTGTTAAAAAATGGTAAAGGAAATCTTTCCCACGAATGTAAACAGTGCCATCCTTGAATTCGATCATGAACTGGACTTTATACCAGAAATCTGGAACAAAAACATACGTTTATGTCTAATATTAGACTAGGATAAATGAAAATTTAACTAAAACTTATGGCTTTATTTTTTATTGTAATAGGATTTTCTACAAGATCATTATAATAAATTATGATTTTATATCCAACCTAGTCTATTCTATCCTTACAAGTTACAATGTCTTCTCATTTTATAGCCCAACCTTCAATCCTGTATGTTTATGATCAGTTTATTTCTGCCTAGCAATGAATAACCGGATTATATACGCAACTTAATTATCAATCTTCTTTCAGTCTGCGGTTTCACGTTCTTGGTACTTACCCGCATAAATATCCTATATGCTCACCCTACTGTGTTAATTTTTGTGAAACAGTAACAACATTTACCAAAGAGTGGAGAACGTTTCTAAGTAAACATTTATAATACATTATTTGAATACTTATATATAATACATAAATATTTACACTTACTTGTTTTTGAACGTCAACACAAGTTGGTACTTTCATGTAGGTAATATGAAACTACATTAAATCCGCTAAATGGAGTTTCATGTCATAATGTTGAACAAGCATAAATTCAATTAAACAATCGATTCAATCTATGTTTCATATTTCAAATGCTATGCACTCTTTGAACATATAATATAGACTAATGTTTATGCAATACGTAACAAGTGCTATAAGATATTGAACATTAATAATTATCTAGATAAAACGTAGACTATCACCCTCTTAAGGTGCGCAGACAGTTCTTAATGCTATAAAAGTATAGATGAACATGATAATAATTATGTTTTAGTAACAAAGATTATCTCCAGATGGTCATAAAAACGCTTCCTATTTCAATAACAGAGTACCTACATAACAGCAATGTCAAATAAATCTTTGTTTAGAAACTGCGAGGCTTTCCAAAGTCGTTTACTTTACTGTTAGTCCTCAGGCTTCCTTAGATGGTAACCACCGTCTTCCTGATTTATTTATACCTATTCAAGAATCTATCTTTATTTCTGATAATCATTTTACAATTATGCATTTTTGAGACAATCTTTGGTAAGACGTGTTTTTTTATTCGCATTTTTTTGTATTTTCAAAAACTATTTCCTTACAATTTTCTTTGTGACTTATCATAAAATCGGAAATCACAACCAAAATACTATTATGTACCTATAAGAAAATGGAGTTTCCAATAAACGAAGAACATCATCTTCCCGCTTTAAAATAATAAATTATAAACTATTTCTCTTTTCATACCGTTAGTTAGGTACAGACTTATCGTTTATTTCGTGTAATATAATACCATCTTGCAAGGCTATCACGCCTACACAGAAGGCCTGCACTAAAATCTAGACTTCAAGCCGCTTTGATATATAGCGGGGATTATTCAATGGATTTATGTACAGTTAATTTGCTTTAGGGTTTACAGATTCTACGATAGTCAATACCGTGCCATAAAACCTTAGGGTTTTCAATATATTGTTGTGTAGTGATGAAAATCTAGGAAAGCATATTTCGTCTCTGTCATTCTATGTATATCATAAGTGTTTTTTGCTACATAAAATCCTTGTTACAATTACGGGCTAAGGAAAGCTAAATGGGTTTCAAAACCAATCTGTTACAGACCTCAACGGATTTAGTTACGTAGCCGATACACCCACACAGTTTCAATCTGGATACTATATTGTGGCCTGTGGCTGAATTCAGGCTTTCTATTCGCAGGAAATGGAGTAATAAACCACAGATTATAAAACGGCCGTTTCGATTGATATCGGTGTTAAATATCAGCTTTACGGCTTTAAAGTTAGTGTTGATTTTATATCCTTGAAGTTTTGCAAGACGAATTGTTATGTGAATGTAATATAATGGGCTATTTTATTTATCTTTAACTTTAATGTTTAATTCAGATTCGTTTCGTAATGTTTCGATATTTTTGGAGTTAGTTACAGATTTTCCTTCTTCTGTTTTATGAACATTTAAAATTTAAATAGACAATTTGAGCTATTCCATCAAAAATATTACCTTAAATATTTGAGGCTTATTAGCTGTTTCATAAAAAATATTATTATTGAAATCACGTGCCTATAATATGCAATTAGTACAAGACATTTAAATATAAGATTATTTGATTCGGTCCTCAGCTCGTATTTGCAGTGAAATAATTCCTGAAGACCATATTAGACATCTAACATCAATTCTATGGAAGCGAACTGAACATAACGGGTGGTCCTATTTCGGAACATGCACTCCATTTAATATATAATAAATACATATAGATAGTTTTAGAACTCTGTAATCATTTAATTTTTCTAGAATTTTCGATTTCTTTTCCAGTACGTAGAGAAGTACCTAATCATTATTCAAAGTTGTTTATTATCTGTTACAAAACATAATTTTAGAAGCCTGAAGTGTAGGTGCCTTATATCTGTTAGAAAGATATTCTGGAATATTCTATCAATTCAAATTTCAAATATCAATGCAATAGAGCCTAATCAGAAATATTGCTATCTATCATCATAATTAAAATTCTTATCATATTTGCCAACTGTCCAATAAAACTAAATAAAATCTATAAATAAACAACCGTAGAGTGATAAAATATGCAGTAAGGTCAGATAGGTAGTATATTCTGTTAACTGCATTATTTGTAAAAGATATTTCTTTAAACATACATACATATATGTATTTGTTCTTGTGTTTTGCACTTGAGTTCTCATTACATAAATATGTTATTCTTAGATGAAAATGAACGAGATTACGTGTTCAAGTACAAAGGCAATGTTCCTTCAAGAATATCAAGAATATGTACCTACTAGCAATGCCCTGCGGTTTCACCCGCATAGATAGCGATATCGTGACAGTGAAAAGTCTACTATAGGTCGGACTATAGGTTTAATTTTTAATCACATGAAAATCACCTTCACCCCGTCCCGCACTACGCCTGCTCATTGTATTAAACAGTATACCTACTATTTTCTGTAGATTGACACTTTTAAAAATTCGTTAAGTATATCTTTTGAATGGAATATCCAATTTTTTTAATTTAAAAAGTATTTTGCTGGTATTGAAACAGTCTATAATAAAACATCATTTAATGGGATAAGGATTAATATATGTGTATGGATAAGATGGTTTGATTACTGTCGGCACTTCTATTTACTTTGAAAACGTAAAAAAGTTGTTATAGTAACATATCTACTGAAGATGGACATATGGTATCGCGGACTTTCTTGTAGATATTGATCCATTCTATAATACCGTAGAATATTTTTTTGTTCTATCTTCAATAGATTCCGCAGCGCACGCGATGACACAATTTTTATTAAGGAATTTTTTACACCTTGGGTTACATTATTGCATTTTTGGTAAGGATCTCTAAATTTTATAAAAAGCAATATAGCCTATGTTGCTCAGTGAAGATGCAGCTTTCTAATGGTGAAAGAATTTTTGAAATCGGTCCAGTAGTTTATGCGTGAAAACCATACATACAAACTTACATAATTACAAACCTTTCCTCTTTATAATATTAGTATAGAAGTATAGATGTTAAACAAATAAACAGGAAAAATAGTCATGTTTACGAAGAACGATTACCTACATTTTTTTCGCGTTTACAGATTTTTTATTCGAATAGTAGAATTGTCAAAATCACAATTTTAATAAATTGTTCGAATATAAAAATCTCTGTGACAAAAAGGCAGGTTTTGCAAAGCTTTATAAAGCGTACGTTGTATATTTGAAATTTTACTAACCATTGTAGCAAAATATGGGTTATATACCATACCTTACAGAAACAATACCTATTTAGCATACATTTCCTTGACATTGTATAGCTATGTTTCTATAAATATTGATATCAAAGATGCCGCCAAACTAACCACCAACCACCCGCATCTTTTTATGAAACTGCTCGTTACATATAAAACACTCATTACCTGTAGATTGCATGCTACAGATGCTACGAGTGCACCGCAAGTTGTAATCATTATTGACGGCTACACGACAGGTTTAGCCATGGATACCAGTTGGTATACGAGATGCGACACGACTCACTTGCTCGTTTGATAATTGTGTAATTGACATCATACGGTACGACACCAATAAGATATAAAATAATCAATGAAAAACTAAAAACACACGCTCAAACTTATGATATTATTCTGTTGTCACCGATCCTTGATAAGTATACAAAGTTTTAATTAAATCTGTCCGTTTAAAGTGGGTTAAAATCGAGCCTAAAGAAGTCGAGTCATACATACTGTATACCTACAGGTGAAGCAAATAAAAGCGTCTTAATAATGTGTACTGTAAGATGACGATTGATAAGCATCGAAAAAGTATAGTTGAATGAATACATTTTTATGATTTTGAGTGGCAGATTGTAAGATTAATCGAAAACTGATAAAATATTAAGGTGACATAACCAGGCCAAAGTGCTTACTGAATTAATTTAACGTATGCAACTTTATACGAGAGAAAAAAATTAAAATCGGCCAAATGCGAGTTAAATTTAAGGTAAATTATGAATACGTAAAATATGAATTCCCTTGCGAATGTTGAAAATTTGCAGCAAAAACGGCTGTTTCTTTTAATTGCGTTGGTTTATAAGTTTTTTTACACAGCTTCAAGGGACGATAGATTTCAGTATTTTATAAAAATTGCAGCTTGATACTTCCACGCGAACCCTAAAAATATAGGAATTGATAATTCTCATGCAACCTTTTTTTCTTACTGGCACATATTTATACAATAAATACAGTAAACCGCTCGGACTCTTACATGAACACAAGAGAATTTCCAAGTATTTAATAGTTGTTTAACAATCAACTGTTTGTTTTCCAAACGTAACAACGTTCACGGTCGAATAACACGCGCTGCAGATTGCAGTTGCATATTGTTTTGCATCGCATCAATTATTGGATGATTGTGTCGATTGCGACTGATTTACTTTTATCGATTTTAAATGCAGTGCCCATGGACACGTGTTATTTTTACCCTCGAATGAATTATGAGGTCAATAATTAGCTCCTATGTTTACACACCTATTTTGTATAATAGCATATCAGTATTTCCGCAAACGCGGTAAAATTTAACTTAGCACTGGGTCAAATACATGACAAGACTGTCATTAATCAAAATGTGTAAATTTACATTTTTTAATAAATATGTATTAAAAAAGGCTACTCTTTAGTTTTTGTATCCATTGTATGTTCCTCCTACAAAAAGTCATTCAGTCCAAGCACGTAAATTATGAATAGAAAAGTGAACGGAACAAAAGGTAAACCAAAAATAATATATTCGTTGTGACAGACAGACGTTTAAAAAGGTACGCATACGAATTAAGTTGACCCGTGGTTAAGCGCATGCAGGCCACTTCGTCTGTGTTAGTTCAACATTTAAAATTAATGATTAAGTGGGAGCGAATCATGAGTTTGCATTTAATAAAACCACGAAATATTAAAGCCAGACATATCGATACCGATGTCTACAAATCATAATTGTTAGTCACGCGCTATAAGCAAGATGAAACGCTTCTATAATAAAAGTTATAAAATGTATTACAATTTACACGCGCACTGTAGACACGTACCTATACGGACGGCGAGGTCCTCCTTATTTGTGCAAACAGTCGGCTTGGAGATAGTAACGTTTGCGCTTAAATGTAACCAAGAACATGAGATAATATCAAATAGGAATGGATCGAACTCGCGAGAAATTCCTACCTGGGACCAGCCGACGCCTTATTCAAAATCATCAACAAAAAACCGTTTCCTTTGTCAAATATTTGTCCACAATTTTGGTTTGCGAGTTTGAAACTAATTAGAGGCAATTTTCGTCACAGTCTTAAAGGAATTTTAATGGGCGATAACTTTTTCTTTAGTGAGGAATGTTTTGAGGTTAAGTTCTTTTAAATGGATCGTAATTCGTGAGGATTCATGGCAGATTTAGAGTCGACTCTGACATATGTTTAGTCATTAGAAGAGAACTCAAAATTCAGTCTGCTATTTGTAAAATGAAGATTTCTCACATGATTCAAAGTCCAGATAACGAATAATTTACATGAATGATGTCACAATATTTGAATACTTAGGAGACTGTACACTTCTGGTTAGCGGAACTTAAATTGATTGTAAATATTTAAAATAGTGAATTTTGAACGAACAAGCATTTGCTCAATTCAATGAAAAAGTTTTAGGTTATGCATCAAATCACATTATGAATCGGTAGTATAAGAATATTGCTAAAGCGCCAGGCGTCATGTAGAATTAAAGAATGCGTAAAGTGACGTTATTTATTCCCATGAGACTATTGGCAATATCGATTTTGTTGGACAATATTATCGGTAAGTGCTGTCCCCCTGACCTTGTGCTTATGCAAACACCTTTATCAGTGAGAGCATTTGTACGGGCTTGGTCTGTTTGATATGTCAACATGGTAAGCAAGCAAATGTGGTAATAAATTAGCAGCATCGTGGATTTGAGAATTTCCTCGAGACATATTTCAACAATCGTAATAGTCTTGGTGATTTATTTTTGTGTTTCTAGTATTTTCTTTTAGCAGCTGCTTCTTCATATCATTTTAATTGTATGCTACCCTTCCTGTTTTGGTCTTGGCTGAACTTATATTAATAATACTAGGTAAAAAGTATGCGCTATGGTTTACAAACTCGATTAAAGAAATAATACCTACTACTTCCCGATTTATGAAGTGTGATCCTATGATTTTCTACTATAATACCGTACGCGTATATATGAAAACTTGTAAGAAAATAATAGCATTTTATATAGACGCAAGAAGTACAATAAGCTAGGAAGCATGATTCAATCGGTTCCCACGATAGTTTCGTCACAGATTAGAGAATAGTTACTTTGGTTTCGTTCTGAAGTTGCGATCCAGCTAATGAATCTTGGGCAGATGGGATTACTATGAGAACTGCATGCAATTTACGCACTAATGGTCAACGACAAGCAACCGCAAATGTTTCTAATTTTCTACAATGCGTATCTCCTATCTGAATTGCTTACCTACCTATTCCTTGACTACGAACTTGTTTTGAAACAAATGTACTAAAGGATTTTCAATCTGTCTCATTGATATATTTTAGCTGTAACGTTGTCTACGATGTTTTCATTATAAATAGAAAAACATTAACGCTAATACTGCATCACATAAGTTAAGACGACATTAATTATGACGTTAACGTTTGAAGTGTGATTTGTTTTATTTAAAAGTCTTTCTTCTTTTTCGTTTTGTTCGAACCATATGTTCTGATAGCTATAAACTGCATAAATTTTAATATGAATTCTATTTATTTTATTATGTGATGACGCTTATATGAATTATTTAAATAAGAGTTTCAAAATAGTATTTCGTATATAGCATCATTGTTTTCAATAGACTAGCAAACCCGGCGAACTCCGTTTCGCCACCAGAGACACTTTTTCTTTGCTATAAACCTCACGGAGCCCGAGACCTTTCCAACGAATGCAAAACCGTGGAAATCGGTTCGTGCGTTCTGGAGTTATAGCGTCAGGAAGGAAAACCCGACTTATTTTTATAAAGTAGAGAAGAAGAAGATATCTCTATGATTTACTTATCACAAATTTGCAAACAGTGAACACTCAATTACTTTCACGTTCTGTAATGTATAGTACATTACAGAACGTTTTATTCACTAACATAGGTATCAATAATCCATAAGTTTTCGGTTTGTCTGTACGGGCAGTAATAAGGCTAAGCTATTATATGCATAATATGAATAATAATATTAGCCACAGCAAATTAGATTCAGAATCGTCGATCAGATCGAATAATTCGTGTAGTTTTGAAAGTTACTACAGTTATTCCTAAAGGTGTCCCGATGAATATACTAAAAGCCCTCGAGGGAGGGACACAAGCCTGCGGTGGGGGAGGGGGGGAAAGGTCTCTTTTTCAAGGTTTTGACTTGTAACTCGAAAATTATTCATAATATATGTTTAGTGACTTCTACATTAATTATTAACATTAAATTGCCTATAAATTACGTCTAAACATTTCTACCGTACGATCAATACTTTAGGAGATACATAGTACTTAAGGTGATAAAAATAAGAAACAACATCGTTATAGGTACTTGACTTGACTAAGATGATAGATAAGTCGCGCTACAAAGATCCTCGCTGTTTGCCTCGCCGCATAGCAACTGGCACTGGCAGGCAGGCTACCGCACCCCGCGTGCCGCCGTGCCACACCGCCCGCGCCCCCCGGGCCATCATTACGGGCCATCTTCTACCGTAGTGTTTGATGGATACGATGACGTGAAAAATAGCACAAAAACGTCTGAACAAAGAAGGAGGGCGGTGAAATCGTCTGTTGATATAAACATCAATCTATCGATGAAGGTCACTGTTCAGCAAGAGCATTTTCTATCAAATGCAAAAAACAAGTCCCAACTGATTAAACTTCTGACAGAAAAAATGCAGGCTGCAAACATAGAAACACGAATAGCTGCAAGTGATGCTGACTGCACCATTATTCGCACTGCAATTGATAAAGCTGCAGACAATGTTGTGGTCACTGTTATTGGAGAAGATGTTGATCTTGTAGTCCTTCTAATGGCTCTTACTCCTCCAGAAAAAGAAATATTTTTTGTCAAACCAGGAAGAGGAAAAGTGGAAACCAAAATATTTTCCTCCCAAGAACTTCAAAAACATTCATTTTGTGATTCTATTCTCTTTCTGCATAGTTTCAGTGGGTGTGATACAACCTCAGCTATTTACAGGAAGGGAAAAACATCAATTATCAAGATTTTTGATCAAAAGCCGTCACTAAAGGAAACAGCAACTGTATTTTATGACCCAACGTCAACTCAGGAGGTTATAGCAGAAGCCGGAGAAAAAATGTTTCTTGCAGTATACCGAGCGCCCTGTACTCAGTCTGAGATCAACAGACATCGATTCACAGTTTTTCTGAAATCTTGTACCAAGCCCAAACCGGATCTTTCTTCCCTCCCCCCTACCAAAGGGTCAGCAAAATATCACGCCTACAGAGTATTCCATCAAGTACAGGAGTGGCTTGGGAACCAACTGCCTCCTGAAATATGGGGTTGGAAGCGAAGAGTCGATGGATACTTAGAACCAATCACGACCTTGGATCCTCCTGCTCCTGAAGCGTTGTTAAATTCAATTTTTTGCCGATGTAAAAGTGGATGTTCCGGAAAATGCAGTTGCCGAAAAGCGGGCATTATGTGTAGTCTTATCTGTAACGGCTGCCTAGGAGCTTGTACTAATGGACCCCCTATCGATGTTAGTGATAAAGATGACGAAGATGAAACACAATTTGACTAATAAGTCGGCATACTCGTGCAAAAAAAGATGTTATTTCTTTTTATAATTAAAATTTGTAAAACTATGTTGTTTCTTATTTTTCTTACCTTTAATACTCTGTATCTCCTAAAGTATTGATCGTACAGTAAAAATGTTGAGACGTAATTTATAGGAAATTTAATGTAGATAATTAATGTAGAAGTCACTAAAGAGATATTATGAAAAAAATTTCGAGTTACAAGCAAAAACCTTGAAAAAGAGACCTTTCCCCCCCTCCCCCGCCGCCGGCTTGTGTCCCTCCCTCGGGGGCTTTTAGTATATTCATCTGGACATCTTTAGGAATAACTGTAGCAACTTTCAAAACTACACGAATTATTCGATCTGAATAAATTAATTTTCCCATACTATATAATTAAATATTATTCAAAACAATGTGTCATTGATGTTTCAAGAATGCATGCAATGTTTTTGGCGCTACCAAAATTATTGACGTACAATGTGTAATTTTAATTTTAACATGGCCATGACCTGTGTTTGTTGTTTTTTCTTTGGACAAAAATACACTTTTTTATTCACGCCGGATTCGTCTTATTATTTTCATAATATCAATTAAGATTGTTTGCCAAATACTTCAATGTTTTGGAATCGTAATGAATACATTAGCCCTAAATCGTTGGGTAGAATGTAAACACGTCGTTACCAATAAAAATAGCAATATAAGTGTATTTATATTTTCATTGTCACACTAGAGCTCAGCTGCTAGTCTTCCCCGCAATCATGAAACCGACAAAGTACGTTCATAACCTATTACAGTGCTAGCCTAGCAGAAACCCTATTCAAGGCTTTTAAACTATTGATTGATTGATTGCACTCGACCTACGTTACTTACTTATTAAGTACTAGCTGTGGCCCGCAGCTTCGCCTGCGTGGAAAAGATACTAATTTTCATTCCTTATTTATCCCTTTGGGGGTAGAATTGATCAAAATCCTTTCAACATCTACCGGCATGCCAAATTTCAGCCCAATCCGTCCAATGGTTGGGGCTGTGCGTTGACAGATCCTTTGTCTGTCAGTCAGTCACTTTTGAGTTATATTAAAGTAAGGATGTTAATAATTCAAAATCGTGCTCATATAATGTTGTCTAGATACAGCCATATTTGGTAATATGAGAACGTTGCAAATTGCAATGCAAAGCCATTTTTGGTTTATATCCCGTACGGTATTTGAAGCGTACGATATTTACCGTTACTTTAACTACCGCATAGCCTTGTTATAGATATTTTAGGAACAAAATTATGTTTCACTGCTGCATTTAAATAAGCTGTATGGCGTATTAATAGGTACGAATTACAAAGTTCGTAAACATCAACTGCGTGAAGAGTGGAGTTTGTACTATGAGCTATCGAGTAACTTATGAATCGTATGCCTATCGCAAGGCATTGTCGCAAACTGCATAATTATCTACAAAGGTGAAGTCACTCTAATTCTCATAAATTACGCAAACAAACTTTACATGTTGCGTAATATGAAATATATATTTTTATTTTCATAAGGATTTCGGTTGTTTGTATAATAATGCATGTAAAAATATGTTATCTGCAATGTTTTATTACAGATTTAAAGTTAGTGCTGATTTACACAGGGTCAGTAGACTAGTCAGTCGCGGCGCCAATTTCGGCGCCGCGACTGACTTTAACTGTTTACATGAAGTAAGTAGTAGTGGTGCGTTTCTCACGGTGACCACACGTTTGCGAAGTCAGTGGGAAAAATGAATTCACGAAAACAACTGAAACGACGATTTAATTATTTGTTGAAAAATTTATCAATTTTGCTGTTGAATGAGTTAATAGAAATTGTAGAAAATGAGATATAACTAAAAATAAACGACAATGGGTAAGAAAATGGATTTAGGGATTTAATATCCCAAAGGCACTCGTTTATGCCATATAATTGCACCAATTTAAAGGTTTCGTCTTCGCTTACGAGTCATTTTTATCGCCAGCGAAAAAAACGTGGTCACTCTACAACGCAGCGGCAATGACTAACCAAGCACTGACTTGTCTGTTTACACGGGGTTTATTTGGCTGACTTGGAGGTGCGCGGGTAGCGGGGGGCGCCAACTGACTCTAAAATATTCGTGTCCGAATATTCAACTCAGCGCTGACTTCAAGCCTCTGTACTGACTTCAAATCTGTTTACACAGGGTTTTTTTCGGGTCAACACTGATTTGCCTCGCATTTGTAGTCAGTTACTGACCCTGTGTAAATCAGCACTTATTCTAATAATTATCGCTATCTCAAATGATATACAGCGAGTCAAATCAAAGTCAATCGCTATCATATTCGATTTTGACCTTGTTATGTTCACGGCGGAAATATTGTCATTCATTCGTTCCAAAAACCTGCGCACTTACGTTGAATTTATTTATAAATAATTGTGGCATAATAACCTTTCAATAGGGAAAGTTACCTTGGGGTTATATTTAATGCCCAATTATTCGATATCTTTCTGAGACGCGATTCTGTATAATAATAGTTTTTAATTGATATTTCTTAATTAGTAATAACTCATACATCAATTTATTTAAACATTACTCCTACATAAACATTTTATTTAACGCTACTTCTAAAGTTGCTACCATGCTAACGACAACGCAGATTTAATTGAGTATACTTAAAAGTCAAGTACTCATATTATTTGCAATAAATAAAATTAAATGTCGCATATTATAAGAATCATGGAACTAATAAGGCACGGCGCTGTTCACGATAGCCTTTGAACTGACGTTGATTCGAGGCAAATCACAACAGCTATCATAATGCTCCAAGCGAATAGAACATTGATATTTAATTTAAATTAATAAGCTTCACATGGCATACACATATTTCTCACAAGTTTCTAGTTGTGACCGTTACAAGCCAAAGGGCGAAACGTTTGATCGTACGATATTTTACCTGCATGCGGGTAATAATACGGAATCCGGCTCCAAACATCTGTTCGCCTGTCCTTTTATTATGCGGGATAGTATTTGATAAAGTTATTGAAGCAAGTATTTTATTGTGATCTTCATTGACGAAGCAGCTGCATGTGAATAACATTCCGAAGGCCTCGCAAAAACTTAAAGCGTGCCGGCTTTTTAGGGCTTTGAATTGCAGACGTGAACCAATGTTTATACTGGACTGTCTTTCGCTGAAAATTTCCTATAAATCACATTGTTAAAAAGACTATCGATCAAATTCAGTTGCCCTTTCTCAGAATGCTTTTATACAATTATATTCTCTATTATATTATATTATAATATCCTCTTGTTTCAGAAGTGCACGAAGTGGGATGCCTTAACCGCCGAGCCTGGTTACATTGAGTAAGTTTCAATTACAGTATGATTATTTAAGAAATACTTAATAATAAAAAGCAATAAAAATATTCACACTCCAACTACCTACTAAATTAAAAATTCAGAGAGCTTTCTACCTGTCTTCGGGAATAAGTTATCTGCAAGATTTATTAACATTTGCATATTATTTTGATATTACCTGTTGCTTTTACCACAGACTAATAATAATATACTACGTATACAAGTAATACTATTAACGATTGGCTAATATTTGAATATTTTCCTGCGCTTAGTCTTCCTCGTAGCTATTTAAATAATATACCTAAAACGTTTAAATTATTATTATATTACATCCTTGATAAACATACAGATATACAGATATATAATATATACAGCTTGTGTAGGCTAAATAAATAACTTTTCCTCCCATTGTCAGAACATTTTAATTGTTTCTTCAAATTAATTTAAAAATTACATTTAAGACAATATATTTTATTACTTAGGTACTGTTTCTAAACTAATATTATAATAAAATCTCATTCTAGTTTAATGAATGAATAATTATAAGACATTTGTGTTTATTATTTATTATGTAAGAATATTATCTAATAATATTACATTTCAAAACAACAGTGCATAGTAATTTTACATAGTAAAGTTATATTAGGTACAGTTATCCACATATGTTGTATTTAAAAGATGAATAATGTGTATTCATAAGAATAAAATCATTAGAAGTAATGCTACATACATTTCTAGAAAAATATCCTGTATTATTCCAGCATTCCTCCAGGTTACAATTTTGTTCTGTTTGTTATTTATTCTGCTTATACATATTTATTTATTTAAATGTTTTAACTATGCTCAAATTCAAACAAACTCAAACAGTCACAAACATTATTTATAACAGGTAGTAAGGGTATCATTAGGTAATAATACCTTTGTATTACCTAATACCTATACAAATACAAAACAAACAGTATCATGTACATAACTTTATATTTTAGAGACCATCTATTAAAAAAATATATATATGTATAGGTATGGGTCGAATTGAGAACTTCCTTTTTTTGTAGTCGTTTAAAAAATAGGAAATATTGAAACATTTGCATGAGTCAATTCATCACATTTCTCAACAATATATTTCTATTAATTTTTCCTGACCTTTGTAATAAAAATTTAAACCTGTTTTGCAAAAAGTATTAGTTGTATCACAGACTAATAATAATATACTACGTATACAACTTTTACGTACTGAATTCACTTTAGAATCTCGTATTTTTATATGGCTGTTATTAATTGACTTAATTACAAAGGAGACGTATGCATCCATTAGGACGTTCGAAATATTTAAAAAGTTAACAGTAATTCCAGTGGAACTGGTTATTTCGAATTTACTTTTGACAAATTCTTACCACGCTGATCAATCTCGTATTCGTATTAATTTGGTATTACATAAGAGCTCCTTCTGATGCATCATGTCTTCGATGACACATTTGTTTATTACCATGTTAAATCCTTAAGGCAGTAGAATTTATCAAAACGTTTCATGCGAGTATAATTAAGCGTCTAGATCAGTTCAACCTTAGACTTAGAGAATGTTGACATTACATGGATAATGGATCATGGATATCTTTCCATAAAGAAAATGCAAAGTGTCGATTATTTGTTAGCTGCAAAAAAATATTCATCAAATAAAAAAAATAAAAACTGGCAAAGATGCATAGATAAATTCATGACTGGCTGGTTTTGTATTTACACTCGTATCTAAGCTTATTTATGAGTCGGGTGATATCCGATTACTCATATGTACAAAAAAATGTATATTTCCCCAAAGTACAAACCACAGAGCCGTGAAACCAAGAAAAACAGACAAGTCTTCACGATAAAAAATAGTGTGCGTAATGATTGCCTTTATAAATATTGACCACTCTATTCCCATAAGTGTTTACGTTACCTTAAACAAAGACGGTTATGTGATCACCATTCATGTGTGTTAAAATAGTTTTTCCGACGTTCCATTATTTTTACACTAGATTCAAAACAACAAACAGCAAGATGATTCAAGCAAAGCAAAGTGACATCAGAATACACCTACTTAATGATTCATAACTATCTCTTGTCCATTTAGTGGGTTAAACACATAGAGGAAAATCCTTGAAAACTAATCTCTTCTGACCAACACATCAGTCAAGACTTAGATTACAAAATAAAAGGCAGATGGAGCATGTCAATCGTCCATCGCCCTTGTCAAAGAAAATACGAAATCAAAAACGAATACGAACCTCCGCCAGTGCTATAGCGATTCTAGTGTCATGCATTGATACGTCAAAAGTGGTTTGATATTTTAGTAAAAAAATGCTGTCTTGTGATATTAAAACGCTGTAAAATTTGTTCCCGAAAACAAACAAAAAGATAAAACATCGTTTTACAGGTTTTCTGTAGATTATTTGGCTTATTTAATTTTGTATACAAATAATAATTTTGCATATACGAAGGAATTCAAAACTTCAACGTATGCTGCCAGTATTTTGAAAATGAATTTGCCATTTTTATGGGTAAAATGGTTAAAAGATCTTCGGGGTAGTGCTGTTGGATTTTTCGATCGTGAATGTGATTATTTGTATAGTGCAATAAAGGTTCACGATAATTATTAGATTATTTTAATAAGCATTATACATTTTTTTGTTACTTTTATAAAAAGTGTCATAGTCGTTTTCGCTCGCGATTTAATTCATGTGAACTCCATGATGGATATGATGAAAATAAAATGTCCCGCATTCTCGACTAAAAAATTTAATTAAAAATTGAATAAAATTATTTTGTCCATATATAACTTTAGTAGATAGGTGCTTTATGTAACAAAATAATTTCTACAATATTATAAAAAAATATCATAAACCGAATTTATATTAAAATAAAAATTAAAACTTGACTGCTACACCACCACTTCCTTCATAATTCAGATGATTGCAATGACACCTCACAACTCAAAATCGATCCAACAGTCACTGCAGGGCATGTCAAAGAAATATTATACATACATACACTCGAAAAACATAACCCTCTTTCTTCCGTAGTCGGGCAAAAATTTGGGAAATTTTTCAATATCTGGTAACATAACACGCACACAGAAGCACCGTGTTCGTACAGTGCAACGGCGAAATGACAGCACACATAGCTTTATGGAAATGACGATAAATCATTCGGTTTAGTTTGGCAACGCTCCATCTGTCTTTTATTTTGTAAAATAAGAGTAAGAGTCAAGATATTTGAGCTATCAAATCGTTAATTAATTAATTAATATGAACGTAATGATAAGGAGAATAAATTACGTAATGAAATGATTGTTGTTCAATTAACTACAGGCACGAGATGTCTTTTACTTTTTAAATTGTTCGTTCAAGTTTTTATCCAATTGTGCTTGGAATGCAATAAGACAGTTCAATCTTTATTTTCATTGAGTATTTATAAACACATATTTTATGCGTATTATTATCTCTATGGTCTGGATAATTAATAATTATAAACTGATACTTTGTTGCACTTTATAATGTCTTAGTTTTCATCTATATTATCTACTGACATTTTACAATTTTATAAAGTGTATAGACATAACTGTTATTATTATGAATGGACCTTGTAAATCCATAACCAGCTGCTTGTCTTTAATTGAGATGCAGTCGTTTGCCTCAGGCTATTCTTTAAGTTGATTTAAATATAGACCGCGAGCCTAGTTAAAATAAATAACGTTAACTGTCGTACAAATAAATAACTGTCTGTAACAATGAAAGTATACTAAAAAAAAAAAAAAAAAAAAGTAAAAAAAAAAAGAAAAACAAAAAAGTAAAGTATATTATTATTTGCTAAAAAACGGAAGGTAGGTACCTAATTTAAAAATTTAATTAAATCGGGAATTATGTTTAATCAATGCGTGGAATAAAATTCCATATTTTATTCAAATGCTTATTTTATAAAAGCCTTGGACCACAATATACCTATATTCAGAAATATATTACCTTAAAAATATACATTTTTGTTTCAAAAAATAGATATAAGTAGAGAAGATTATATTACAAACAACTACATAGTCTGAGCTAGTTTACACAATACAACTTCAAATTAAGTATCAACAAAATATAATGCATTTTGCTCTAACTAGTGATACATGATATTCATCTCATAGCTATGAGTTATGACCCTCAGTGGCATATTGTATAATGTTTTTATTTGTACACAAAAAGTTGACCCCACACCCCGCAATGACGTTGGAAGCTCGAACAACTTAGCACATTAGTGCGAGACAAAAACAAACACAATCTCAGTTGAAAACATTTTTTCCTATACTAGAATAACATACGACCATGAGAATGTTCGGCGATGCTTCGCAGAAATTGAAAAAGGATATCACAAATGTTTGTTATCTGCTAGATAACGTATTTTTAATCTGTACTACGTCATCAGAATTATCGTGAATTTAGGATATTCGTGTATCCTGTTGTAATCGAAGAACCAAAAATGTTTACGTCATAATATGTCTTGTGTCACATTATTATTTTTATGTAAAACAGGATTTAATATTTTAGCAATAGAAATTAAATTAGGTATGCATTGATTCAATTGTTATTTTTCAACAGATACGTTTTTACGAAGTAGTGATATAAAATGTATCAAGAAATCAGTATCAGTATGTTTTCACCATAAATATTTTATCCATGAGTTAGTTTACATCAGATAGATATGGAATATTTATTGCATATCGATACGAGGTTATTCGTACAAGTAAATAACTTTACTGATATCGCAATAGTTTATATCACTACATAGTATAAAACAAAGTCGCTTTCCCTGTCCCTATGTCCCTATGTCCCTATGTCCCTTTGTACGCTTAAATCTTTGAAACTACGCAACGGATTTTGATGCGTTTTTTTTTAATAGATAGAGTGATTCAAGAGGAAGGTTTATCACTACATAGTATAAAACAAAGTCGCTTTCCCTGTCCCTATGTCCCTATGTCCCTATGTCCCTTTGTACGCTTAAATCTTTGAAACTACGCAACGGATTTTGATGCGGTTTTTTTTAATAGATAGAGTGATTCAAGAGGAAGGTTTATATGTATAATAACATCCATTAAATAGTGGAGAAGTACTGTTATTTTTGAGGTTTCTTATGTGATGTCGTAAAAATTTACATTTTTTCCGCTTACATTGCAAACGCAGGCTGAACCCTACGAGTTTTATCAAAATTATGTACTAAGTATTATACACATTGAAAAGGTCTACAGAAAAGTCCGCGATGGTAT
Source organism: Colias behrii (assembly GCA_029959065.1). Lineage (NCBI taxonomy): Eukaryota > Metazoa > Arthropoda > Insecta > Lepidoptera > Pieridae > Colias > Colias behrii. The sequence continues at coordinate 11,492,345 of JARWMC010000001.1, forward strand.
ATGTCTATCTCTTATGGATAACCCACAATAACTTTTTTTTGTCATTTACTTTTTACGACAAATAATGGCTAATTTTCGATGCGATTTTAACCAATACAGCATTAATCCTTAACCAATTAAATACCTTGAATACATTGTTCATTTAATATAGATCTATATGGCCCTTTACACCGTATGATTTAAGTGAATATTTTCGAAGATATTACAGATTTAAAAATTGTGGGACGTAGCGTTTGCGGCGTACGAAGTCGGAGCGGGCCGCTATGTTTTTATATACAACGTTGCACCCGTGCGAAGCCGGGGCGGGTCGCTAGTTTTATCTTTAATATTGTTCCGTTAATTAATTATTAATGAGACAAATCACGATTATTTCACGAAGTCATACTTATTAATAACTAGCTTTCCACCCGCAGCTTCGCCCGCGCAGTCAAAGAAAAACCCGCATAGTTCCCGTACCCGTGGGATTTCCGGGATAAAACCTATCCTATTTCCCGGGATAAAAAGTAGCCTATGTCCTTTCTCGGGTATCAAAATATCTTTATACCAAATTTCATGCAAATTGGTTCAGTAGTTAAGGCGTGATTGAGTAACAGACAGACAGACAGAGTTACTTTCGCATTTATAATATTAGTATGGATTGTACATTGAATGTTGGATATTGGATTAATAATACAAATATCTATTACGTTATAGAAATGAAGAAATGAGAAATGGTAAAGATATATAGCAAAATTATATTTTATAGTATATCCTATCTGCAATCGATACTAATTCTAATTTTAGACGATTTCTTATCGGTAAATGGTGATTGGTAAAAAATGATTCGGTTCATATTACGATAAAATTGCTTACTTTACAAGAATAATGTTCATATTTCACCTTAAACTCAGTTACAGAGAATGAAAGTATATTGTGATAATTTATTATATTACCTGCTTTGATATACGGCTTTTATATTTGCTATCAATTCGTACGGTACCTAACTTAATTTCAAACACTACCTACTGACCGAAGTTGTTTGATGATTTAACACGACCTACTTTATTCATATCTAGATAAATCTTATGTCTAGATTCATTAAACACATACAAATTTGATACTAAAGCATAACGGAGTATGACAGGTGCATTGTGCGTAGTTAAATACGTTTTTAAATTGTAAATAAAAAGCAATTATTTTTGACCTAGATGGTGAACTTTTAAACAAGCTTATCGTATGCGAATAATATATATAAATTAATTAATAGGGTCACTGTTGAAAGTATTTTATTGTTCAATAATAACTCGCTATCAGAACGTACCTATTCGGTTATCGTGGATTGTTGTTCTAGTAATTTCTTAAAAACAATTATTTCAACTCTTACTTCATTGCATATACCTAATAACAAGCTAAGCTGGCAAGAGTAAAAAATTATTTAGGTACTTATTTTATTAATCTCATATTACTGACTTTGAAACTTAAAGTGTGTTGTGTGCGATGTTACGTCGTGTCCAAAAAAGATGTAATATTAATTAGAATTTAGATATGTAGTTAGTGAGATATTATTTTACATTAAATTTGAAATTGTTCAATGCGAAATATGCATAAAAAGTATGTATAAAAAGAAGTAAACAAATTACTAAATATAGTTAGGTATTCCTATCTGTAAATATCGCCATTTTTTTTGGTACTTTTCCTTTTCAGCATCCGACTTTCTTTCAAACATGAACAAATAATACAAGATTATCTAAATTTAATTCAATAGCTAATTAATTAATCAAGAGTCAAGTTCGGGCGACCACGCGTCTGCCCCAGCTGCTCAATTTTGGCACCGTGCCCCTTTAAATACCATACATTCACTGTGTTACTAGGTTTTCATATCAATTTACTTTTATTCTTAGTTTTTTCAACGTTAATCGTTGACCGCTTCCTGCTTTGAGTGCAATTAAATGTGGGGATAACGATTTATATTTGGATGATAGTTAACAGCACTAATTGCATAGTCTAATGGCTGGTTCACACTTTGATTAGTGTGAGTGCAGGTGATTAGTGCGAGTGCAGGTGTGTAGTGCGAGTAGTGTCCAATTCAACTGCGAGTGCAGGTGATTAGTGGGAGTGCAGGTCAATGGTGCAATTCGCGACGCTACACACTACGCTAAACACTAAACACTAAACACTCGTGTCCAGACGTGTTTAGGCAGGCACACTGCGAGTGAGGGGGAAGGGAGGGCGCGCGGGACGTGGCTACTCGCAGTCCACTCGCAAAAAAATAGAACACGCTTCTATTCACTTTACTACACAGCCTACTAAACACTTGCACTAAACAGTCGCTGTCCACACGTAGTTACTAAACACCTGCACTAATCACCTGCACTCGCACTAATCAAAGTGTGAACCAGCCATAATGTGTAATGGCTGGTTCACACTTTGATTAGTGCGAGTGCAGGTGATTAGTGTGACTACGTGTGGACAGCGACTGTTTAGTGCAAGTGTTTAGTAGGCTGTGTAGTAAAGTGAATAGAAGCGTGTTCTATTTTTTTGCGAGTGGACTGCGAGTAGCCACGTCCCGCGCGCCCTCCCTTCCCCCTCACTCGCAGTGTGCCTGCCTAAACACGTCTGGACAGGAGTGTTTAGTGTTTAGTGTTTAGCGTAGTGTGTAGCGTCGCGAATTTCACCATTGACCTGCACTCCCACTAATCACCTGCACTCGCAGTTGAATTGGACACTACTCGCACTACACACCTGCACTCGCACTAATCACCTGCACTCGCACTAATCAAAGTGTGAACCAGCCATTATGAACGAAATATTTGTGTGCATTCTATCGAAATCCGTTTAGTAGCTCAATGGGTATAAGGGCAAGTACCTAAGAAGTATATCTTCAAGACGTTTATTATATAGATAATGTAAACAAATGTTCATAAATAAAAATTAATTTAATTATAATTGCTTAAAACTCTACTATATAAATCAAAAGTCTAAATAGTTAAACTCTCAAAAGTTTAACAAAATAAACTTTATAAACAACACTGGATGTAATGTTATTAAGGTCTTGATCAAAGGCAGCATAGTTTACACTTTACGCTAATGTGCTAATATGCTGACTCGTATCATAATAACCTCTATTTATACGGTGACCGGCAATTTTTTTCGTGCAAAAAAACCGTTTGACGTGTGCGTTTGACGCATTTTGCCAAACGAATAAATAATAAACACAAATGTATGCTGCAGTGGGCAGACGGAATGAGGGTACTGCAAATTGAAATATTACTTCATTGTTGTCTATAATTGGGTTAGTGGAGGTGTTTGAATTTATGTAATGATAAACAGACACGTTCAATTGAATGTAACTATAAATATATCACTGCGTGTTTTATGCGTAAAGTCGGTTTGAATTTATATCAATGAATGCATGCTGCATTTTGTATTCTTTAGGCTTATAATATAGCGTAATAATTTGTTTAGTAAAATATTGTAAACATATTATATTCCTTTATAAAAATGCATCAACTGTAAAACCTAGGTATTTTTGAATTAAGCCATTTCCTGCGTATTTTGTAATTTGTTGATGTTTGTACGACATACATATCAAATTACTGTAAAACCGTCTCGCAATTGCAACGGAACGATGATTGAAGTATGAATGTAAAGCGAAAGCAGAATTTTTCGTACCCAATAACACTGAATCCCAAAAATTGGAAGCTATCCAACGAAAGACAATGTCGACATCACCTTGAGTGTTTACCCGCAAATAAAATCACTTTTCAGTTCACTACAGTTCTCATTTCTCGTATATGAGTGAAATCCGAGATTGTTTGATATAACGAGTTCGTTTGAATGTTTGTTTGCTTTGCAGACTAAATTGTCTTTGTTCGAGTGAGGTTAGTGACTGCGTCAACTTACCTTGTTTGATGTTTGTCGTTTTTACTCCGTTTTCTACAAATGGTAACGTTCTGTGAATCGAGTTACTCCTGATAGCCTTTTGTATACGAATAACGTGAGATACATTTGGATACATTACTTTGTTGTTTTGAAAGAAATAAATAATTATGTATCATCAAACTGTCGCGTCGTAATGTTTTTATTCGAGTGGAATAATACCTAATTGCCTCAGAAAATAACCGGCTAGTTTAAATTGCAATCGCCTCTTGTTTTTGTATGATAATATTTTTCAACTCGATGAAATGTATTAAAAAAATACGAAAGTATCGTCCGCAGTGAAATGACAAATATTAAAAATAGATTAACTATTCTTCAAACATTTATGTACCTACTCAAGATATTATAAAATTGCTTTCAATCTTTCATCAGCAAGCAGCTCTGATTATTCTAATATTCTCAAGCCTTGTCATACACGGCTCATCGCACAATAGACAAATTGCAAACAACTTAATAAAACATAATATATTACACAGAACATGACTTCAGTCATATGACGTGATTTGTGTACTAACGTGACCTGTCTCTGAATAAATGAATTGTATTTTACACTTGGAATGGAATTCCGAGCAAGGTTTATGACGAAATGCGCGGGCGCATAAAACGGATGCTATTAACTGGAAAGTAGGGACGAATGTATTTTATTACTTAAAGGAAACACATTTATCGCTCTTAGACTGTAATTCTTACTCTTACACCAATTTATTTTTAAATTACGTATCGCTGAAGCTTATTACGGTTGTTAAAACCGCGAAATTGGAAAAAATACAGTTTATCTCTTAAATATTTCAAGGCACATGTATTTATGGTGTATTAATGTGGAATTATGTGGATTTAATTACGGTACGTAAATTGGTTTGTGTTAAAAAGTAACTAAGATATCTTTATACATTAAAAAAGTATTATGGGATTTCCGCCCAAAAAATACGCGGTCGAAATACTGTTTTTCAATAATTTATTTATATGAATCACAGTTTGAAGCTGTGATACTAAAATCAAGTTTTCAATTGCTATCTTCAAATAGTAATCCATACTAATATTATAAATGCGAAAGTAACTCTGTCTGTCTGTCTGTTACTCAATCACGCCTTAATTACTAAATCAATTTGCTTGAAATTTGGTATAGAGATATTTTGATACCCGAGAAAGGACATAGGCTACTTTTTACCCCGGGACATAGGATAGGTTTCATCCCGGAAATCCCAGGGGAACGGGAACTATGCGGGTTTTTCTTTGACTGCGCGGGCGAAGCCGCGGGTGGAAAGCTAGTCAAATATATTTCAATGCTACGAGAAATATTTAGCGGAATCAATTTGACGTAACTTGCCATACAATTTTCGCTCACGCAGCCATTGAAGATTTATGGGCTATTCCTCCCACGCGTTCAGTAATGGAGTGAAGACTTGAAGAATCACAGTTTACGTTCAAGTTCAAGTGAATTGAAAATAAACAGTGTACTACACTCATAATAGATTCTGGTAATTTATATGCAAATTAAGTAGGTAGTGAATTCACGTTTGGTTTACGTAAGCAGACTTGTTGAATTTTTGTGTATCAACGGTTATATATACAATTTCGTATTAGTCTAAGTTTGAAATGAGTGATATTATTATAAAAATGATTGTACTTACTTTATAAATAAAAATAAGAAGACTTTGTAAGAAGATATTGTAACCTTATAATAAAAAACAAAGTAAAACATTCTAGCAATTCTTAATCCTTAAGGAAGTGAAATGAGTATAAAATGGTTTGATTCATAATAATAAATCCTACGTAATATATTTAAATTATTTACACTTCAGGATATCTCGAAAGATAAGGCGGAAAGGTAATAATACCATAACAGGCGTGTGAAGTAGGTTCTAGTGGGTTAAGGTCAATTAAAAAACGAGTTGAAAACCAAAACCCAGCCAATAAGGAAGTTTACTTGTTAACGAAGCTCTTAACCTTTTCTTAATTTTAACCAATGTCCAATATACAACATAAATTATAGTAATTAAGAGCATTTTCACTTTCAAGAGAAAGTTGACATTTGCGAGATCAATATATTTTTGAGATAAACATTTTTTGTTTCCGAGACAATCAGATAAAAGTAAACAAAGGAAAGTAAATCTGCCAAAAATAAGTTGAGAACGAAAATGTTCAATTATGTTGAAATACTACCAAATGAGCTCAGATACGATCAATTAAAAACCAGTTTATAGGGACTAACGCAATAAATGGGAACTAATTTGGTTTCGAGCTTTAAGTATTTACGTCAAGATATCGTTTAATTCTTAATTAAATGTTTAAGCCCATAAGGAAATGTAACCTACATCTAAGTTCGTAACTATCTAAATTAACGTATTTTTAATAAATATATCCACTATCGGTTTGTCCTTACAAAATTATTGTAATAAGGTAAATTTTCTTCATTAATATCATTTTGTAGGTTTCCATTTGCATCTTCATTTTGCAATACCTACTTGCCTACTTGAAATCGTCGCTTAAAATATTGTGTGCAATCATAATACGGACTCTTATGTAAAACATTTTGGGCTTATGACTTATCCTTAAATTTCAAAACACAGGTTCTACATGGGCTTTTTTCTGACGTAATTTTCTTAGTTATCGCTGATCTCATATTTATTCACGATTGCAGGATGACGCACGTGTATACAGTTTTGGTGACAAGGTTAAAATTTAATTTGAATTTTTACGTCAAAATATGGTTAGCATTCGATATGAGATGCAGAATTGTCTGATAGCCTAATTATACGTAAAAAATAATGTAAGCTCAAAGTGTTATATAAATACGGTCTCGAAATAATATTCCTTTAAATTTATTAATAAATAATCGCTATATTTACAAGAAAATTATGAGAAACATTTGCATTTTAAAACCAGTTTCTCTACTGTGACTAACCTATTGCATAAAGAGAAATGTAATTCATAAGATATGCCAATTTGTGGACTCGATTGCATAGTGACGCTTTTTATAGAGCCAGAGGATACCAGAGTGATCATCTCCAATTATTTAATGCTAAACTACACTAACGTTTTTTTAAAGTGTAGTACGTACATGATAATTTATTAATAGCATACGTATTCTAGATTTAAGACACATAAAGTTAAGAAATTTAGTAATTTACTTCTATTAGGGAGGAGAGGTATATTTGTATAGCTTTATCACAGACTAGCTGCTCCGTGCGGTTTCACCCCCGTGACTCCTCTCCCGTTGGTCGTAGCGTGATGATATATAGCCTATAGCCTTCCTCGATAAATGAGCTATCTAACACCGAAAGAATTTTTCAAATCGGACCAGTAGTTCCCGAGATTAGCGCGTCCAAACAAACAAACAAACAAACCAACTCTTCAGCTTTATAATATTAGTATAGATAATGTAATGACAGTGGTACCTAATTGGTAAAACTATGTTATGACAATTCAAAAGTGCGTCTAGAAGAAGTCTAATTGAGTAAATAAATGCTTGAGTTTGAGTTTAGTATTATATTAAAGTCAAACTCAATTTTTTTTAACATTTACCACCAATTCGGAAAGCAGTATCTATAAAGAAAAAACGGCAGGAAACTCCATATACTATACTAGTAGCTATCATAGGTTAGTAATAAATAAACAAATGTTACACAATACACATGTTTCTATTGACGTAACTCACCTTGAATGAAAGGCGGTCTTCAGTATATTGCATTATGACGCGAAAGCGGGAAAACTGCATTGTAATTAATAGATAAGCTTCAAATGATTTATGGATTCAATGATAAATAGCTGCTATCGAAGCCAAATCGAACGTGAAAACGTTTCCAATTTTACGCATAATTTGCGTTCATATCAATAACTCAGAGGAAGATACGAAGTTTTGTTAATTTGACTCAATATTTAGAAAGTTAAACTAACTATTAGTTTCAATATAAATGAAATAAGTGAATTTTGGCACTTTTAATATGATATAGAATATTTTATTATGCTGAAATGGCTGAAATATAACGTATCACTCACGACGTCTTAGAATACCGTAGAAGGGAATTTAGTTTATAGATAATCGGGCAAGTTATGGTTAAAAAGTTTAATGAATGAATGAATGAAAAATACTTTATTGCATTGAAAACACATAAATACATATAACAAAGACAAAACTACAGAAACAGCAAAGGGCGGCCTTATCGCTAGGTAGCGATCTCTACCAGTTTAATATCCACAATAAAGATAATATAATTCACAGCACCTGTGACCTGTTAAAAATCATGCATAAATTCTGACCCTTCAAATGGGCCAAGTTCGTTTCCGCCAAACCAATCACAGCTGTATAAATAATTGCGAACACGATATTTATTTCGGATATAAAAACAAGAGACATTTAATTGAACCCTATATGGAGTGTTTCAGTGTTCACGGCCGGTCTGTTTGTATATAATGTTTATATATCAGTTGCATCGACCTCTGTGACTCATATATTTCATTATAAATGCAGCCTTTCGGTTGAATGTAACGCCTGTAAAGGCCGTTCTCTATTCAGGTTTCCCGATCAATAAACACGTAAATATACCGACGGTACTAGATTGTTTGTTTTATTTACATAATTGTTACGTAGCTCTTTAAATATATGTGCTACGTGAAGATAGACTACAAACTTTTAAATCGCCTAGTACCTAGTTATTCGTTCACTAAGATTGTATAATGTAAAAAACATGTGATTAAAATATATCGTCGTCTATATTGTAAAAAACTACATAAAAACATAATAAATTTCCAAGTATTTAAACGATCCTTTTATTTGAATTTCTTACGTAATAAAAACTAAAACATTAATTTTTGCCCAACGACTGCTTGATATTTATCATTTTAAAATACCTTGCTTAAAAAATATCGTGCTTTAAACTACATCTTCTTAGTTTATAAATCATAGCTTTTCCGTCTTTACTTCTTAACGTGACTATCATTATTTTGCTAGCAAAGGCTCCCTATTACCATTTGCAAAAAACACGCACAGCAATTACATATCTTAATATATATAAATCTCGTGTCACAATGTTTGTCCTCAATGGACTCCTAAACCACTTAACCGATTATAATAAAATTCGCACACCATCTGCAGTTCGATCCAACTTGAGAGATAGGATAGGTTTTATCCCGGAAATCCCACGGGAAAGGGAACTATGCGGGGTTTTCTCTGAAAACGCGGGCGAAGCCGCGGGCGGAAAGCTAGTTGTGTAATATATTCACACTCCCGCGAAGTCGGTGTCACATTCGAGTTAGCCTAACAGTTTACTTCCTGCGTATAACATTGAACTACTTTTAGTCTGACCGCCGGCCAAGTGCACTGAGAATATGGATACAAATAGATACCTTTATAGTTTATATATTGTGTCCAACAAGTATGTGCCAGATGTCTTAATCCGTTTTGAAATGAACACAATCTTGGTTAGACTAGCGAACTTTGTTTACAAATATTAATGGCGATTAAAAAACAATAGCCGATCGATATAAAAAATAATGCAAATTATAATTTGAAGAAATGTTATATTTTTTTTTAAGAAATAGGTACAGCAGATAATAACAGTAATCTATGTTATATTTGGCTTAGACGTCTTTTTGGTATTTGGTAGGGATTGTTCAACATATAATAGTTGGTCTTATTTATTTTAAAACAAATGCATATTGTATGTTTAAAAAAGTAATAAAATAAGACATAATAATAAAAAGAGTCAACATTTGTCAAAGTTTATTTAAATAAATGTTTTTCATGAATACTCTCCTTGAATCTTTCGCCCAGGCATTGCCAAGATCATGATATATATGATATAAATGACGTACAAATTGTTCAGTTGCTGTCAACAACGAAAGGAAACATAGATTCAAATTGTCGTTGAACTGCATTTGCAACAATTGAAGTGATACCGATTTGCCCGCAATAGATCGCAGGGGTCTTAATAGAGATTATTTTGTCCTACATTTATACAATAGGTGTGCTTTAGTAACACTTTTGATATCAACGGTTCTAAATGCAAAATATCCCTTATAAATCTACTTAAGCATAGAACGTCATATTAAATTAGATTTTTTCTTTTTTCAGATGGCGCTAGTCTATTAAAATGGCGTGGCTTCATATATCTGCTTGCATCTTGGTGGCGTCCTTACTTCTCAATCCAACTTTGGCTGTCGTCTGCCCGAATAGCTGCGTATGCAGTACCACACGGGATGGCCTACATAGAGCTACCTGCAGCAATATTGCTGAACTACACAAATATACCATTCGTCAAAAACACCATAACATCAATATTTTAGATCTTTCGCACAATAATATCACAAAAATTACTCACGAACTGGATCGACTAACTGAAGTTGTAACACTTGACTTATCCACAAATGGACTTACGGATATCAATAAGTTTTTGCACAATGCAAGAAAACTTGTCCATTTAAATTTGGCGAATAACAGATTAAAAAAACTGTCACTTATATATCTACCAAAAAGTGTCAGCTCGTTAGACCTAACAAATAATTTGCTAAAAGATGTTCCTTCGGATGTCAGTCATTTGAACAGTTTGGAACACTTAGAACTTGAAGGTAATCCTCTGGATTGTTCTTGTGATAATCTTATTATTCGGGACCAGTTATTAGCCACCAACGTTTTTATTGATAACGTCAAGTGTCACACGCCCAAAAAATTTATAGGTCGTTCATGGTTAGAATTAAAAACAAAAGATATATGCAAAGCCTCCAAACTAGAATTTTTAGACATGATGATGGGGGATCAGCCTATTGATGCAATGCGAGTCGGTGAAGAGACTACAGCATTAAAATCTATGCCTTTGATGGCCGGTAATGATTTAGAGGATGGAAATATCATTCACGGTGAACCTGTGGCTGAAGATGACGATAGTGTGCAATTTATGAAAGTAGGTAGCTTTTCATCTTCTTCTCCTATAAGTGATATAGAGGGTTCTGGTGAAGTTGAGAGCACTACAATAAGTGACATAAATGAACCGGTTCAGGAGCGCAAAGTACTCGGAAATCTTCTAGCTTCTGAAGAAATATTGCCCGTAAACAATATTCTTACTACAGAAAGTCCGGAAGAAGGATCTGGGGAGGGATCAGGTTTCTTCGGATTTGAATATGATGAACAAACAGAAAAGATGCCAGAAACGACTACACCAGTTTTTGAAGAACTGAACCCCGAGCTTCCACGGAAAATATTTGAGGATGACGATGACTATAACGGTACCACATCTGAATTTCCTATTCCTAAACCTCCATCTGTTTATGAGGGTGGTTCTGATTGGCATAGCAGAAATGGTGAAGTTGAAGAAGTCACGGAAAAAGCAGTTACTCCGCAAATTACTAGAGATACAACTGTGTCTGAACAAATTCGTATCACGCATGCGTCTGAAGTGTTGGGTCAGATACCTAGTACTGAAGAAGAAGTCACTCCACATAAAACAGGAACTTACGTTTGTATTGCGTTAATTGTTGTTCTTCTCGTGGGATTGATAGGTTTTGCTATAACTAAAGGACAGATGAGGAAACGAAGAGACAGGAGATTACTTAGACAGCAAAAACGAGATGTAGAAAAGGCATCTAAAGAAATGGTTGATATGAATAAATCATTGCTAGGCAAGCCAGCCGTTGTAGAGGCTCCCATAGATAAAAAGATCAATGGCAAATATGAACTTGTGCCTACACATGATACGAATTTAAAGAAAAATGAAAATGGAGACGTAGGAAATGGTGTGAAGCATGATGATGATAAACAAATGCGAACGGATAGTCCCCGAGATACAAATCAAAATAAAAGTAGTTCTAAAGATAATAATTTAATTGAAGATCCAATTTCACAACAAGAAACTTCCTTTGAATCAGAACCAGCTTCGCCTACATCCGGCAAAGATAGAAATTCCCTTTCGAGTGAAGATATTTTCGTTCCTATTGATGATGATACACCAAGATTGAATGGCAATGCTGATTCGGATTACTCTCAACCTTTAATTAACGGGGACAGAACCAACTCTGACTTTTTGTCACCATCCCGAGAATATGTACCAGTCTACTCACCTGACATGGGGCGTGTTCGTATAAAAATGTCAGAAACTCCCAAACCGAAAACACCAGTGTTAGTCACAAGGAGTAGGTCGAATGCAGGAGATATTATAATCACGCCATCGGTGGATGGTACCGCACGTAAATCGACGACTTGAAATTTAGTTCAATTGTGAACAGTAAGAGGATTGTATAATATTATATAATATCGGTGTCAATTAACAAACATTCTATTATTGGCAAAATCTGTGATTTTACGTGTGTGTGTCAGAAGGGGGACAAGCGTATTTGCTGGTATGATGGTAATAATTGTGTATTAAGTACTGCCAAAGTGTGTTTGTAGTCGACAGTGCCTTTATTTTTAACTTGTTAGTAGTATAATATATTTATGAGAGTATATTGTGCGTTAAGTGAAATATTTTTATACGTGTATAAAATGTTGCCATGATTATTAGAGTTACATTTTGAATTTCAAAACATTTTTAAATATCTTGTTGGTGACGCATCCCTGTATATTTATTATTTATTCCACATAATTATTTTATTTTTCGGATACAATTTTGAGTTTTCAATGGTTGTGTACTTACATGTTGTATCCATAACTCATATATTATACGATATAACAACGAACGCTCGTTTTCATTGTCTTAGCTTTCCTACGAGAGATTTGTTTATTCATGGTTAAAGAATAAGTTCCTTTAAGTAATTTTATTAAATTTAGTATTTAAGAATGTGATACCATTTATTATAAGTAATGAACGCTATTACGTAATATGTATGCAAATTGCAGATAATACATTGTATATTTAATTATAATTTTAATAGGTTATTTTGTTTAAATTTTCTTTTCATTTCATTTTTATAAATCCCGGTTTTATTTTCTGATCCTTTATCTGTGCTTGTTGTGCTGTGCTTGTGACTTATTTTCTATATCAATCGTTTTATTTAAGAACCCTGAATCTTAATCGAGATCAAATACAAGAACAATAAATATTCCATTGTAAAAAGTTTTATAAACGATATAAAATGTTGATTGAAAGTGTGTCTTTCATTACTAATCCATACTTATAATATTATAAATGCGAAAGTAACTCTGTCTGTCTGTCTGTTACTCAATCACGCCTAAACTACTGAACCAATTTGCATGAAATTTGGTATGGAGATATTTTGATACCCGAGAAAGGACATAGGCTACCTTTTATTGCGAAATATGTACCACGGGCGAAGCCGGGGCGGACCTCTAGTAAATGATATATCACCTTTACTCCCGATATTGAGTTAGTTTACCTACCTAATAAAAAATATTTTTGATATGGGGAACAATTATTTTAATAAGATAACACATAATATAATAGACAAAGAATTCTAAATATTCTGACCAGAAAGAATGAGGAGATACCTACTGAATTAACTGTGGAATTAACCACAAAGCTGTAGCCAGCCATCAGCTGAAAATTGTTATTTGTGTGTTTGTATTGTATGTATGTTTGAACACACAAATCTCAAGAACTACTGGACCGATTTCAATAATTCTTTTTCTGTTGACGATAAGTACGTGATCCCTGAGTGGCTGAGTGCTAGGCTATAATTTTACCAAGGGCGAAAAAGGGGCCTGTGGGCTAGTAATAATAGATATAAAATAAAGCTACTTAGTCATAAAGTAATTTCGAAATGAAAAATAGTCAGAAAAAAATGTCAAAAGCGACTGAATGGAATGTTGTTTTAGTGAATTACAAAAATCTACAAAAAAAGTTTAACTAAAAGATTTATAATCCATACTAATATTATAAATGCGAAAGTAACTCTGTCTGTCTGTCTGTTACTCAATCACGCCTAAACTACTGAACCAATTTGCATGAAATTTGGTATGGAGATATTTTGATACCCGAGAAAGGACATAGGCTACCTTATATTGCGAAATATGTACCACGGGCGAAGCCGGGGTGGACCACTAGTAATAAATATAATCATACAATCATATTATTAGGTACGTATCTAGTATCAAAGTTTAGATTTAACTGTGTCCTTAAAAAATTATTCAATATGTTTACTAGAGCGCCATCTTTTGTGCATTAGAGGTAGCATGTATTGCCATCTGTTTATTAAATTGTGAAACATATAAAATTACAGATGGCGCTAATATAAAAGCCTATTAAAAATCTGATTTTGAATGAAATTAATGATACCCAATCCGCAATAATAATTTGTACGAAGACATGTTTTATGTTGTAATAAGATAATCTGAAATTACATGCTTTCCATGAAAGCCGATACGAGATTTTATTATGTATCCAAAATTTGATTGAATAAGAAAGATATTGGATATAGATAAATAAATACGTAATAAAAGATTGTAATTATTCTTGTCTTATATAATTTTTACTTAAAATAAATAATAAATATAAATTACACTTAGACATCTTATAAAAACTTTATATTAAAAATCGCTCTCTCTAGGTATCTCGTCTACTGAGTGTCTACGGTTTCTATTTTGATGAGGTCTTTCTAATTGTGCCTCAACTTGCACAGTCACACTATCGTCTGTAGCATTATCAGACATTAACCTTCTTCTTACTCCAGGTGATTGATCTAATTCTGCAATCTCATGGCTTCCGTATTTTCTGGACCTCCGACGACGTCGTCTTCGGCCATCATCTGACGCTTCCGTCATTTCCATTTCATCAGTGTCCATTACATCCCCATTCCTTTCCGTTTCTTGGAGTAAATCTCCGCTTGATTTTGTTTTCCTCCTTCCTCGTTTTCTTCTGCTCTTGCCTGTACCCATTTCGTTTAGTGAATGACAAGATACATTTAATTTAGGCATAGAGAGAGCTTCGTCGTAGGTGGGTGGTGCAATTAAATCTCTAGGGTCGGGCGTATTAATCAAAGATTCTTGTTCTGCACGAATTCTCATTTGTCTCAGTCGATCTCTGGCTTCCTCAACTTGTCTTTCTCTTTCAGCTTGCATGGCCGTCAATCGACGGTTCATAGAAGTTTTAATTCCATTTACTATAACAAGGCACAATGCTAGCCCAATGATCATTATAATGATGAACCAAATTAAATTTGTTGCATTCCCAGTTCTTTCACTAGGATTCCAAGTAAAGTAGCATGCTTCAAGCCAAGTTTGTCCTACTACATCAAGTGGACCATGACACACTAAATTATACGACTCTTCTTTTTTATTAGGTTCAAGAGTAACAAATTCATAAAAATCAAACATGTTGTCATCATCGCAATCACAACGCCACATATTGTCGCCTAGGTCAAGTCTCTCCAGGTATAAATTAGATTGAAAAAAATATCTGCTCCATATAATTGTAAATCTATTTCCAACAACTCCAAGTCCTGATAAGCGAGGCAACATAAAGAAGGTGTAGTTGCTAATGAAGCTAAGTCTGTTATAATTAAGATTTAAATATTTGAGGGAGTTTGAAGAAATACTGTCTGGTATATTTGATATAAGATTATGAGAGAGGTCCAAATCTACTAAGGATGGTAAGCCTTCTAATGAATCTTTTCCTATCGTATTAATTTCACAGGAACTCATGTCTATAACAGACAAAGATGTCGACCTTAAGTGACCCACCTTTGTTAGATAATTTCTGGATAACCTTATTTGTGTTAATGATGGCATTTCTAGTAAACTGTTTTCTGGTACTTGTGCAATTTCATTCCATGAAAGATCTAAAAATTTGAGAGACGTTAAACCTCTGAATGTGTCGCTTGTAATTGATCCAATGTTATTGTAAGACATGTCTAAATGTTCCAGCTTGCTATTGTTATAAAATTCGTTATTTGGTAATATTCTTATCATGTTATGATTAATTATAGCTTTCCTTAAATTAGGAAATCCTTTTAGGCTGGGTTGAATAACGTTACAAAATGATATATCCAAATATCTTAATGACACTGAGGAAAGCGTATTGACTGTCGACGAAATTTCCAATCGAAAATTATGCGACATTATTAAGTACAATAACGACGGTAAATATGAGAGTTCATTTGGATTTATATAAGAAAGCTTACAATTGCTCACATATAAACTTTTCAAAGTTGGCGAAACTAGGTTTTGAAATCTCAACAAAGGATTGTTGTTTATTTTAAAGATACGTATGTTTGTAAGGCCACTTAATGGTGATCTTCCGTGTATTGAAGCTATCTCACAATTATCCACAATAAGAGTTTCTAACGATGAGCTCATAAGTAGTTCTTGGTTTGCCAAATTCGCCATAGTTTTGAATTTGTTGTGAGATAAATCTAGTGTCTTTAAGTTCGTTGTTGGCTGCAATATATCGTTTGGATTGAGGTCCACCCATGATTCAAAGTTATTTCTGGATAAGTTTAGTACTTCTAGTGTTGTAAGATTGTTGAATCCATTTGCTGGTATTTCTTTCAATTGATTGCCGCTTATGTCTAGTGATACCAGATTATATAATTGACTAAAAGCCCTTGGAAATGTTGATATTTCATTGTTTGAAATATTAAGCTTCTGAACCTGTAATCGAAAATAATTGTGTTTTATTACGAGTACAAGAAATATATGTGATATGTTTTCTTATAGTTTAAAGTCATTATTTTTCTTTCATGAATAATATTTTAAAGTCTTTAGGTTTGATGCAATTCTTTACGAGGTATCATAGTATATCCTAATATATAAATACTAAGCAGTAATTCAATATTATTAAATCATTTACCTTACTATTGATTCCATCTGGAAGATCGGTTAATCCTCTTCTGGAACAGTCTACACTGGTCTTATCAAAATTGCAAATACAAAGGTAGCAAATATCACTCCCACCTTCATCGAAGTCCAATATTTCTGACTTTGTTAACGAAATAAGAACATAAACAAGTAAAAATTTCAATAGAAGCATTACGTCTCTGGGTCATTACTATCTGAAAAGGAAACACATTAAGTCACCAAATTATACTTTACAATAACCTAAGGAGTCTATTACCGAAACGTTTATTTTTGAAAAGGAGTATATTTACGTATTCACCAGAGAAAATAGGAAAACACAAATAAATTCTTTTTATGCTGTTATTTCTATAATCACCAACAAAGCAAGTGAAGGCTCAAAAGTACCTTTGTCGCTAACAATGTTTATTTTCAAATTATACCATCATTTTTTGTTAAATATTTTTTCTACATGTTGATCCTAAGGAGTCACATCACGATGTAGCCCTGACTCATACTCAGGTGTTCATTTCAAGCAAGTAATTTGTCCAATTTCTTTCCCGTCACGTTACTTAGTCCAAAAACGGTAACTGTCCCAATTCCGTGATTAAATTTACTGACAGTGAGAAAATATCAACAAAAGTACAACTTATTAAAACAATTTTATCTTCTTTATCATCCATTGATAAAGGCCAGTTGTGGAATACTTAAATTTAGGTCGTTAACGTAACTAGAGCTCACCTGTTATCGAAACTGCAAACAAACTTGAAAAATCTTCTTACAACCCACAATCCATATTCAAGAGCAAAGATTTGTGATTATATACTGAAAAAGTGTATTGTAATTCATTAGACCAACATGATATTAGCGAAAAGATTTTGCAAATAAAAGTAAACAAATCAGAGTATATCGTTAAGAGTTCCGGTACTACAGGTACCTATAGTTTTCAGTTATTATCTGTATTAAGTCGTTGAATACTTACCAATTCACATTGTACACAAAATTCACAGTGCTGATTAGTCCAACCCAATTTATTTTCGCAGATAATAATATGTTGTTTTACAAAAGCTATAGGTGGAGTTAATATCTACGTGCGACACTCTCTACTAGATAACATTGTATGAGTCGAATCTAATAGGTGACGTGTTATCATTGATAATGATAAGGTTTTTAAGGGAACTTTGCGCAAATTTATGATAAGTAAGTACATACTTGGAATAGTGTCATAGCAATGGTGACTGTTGGATTATTTTAATAAATGGTTAAACATTTTTAATGTCAACGTTCATTGTTTATTTTGCAAAATTTGATGCTATATTATAGAAGTATAGAGTACAAGTAGCACTATGATAAATATTGGTACAATTATACCTAGATGATATTGTGCACTAATGTTGGTGCATTTGCATAAGTTAGTTTTAAAGTCACTGTGAACTGTCGCTTTGGGCAAATAACCATAGCATGTGGTAATTACAATAAAATAAATAAATATCTACAGACACAATTTTTAGTATTTTGAAAGTGCCATCTAGAAAGTTATACCATTAATAGGTGACTCGTTTCTTGGTCACAGGTCACATCATCACATATTTGAGTGTTTTCATATTGTTAAAATAGATGGCGCAGTTTTCAAAATGAATGAAATGGAGACATTTATTATAATAGTAATCATTTTTATTGGTTTATTAAATGCCTATGTAAAATAAAAATAAAATACGTTCATGTTTTAAAAGACTTCTTTATTACGTTTTATTTGAAACTAGATAGGTACTTTGGAAATTAATTATTCCCAGCTGTGGAAATCCGAACTGAACGTTGAACCTCTAAATCACAGAACTATATCTAAATAGTAAAAAATAAATTATTTTATTTGATATTGTATTTAATTAAATAAATAAAAAATATCTTACATAATCAGCTATTTACAAAGCAAATCACCATAAACTACCTTAGCTTAATATAAACTCTCTTAAAGTTAAATTACTTACCTAATCCTTAATTTTTTAAACTTATATATATTATATGATTACAAAAACATGCATTTCACAGCTTCTCTTTAGGTATAAATACAAAACAATCCAACAATATTGTAATGGTTAAGGGACCTTTGGTCTCGTGTAATATAGTTTATAGGTAATTAATTGGTACCACAAGAATTGTTGAAATAAGAAGTTTGTATTATTTCTTGTTGGAAAGATCAATTTATAATATTTAAAGACATTCACACATTTATTACACTCATACTTATTAAACTTTTAATTAATTTTAGTCGACTCGTAGTATTTCCATTGGTGCTTTGTACTTTAATCTTAATAATATTGATCCAGTAAAATCGAAGTGAAGCGACTGCGGGCCAATAACACATTTTTATTGATCTTTTTCCTTGAAAATTGTGAACAATTCCGTTTCTTAGAAAATTTATTAACGTCTAAAGAGTGCAATTTAATTAAAGCGGATGACCGCTTACTGTGTCATTATAGAGAGGATGACCTCTCTATAATGACACAGTAGTTTGGATTTCTAACAAATTTTACTAAAAAAGCAGTCTATTAGTTTAAGATACCTAATAATTATGAAATCATCATTCTTCTGAAGCTAACCGCAGTGTTCGTCGTACCGATCGTCTATCACCTAATCGTCTAGGTTCTGTTAAATCTCCTATTGATCTTGAGCGACGATTTCTTCTCGTGTTTTCTTCTTCGTCTATAAAGTCTGGTAACGAATGGAATGAAGAATTTAAGCGAGGCAATAATAATGCCTCATAGTAAGTGGGAGGTAAGTCATCAGTCAAAGGTATTCTTGTCTCCACCGCCTCTACTTGTGTTACTGGTCCGTTTAAAACAGTTGTCTCTGGACTTGGCCGAGGAGGATCAGAATTATTCAAGTACATTATTCCTCGACATACGAGTGAAGTAAATACTATTCCTATAATTAATCCAATCATTACCGCCATCACACCGTACATGGACTGTGGACTATCCACATCATGCCACGTCCTAATATACGCTTGCTGCCAGCTTAGCTGCGTCACATTTGAGGGCGTGTAGCAAATGAGCGATGCCGTATCTGAAATTTTTGGGGGATCCTTCGTTAAGAACTCGTAGGAGCAGGTTCACGCTGAAACCCTCGCAGCTCCATCGGTTCCCCTTCACGTGCACTTCCCTCAAAAATGGGTTCGAAGCAAAGTGAGAGGTCGCCCAAACATCTCTGAACTCGTTCCCTCTCAGATCCAAAACCGCAAGGTGCGGTAGTGATGAGAAAGTACGGTCCGTCAGCATGTATATCTCGTTGTAACTCAAATCCAGCTCTTGCAATGTGTTCGATGCGAAATTATCGGGAATGTATTCGATCTGATTTATGGATAAATCGATTAAGACTAGAGAACTCATGTCTGCGAGAGAGGTTTCACTTATGGATGCTATTTGACAATTACTCAAATACAAATTTCTTAACGAATGCGATTGGAACCTCGGCACTCTTGAGAAATAATTTCTCGTTAATATTAATGTATCTAAATTGTTTGCGTAGGAAAATATCGTCTTTGATATTTCATATAATCTGTTTTCTGATAAATCTAAGAAAGATAGCTTCGGCATTTTCGAAAACGCATTTTCATCTATTTTGTTTATTTTATTCTTGGACAGATCTAATCTTTTGAAATTCAGTGTCATTTCGCTCTCCACCCAAGAATCATAGTTATTATTCGATAAGTTTAATGTGCTAAGTGCTTGAAAATTTTCAAAATATATCGGCAAAGGTCTTGACAATCGATTTCCTGAGAAATCTAGTATTCTTAATTTAACAAAGTTTTCCAATCCTTTTGGATATGAAATAAAGTTGTTATTGGATAATATGAGGGCGTCCACCTGAAAAAAAAAATGAAAATACATGTTATTTTAACACTTTTATAGAGCACAATAATATAAATATTCCATTTAATACTAATGCATTTATATTTCATTCCATTTAATTTATGAAATGATTAATTTTTAAAGTAAGACATAAAACAATTGTTGGGATTTGCTAGTCATTTATTCTAATTCCTGTGGTCCTCAAAAAACTAAGGCAAGTTCTATTTAAAAGGAAGTTCATTAAAAATATTGTGTCATAATTAATTGTTACTGATCTTAAAGATTAAAACCTTACCTCATAATTTAATCCCTCCGGTAGTTCACTAATGCCTTGTTCAGAACAGTCCAAATACACCAGATCATTTACTGTATACGAACGGCATTGAACCTCCTGCTCTTCCATGACGTCACGAAGTACTCCACACCATACTGTTGCTGGAAGCAGCAATAGGAGAAATATAACCCCTTCATCTGAAAATTTTGATTTTATCATAATATACAGAGTTAGACCTTGTACGTATATTTTTATTATTTATCTAATTTTGTTAACTTGGTTCATTATCTGTACCGATATCTTCTTATATCATCAAATTAAATATTCTTGTTAATAATTGATTCACGATTACGTTTTAGTTTATTTTTTTTTTTGAATGCAAATAAAAATTAAAATGAAGTTTCCACCCCTCGTGGAGTAGGGGATAAATGCAGCTCTGATCAATTTCATAGATTTTTTTAGCAAATTGATCATTTAATTCCTGGAAGGTATTTTTTTGCGCTATCAATACATACATTGAACCAAGTAAGGGCCAAGGCCCTTTCGGATCAGTGCTCGTGTCCTTAATGCAGATCAGTTAAAAACATTCCCACTTACAATCTCACATAACCTATTTATAAATGTATTATTAATTTAAGTAAATCCGATAAAGCGCAATCAATAGTTTCTTCAATCAATGACGTATTAAAAAGTTTCAAACACCAACCTACCCATTAGTTACGTATTCTGTTCCGCATAATATAACACTTAACGTCACATGTTATTCAAATCACGTTCACTAAAGAAATCCTATAATTCGTGTCACTGCATTGAGTACGTTTGTGTAATTTCACTTTTTTATTCTATGTCCAAATCAGCTATGAAATATATCTATATTTACACGGATGGGCTCTACCCGCGAAGCCGGACTAAAATAAATGGTGTTCGTATTTTTTTAATGCTGATTACCTGAATGATATTGATTTCTACAGCTATTGCGTAATATTTATATCTATATTATTTTTGAAACACTTTGTTTCTTTTTATTTGAACACAGAGAAGCAGATCGTTTTATACAAGTTACAAGAGACCTTTTAGGTATTCATAAAGTAATAGATAGGCCATAGGCCATATTCATTACCATAATATTTATACACTAGCTTCCGCCCACGACTTTGTACGTGCATCCCCGTTTTTCCAATTTCGGGAAATCCTTTCTTAGCGGATGCCTACGTCCTAACATCTACCTGCATGCCAAATTTCTGCCCGATACGTCCAGTGGTTTGGGCTGTGTGTTGATAGATCACTATATCAGTCACCTTTGAGTTTTATATATATATATAATATAGATTAACAAAATCTAATAATAAATCGGTTTAATATAATGTCTCAGTGTAGGTGCCAGAACTGAATCTGTAATACGATTCCCACCCTCTCTACCTTAGAGATAATACTAAAATGTTAATATTATCTACTTAATAATTTGCAGAATTTCAAAAAGGGCTAGACTAGTATTACAGGAATAAAATAAATGATAACGATATATTTTCAAAATGAAATTTACCTTATTTATTTATTTATTTATTTATTTAACAATTTAATATACCACACCAAGTAATATTTACAATTATACAAAGAGGATTAATATGGTAGGTACATAAGGCGGCCTTATCGCTTACTAGCGATCTCTTCCAGACTGCCCAAGGTAAGAGATAAAGAAGAAACGTACATGTTACGCGGGTGGCTGATATAATACATAAAATAATAATATAGATTATAGAAGATAGAATACATAAAATACAAAAATGAATAATAGGAAAGGATAAAATACATTATATTAAATAGAAGGATATGCTAAATTGGAGAGGTGCTTATATAAAAGAGATTTAAAAGATTTTATAGAGGAAGCTCGTCTTACATCCACAGGCAGAGAATTCCACAGTCTGATAGCGGTTACAACAAATGAGTTACCGAGGAAGGAAGTATGGTGAGAAGGAAAGCTAAGGAGAAGGTTATCGGCGGAACGAAGAGTGTAGGAACCTGAATCTAAGAATTTAAATTGATTTTTAAGATAGGAGGGAGAATTGGGATTAAAGAGGATGGAATATAACAACTTCAATGCATTTGCATTCCGGCGAAGTCTAATAGGAAGCCACTTGAGTTTTTTGCGAAACTGGGAAACGTGGTCGTATTTGCGTAATCCGTAAACAAAACGAATGCAGAAATTTTGGAGACGCTCAAGTGTATTCAATTGCTCTTCACTAAGATCAGTGGTACAGGCGTCAGCGTAGTCAAGGAGTGGAAGGAGAAGAGATTTAGCTAACGTAATTTTGGTAGAAATCGGTAAGAAATGCCGTAAACGTCTCAAGGAACTTGCCGCAGCGTAAAGTTTACGACTTGTTTCCTTTAAGTGGTACGACCAAGACATGGTCGTGTCAAAGTGAACCCCTAGATTTTTGACATTACTTTTAAATTCGATTATGGAGCCATCTATATAAACTTTAGGGATGCATGCCCAGTCAATCCGCGAAATTAAATGGGAGCTACCAATTACAATAACTTGACTCTTGCTTGGGTTAATTTTTAGACCATACCTACGACTCCAGGTCGAAATTCTTTCCAAATCGGTATTAGTAGTTAAGAGTGCAGAGGATAAGTTTTCAAGGGTTGACTGGGTATATATCTGGAGATCGTCAGCATACATGTGATAGAGAGAAGATAAATTCTTGGTAATAGAATTTATAAATATAGCAAATAGGAGAGGGGACAAAACGCCACCTTGCGGAACACCTGCGACAACATCACACGAGGACGATGATTCGTCCTCCAATAATACATGCTGTCGGCGACCGTGCAAGTAACTATGAAACCAATCAACCACTGTAGGAGATATGTTAATAGAATGGAGCAGTTGTAACAGTATGTCGAAATCGACGGTGTTAAAGGCGTTACTAAAATCTAGGAGAGTAAGAACTGTCAACTGCTTCTTTTCCATTCCATTACGTATGTCGTCCGTGACTTTAACAAGTGCAGTAGTCGTACTATGACCTGGACGGAAACCGGATTGGAATGGACTGAGGATATTATTTTTATATAGGAAGGAACTAAGCTGTTGGTGAATAAGGCGTTCAAGGACTTTGGAGAGAAATGGCAGAATGGAAATTGGACGGAAATCTGAAAAGGAAGCTGGATTAGTTTTCTTCGGGAGAGGAATAATTTTAGCATCTTTCCAAATGTCAGGAAATTTACTGGAAGAGATGGAAATGTTAAGGATGTGGGTTATGACGGGGGCGATTATGTCAAGGATGGGGACGATCATATTACGACTAACTGAGTCACTACCGACGGCGTTGGAAGAAATGGACAGGATATTCTTCTTAACACCACTAACAGTGAATTGATTAAAAAAGAACGGTGGGTGAGTAGGAGTTGCAGATGATGAAAGATATTGGAGCGTTGATCTTTTTTGATCAGGACAGAGATGGGAAGATGATGCAAAATGCTTATTAAGCAATTCAATATTAATATTAGGTGGTATATTGTTTGATTGGGATTTACCAACTCCTAATGTCTTTAAAAATTTCCATATTTTACTTGTGTCGCCGTTCTCGACAGAATTATGGATATGGCGTCTTTGTGCATCTCTACACAAAGTATTGCAACGATTCCGGATATTTCTGTACTTCTCCCGTGCAAAATCGGTTTTAGCGGTTTTGAGTTTGGCTTTGGCATTGTTCTTTTTATTCATTAATGTTTTTAGTTCTGGAGTAAGCCAGGGCGCTGGAAGGTGCTTAACTTTTATACGCCTAAACGGGGCGTGCTTATCATAAACTTGTAAAAGAAAGCTATTAAATAAGGCAATTTTGTCATTTATGGTACAGGCTTCATAAACCATATCCCAATTGATATTTGCTGCATCGCTTAACAACTTTTCTAAATCGATACCACCAAAATTACGCCGCAGGATGTAGGTAGGCTTAAGTTTGGGAGGACGTAGATTGTAGGATAAATGGATGAGGTCGTGGTTAGAAAACGCATCGGCTGCACACTGACCATAGCTAGATACTAAATTACGATTAGAAACTATCATAAGGTCCAGGAGTGAAGGATTGCAGTTGGGATTAAAATGTGTTGGGTTCAAGGGTAAGGTGTGAAGGTCGAAGGAATCAAGAAGAGAAAGTAACTTTTTGCTGCGGGAGTCATCCTTTAGCAAACAGGTATTAAAATCACCCATCAGTATAACGTGTTGGTAAAGGGGGACAAATTGGTCAAGGAGTTCTTGAAAGGAGGGAAAGTATTTAACGGACAACGAAGGACTATAAAATACTCCTAGAAGTATTTTAGTGTTGGATAGAAGGATTTCAATAAGGAGGTGCTCTGCTGCATCAGAAGGAGGGGGCTGAGTGCATGCGCTTATTAACGAGTACGGTATATGAGAGCGTAAGTATATCGCTACTCCTCCCCCGGTCCTGCCGATGCGGTCATTGCGGATGAGTTGGAAATCGGGAAGAGAGAAATTCGAGGAGGGGAGGGATGGCTTGAGCCAGGATTCGGAAATTAGGATAGCGTGAATATTATTGGAACTAAATGAGGAGAGCATATCAGGATAATGAGCCGGAATGCTTTGGGCGTTAATATGAACTACATTGAACGTTTTACTAGAGTTATGGAAAATGGTGGAGAGAGTAAAGTCTAAGGGAGGAGAGGAAGTGCTATGAAAGGAGTCACTATCAGACGAAGTTGAGGAATTATGGCTGTCAACGAAACTGTTACTAATGATAGACATAAAATAGACTAAATAAAAAAAGGCTGCGTATATAGATATAAATTAAATACCAACAATAAACTAAAATAAATTATATATGATACTTGTATAAAGTAAAATTGAACCTATTTAAAATAATTCAAATAATACTGTATTATAGATATGAATATATAATAAAAAAAAAAAATAATAATAATAATATAATACTAAATAATAAATATATATATGTATAAATAAAATATGAACAACAACAAATATAATGTTAAGATTTAAATCAAAAATACGGCCAATAAATTATTTTATCCCGTACCTTCGGCGCGCTAATTACTTATTATTATTAATTACACTTACACGTTACTACATTAATATATATTACACATAATTAATTGAATTAAATTAAAATAAAAAGATATGTTTCACAAGTAAGAAGAAGATAAGTATAAGTAAAAATAAACATGAACAAAATAAAATCCTGAGAGACAGGATATTTTTTGTCATTATCTCGATTAAACCCAGGCAGAGCCGAAACGAGGAACTAGTTTCCTGTATTTTAAAGCATCCTGTATGCTCTTTTGTTATCAATACATCGTTATCGCTGATTAGACGCCCATCGACTTATCGCAACTAAAGAAATATTTTCACTTCAAAAAATATATGAATCACACGTAGGTGTACCTATCTAAGAGGTAACTAAATACTTTTTAAACAAGCACTACATACTTTTTAATTGATGGACGCAACTTAAGACGGTAAATTCAGATTAAAAAAAATTATCTGCGCGAAGATGGCGCGAAGACACTTGAGTTGTGGAAATAATTAATATAAAATACTTTGTTTAAGCATCTTTATTTTGATCTGTTGTAAAGATATTCAGATCAATGTGAGGTGAAATATGACCTCCAATAATTTTATGATAATACTAGCTGTGCTCCGCGGTTTCACCCGCATTGCTCCGCTCGGACCAGTAGTTCCTGAGATTATCGCGTTCAAACAAACAAACTCTTCAGCTTTATAATATTAGTATAGAATATAGATGATTTCTTTTTATTTTCATAATGTGATCTCATGATGATGAAGATGACAAATAAAATTAAATGTGATATAATATTGAAGATAGCTAAAATATGACTAATAATTATACATTTTCAGAAATAGTCAATAGATTTAGAATTGCATCATTGATCAATTGATCATGTTTCATTTTAAATTTTAAGCGTCACATTGTGGAACATAATATGGATTATGTTCCACCCATTAACCCCGCTTTTTATAATGACCTTATTCTTTACAATTTTTTCGAGATTAGGAAGTATTTCCTTCGACCACAATCTCTATACAATATAGTTGGAGCCGTAGTTATTTTAATTACTTACGAGAAACCATTTTATTTCAGATTTTTCTCACCAATAATATCTATGGTAGCTAGGAGGCTTGATTACCCTAATAACTAAACTAATAATAGCTAACAAGCTTTATTTTAGCTCTAAATAAACTTTACACTCTATTTGAACGTCACCTAGTTACATGTATGTGATTCAATATTTGAAGAACAAGCCTAGTCAATGTTCACTAATCAATCGAGGAGTTGTAATCCTAAGTGCTCCGGGATTAAACTCAGGTACAAAAACGACATGTCTCTTACGCTTGTCTGAAGTCATTACCGCCTCCAGGCCTGTTTAACACCCCTCCAACTTCCAAGGGGGGTAAGCCACGGTTATTGGAACGCTCCAATCGATTCCTATGAAATACCTCTTTTGTTATAGATCGTTGTGTTGGAACTGATTGTTAAGAATGCTTATAGATTGAAGTCGAACGTTTATGTTGTAGGACCGTTTTAAGAGATCACCATTTGCAAGTCTGTATTACTCAAGTAATAGGTACATTATTGATTTTGCTCTATTTAATACCTTCTTTTCTATCTTCATTTCTTCAAACAAAGTTTTCTTAAGCTTTGTCAAAATGTGTCATGTTTCTAATTGAGTCATTTTCACTGTTATTCGCTGTGATTAGTTATTGGCAATTTGTATTTTCTTTTGTTAATATTAACAAATTATAATTATTATTGTTTTTTATATGTAACTTATTGTATATTTTAGCATTGAACAATAAAGTCGCTTGTTTTTGTCAAATTTAATTTAAAATAAAAATAAAAAGATAAAGGAATCGTTATTAGAGCATTACATCATAGCATATAATTAAAATATTACCGTATAAATCTCAGAAAGTATCCGCAACTAGCTAGCTACTAGTTATTATTCTGTGCCGCAACTGCCTATTCATTTGTTACTATCGTATCGTTATTTTTATTTAATTTTAATACTGTCATGACTGTGTTTTTTCTTACAAATACTAAATGAGAAATATAGTTTGACCGTAGATTTAAATAGATACCAACGTAAGCTTGACCTCGGACGTGAGCATTGTTAAATGAGGTGGATTATATTATTCTAGATATCACGATAGATATTTCTTTAATTCTTCTGCAAAAAATTTAATAAACAATAAAGAGTTTAATCAATGATTGCATTAATTTTCAAGCCGTATGTAACTGCATCAATTTGCCACTCAGAAAATGGTAAAAATCAGGAGTTGTAATTTTTTATAAAGCTCTTTAATAATAATCATAGAGTCACAATATCTTGTCTTTTCTGAATCATCGGACGAACAAAATAAACGAACAAAATATTTACGAACGTTTATATTATATTCTGAAACTACCCCATAACCTCGGATAAATGGACACACAATATACCAATGTAAACCCGAAAATTTGTTGTAAATTTGAAAAGTTCTCAGCATCGCATTGGTTCAATAAATAAGGATAATGCCCATTAGAGACGGTCCAGCAAATCTTCGCCCGCCGAACGCCACTTACTTAGACTTAAAGTGTTCTAAGAGCTATTTCGTTACAGATTTGGGATTGCAACGTCCATGAGGAGATGTATGAGTATTCGGCTGCCAAGAGAGAAGATAACTTGCACTTGTGACGTTAATAGTTCTACGTATTGCAGTTGATAAACACACTATAACAGAATGATTGGGACGTAACAAATACGCAAAAGAAAGAACCCATAGTAGAGATCCTACATAATAAACATTAATAAAGTGATTTTAATGTACCTATTTATCAAAAGGCTTCAGACAAGACATATCAGTCAGTTCAATGAAATGGGCTTTTTATCACACCATTTTTAGAGTAGTAGAAATATTATACATGCCTACTACTCTATTATTATTACATTAGCCACATCGATAATCGTATCCACTGATCAATAGCATAAGTATAGTATTATTCTAAACATTATAATAAATATCTTCAGCTAGGCGTAATGGCCTAATTCCTTATTCATGTGCTATCAATTTTGAAACAATAAGAAAACCGATAAAAGTTAAATCTAATATCAATTGGGGTTGGCATTGCTGACCCTTCCATATCTTAATACCCCGGGATCAGAGAAATATAATACGGTACCGTATTTATTTGTGCCCACTAAGGATTTGCCCTTCATATGTTAAGATGTTTGACCCTTGAAACGAGATGAGGGCAATTTTCTGTATCGACTCCTTGATCCTGTCTGGCCAATTTTGATTATAATTGTTTCGGGTGTATTTAGCATTGTATGAATAATTGGATTTGTACGAGTGGCTAATCACTTCGTGCGCGCAATTAGGCAATGTTTTAATTATACTTTTGTTTCTGAAACGTCTATATCGACTAAATCTACTTTATTTTTTTAAACGTCTAAATCTACTTTATTTTTTTAATCAGACGGAGCGTCTTGATAATAGGATTTGTTCATTGTCTTTATTGATCGATATTCGGTATTGAAATGAAGATAATATAATTTATATTCAAGTAAAAGTAGTGAATGGCTCTATTAATTCTCTACAAACAGATCATACACAACTACAATAATTATTGAATTTGAAGCCCTTGGCCATTAGTAACATACATTATGCAAGTATGACTACAAATGAAATAATAAGCAAGTAATAAACCATCATAACAAATCAACATCTTAATTCAACAGAATAAAATAAGCCCGTACAAACAGATGTTAGCATGACATTTGAATATAATGCCGAACGTTTACCATTATGATTGAAGTTACCCCAGTCGGGGGTAACTTGTCTCCGTCTCAATCCGGCACTCCGATCGTTCTCAGCCTCAAACGCCAATCCTTTTACGATAGACATGCTACGATAGGCATATCAATATCGATGATTTTCTATCGATATTGGAAAGTCCCAAGATACAAGTAACGTGTAAGTCATTATCATTTGTGAGTTATTAGTCTTAAGATTTTTGTGCCATGTATCGTTTGTTAGTTATTTGTTAAGATTAAGATTTTTGTGCCATACGGACAATTATCGTAGTAATTGAAGATTATAGATAGCGATCATGTGAATAATTGATCTGTAGTTCAGCTGCTGTGCAGTACTTTTTTAAGCTTATTCATTCGATATTCGTTACTTATTACGAATTATTATATTGTGATAAAAATTTGTCTGTTATGTTGATCATATTGTCGTGTATTACTCACGTCTCAATAAAGTTCAAGTTTTAATTCAGATCAAATAATTATTGTGCAACAATGGAAGATACATGTTTTGTCAATAAATACGATATTTGTTTAAATTTCCACAATTTCCATATGCAAAATGTTAAATTATACAATTCATAAGAAAACCCTAAATATTTTTATATCTCATGTTTTATCGACAATCAACCTGCACATCACTAAACCATTCACAAGCGTTTTAAGTATTGATGGTAGCAGCATAAAACAGCATTGAGTCGATGTCGCATCTAAACCTCTTCGTCGGGAAACAGGCTTATTCTGCCGATGAGTGCTATCGCTGGTGGCCTTTTAGACCTCCCGCGGGATCTGAGCCTTTTACAGTGTGTGCTCCGCTTTATCGATGTTCAATACGAGCTCGGATGGGTTATGAGATTGTAAGCTCGCGCTTGACAAATAGCCTTTTTCCATTTGTTTTCTTCGAGATCTTATGTGACCTTTTAATTTGTGATTTGTCTAATCTGTTGTTAGTAATTGAATGCAGGTGCAATGTAAACGTTATGTTAGAATAATTAATCAATAGTTAATTTTAATATGTTAGTGTTGAATTAAATTTCGTATACAGTTTTTAATACATATTATATTATGTACTGTCTTTTGCGTTTCGTTAATTGCGTGTATTGTGATATTTGTATAAAACATTGATCGCTATTTTTGTAAGCAGTTTAATTAAAATTTAAATTGTTAATCTTATTGTCCTTCGTCTGAATAAACATTATTTTAGGTACTTGTTTGTTTTTAATTATGTTGAAAAAAGTTTTCGAATTTCATATAATAATATCCTCAGTATTTCTATTTTGTCTTTATCTTTTAAACGTACGTCCGTAGTGGGATGAAATAATTAATCTTGCTACGTCCTTTTATTCTGATAAAGTTTCTAGCAAAATGAAAGCCAAATAAGTCTTTCCATTGACGTACTACAAGTCATAACGAAAATTAAATACGTCTAGCTAAATTTTTGAAGCCACATCTTACTTCTGACTTGCTGTAAGTTTCCATAAAGTTATAGTTTCTCAAAGCGCGTCGCACAACTACGGAACATTCGAGAAAATGAAGAAGCAAGGCATCCGAGTGAAACGAAGACACCGGCTGAGGCGGAATAAAGTTGACATTTTTGCAAAGCTACGTTAGAATTTCAACAAAATTAAATGTGGCACTACACGAAATGAAAATAGTGTGAGTGGAGCCGGGAGCGTGCCACCTTGCCGTACCCACCCCTTCATTTTTGTTAACAATTTTCAGACGTTGAGCTAGTTTCTCACTTTTAGATATAAATTACATTTATATGCAGCGTATTTGCAACATTTTAAGACATGCAAATCACGGTATTCTCACAAAAAATATTTTTCATAATTCCATGTTTTCGTCCCGCCTTTATTTACAATTGGAGAGACTTTATAAAACAAATCTTGGGTTTAGTGCTTTTGCTATATAAACAGTTTTCTGTATACAGTTTGTACTTTGTGTTATAATGATATGTATGTACCTATACCACATTGATAAAAAATAACTTTATTTTTCATATGCGTCCTCTGATGAAATGAAAGGAAATTTTCAGGAAATTATACACAATAAAAATGTAAGTTAAAAATAAATTGGTCATCATTTGTATCATTTCAAATGATGTAAATATGCTTAAATCCATCCCTGAAAGTATTTCCAAATTATATATTCCATATCCTATTCCTCTGTCTGTCGTCTGTTGTCTATTCAAACCTAAACTCTAATTTCAAAAAACTTTAAACAATTTTCTCATCTCGAGCTCCTCTATTACTTCTGCCAAAAACCCTCTTGAATATAAATGCAAACGACTTGCAAGTTCACATTAGCACAACGAATAACCTCAGGCGTCGCCTATCGGGCCACATAAACTAGCTGCTACATTAGCGTACTGTATATATTTAACTTATATAACTGTTTATTTAATATTAGTAGATCTCTTGTTTGTATGATTGTGTTGGCTTAGATTTGTGTTTCGATTGGATCAAATGCTTATTAGTGAAGATATATTGTCAATTGTGTAATGTGTTTGGTTATATGATTATCAAATGTGTTTTGGATTTCCGTGTTCCTTTAAATTGGCTCAGCGTTCATTGACTAGAGCTTCATAATTCATATCACTCCAATACCAAAAAAGGCAACGTTATTTTGTTCACATCTGTATAATTTATAAGTAATGTGTACGAGAAAAATCAAATTGCTATATTATTTATCAGTTTAACATTGTTTCCGTAGTAAAAGCTATGATTCGTCTGGCTGGCGATCTGAGTGTAGTTAACATACTTATCAAAGAGATGGAAAAGTTTACGTTAGCATGTGTCTGCAGTCTGATGTGTCACAAAGTGATTCTGAATTCTGAATATCTTCTTATCACTTACTAAAAATTTCCCTGATATTCAACAACCTTATCTATTATTACCGACAGATCAAATGAAATAATCATAATTATTTATGATTATTTCATTTGATCTGTTGTATTCCGTGGACTAAATCCAAATTTGGACACAGGCACTATAAATATATTGCTCCAAAACTGTACAATTAAATTAATAAGTTTTATAATATTACTGCTCTGAATAATTACCAAATTAAGGCTAGAATTTTGAATTGATTATCTAGACTTGACTACAATGACACAGAAAATCTATTATAAATTCCTTAAATGGATTAATTAATACATGCATACACAAACACAAAGACACACACACACACACGCACGCATGCACACACGCACACTTACATAAACTTATTCACTTAAATATTATAGTATTGATAATGGTTTTGGACTTATTGATTTTTTTTTCTTTTTATTAATTTTAATTTTTAAAATATTAATTTCCATTTCTTGATTTTTACATTTTAATATACTTATCGTGAATCTTAATTTTACCTTTTAATTGTAATTTTAATTGATTGTAAATTGTAATTTGTAATATTTAGCTATAATAACTTACTACTAACTTACATTTTATTGTTATGTTGATTGTAACAACTTATAATAGTGTTGCATTGTTTCGATTTAATTTTGATTTTTTGCTGATTTAATATCTCTTGCTCAATTTATTTTATAATTACTAACTTATTTAATTTTTGATGAATTTATTTATGTGGTGATATAATTTTCGAAATTTGTTTTGGACGTGCTTTATTTGTAATTAGATACCTAGACACATTTTGTTTTTTGTTTTGCTGTATGTACTTATTTGTTATTGATTTTTTTTTTAATAGTTTTAATTGCATGTAAATTTTTAATTTATTTTTGATTTTATTTAATTTGTCTCTGATTTTTTTCGTGTCGTGTAACTGTAAATGGAAGACACAGGCTCCTGAAAAACAGTTCTTACTATCTTAGGAGCCTGGGTCGCTCTAATTTGTAAAATGTTTTAAGTGGAATAAATGATTTATTTATTTTATTATTTATTTCCAATCTCGATAACAGACTTACTCCCCATTGGTGATGAGGGACAATCTGCATTGCAGTATACAGTATACAAAAATACAGTATAGTAAATAAATAAACACTGATTACAAACGCATCAGTCTATCGTGTCATCATTAGTCAAGGGAACGTTAAGATATGGTGATATCAAGTCCATTTATCGGGGCTGGTTGGAAGCTATACCGCCTGTAATTGGCGTCGGTCCATCTGAGGCAATTAGGAGGCGAGGCGCTTTAAAAGATCCATATTTATTCGCAAAGCTGCCTTGCAAATGGCACCAGCGCTGGTGATTACGCAAAACTTGCTGTATTTCTCGACAATTGCTTGTATATTTACGTTGTTACGTTCTTACATATTATGAAGGATACTTTAGAAAATTTAACGTGAATATGTGATCATAATAGATATTAATTAAATAAAAATGCTAAAAATGATAAAGGCGAACTTAACAGACTCTCAAAATTAAAAAATATATATACATATTAATATTGAATACCAATTGCTGAAGGAAAACACATCGTGATGAAACCGACATGTCCTTTAACTAGAAAGAGGAAAGTCTAACATCAACATTAGCTAGCGTGATGGACTTAATCCTTATTTATTGTTACGTTATGATGATTATGATGATGAATTGAATTTATCATATTATACTAATTTAATATCTAATAATATTTGATACTTATTAGTGAACATTAAATAGAGCTCAATATTTCCTATAAACCTTAACGATATAAGCATGGCCTCAAATTGGTATATATCAAAGGATCATATATTGAAATTATTGGTCAAAGTGGTGACCGTAACTCCGTTTTAAGTTCTTGTGTCTGAACAAGACGCCCGAGCACTTTGCTTGCGAGGCTACTAAATTTGCCACTGAGGAGGAATGCACCACAAACTTAACTAATGTTTAAACTGTCGTTTAAAGTTTATTTTCGAAATTCAATAAAGTTTACGTCTATTATTACGTAGCTTTATTTTACGTCCTTGAAGAATGTAGATAAAGATAAAATGACTATGAATTATTTTAATTAACGTAATCTCTGAATATTTGTGAATTAGCGAGATGATAAATAATCTTTTTAATTTCTGCTATTAATGAATCATTTTAATAACGAAAAAATTATATTTGAAAAAGGGAAAATAGAGCGTCAGCAGCTGCAAAGTAAAATTTTTACTATGGCAGCTACTTACTGCGTTGCCTAAATGAATTGCATCGATGTGTGGGAAACAAGATTTTAATAAAATATCATGATATTTGATACGAACTGTAAACATAAAACCACGTATTCCAATTATATATTTTTATATTTATTTTATTTATAATCGACTGTTAACCAAAACTAAACAGACGTTTATTGGAAAATTCCCTGAAGGTATCAATGACCCCCTTCCTTGGTCATCGTGCGCCAACCGTCTTTAGAAGCATTACTGGGAAATGCACTAATGCCTTCCGATACCGTGGAAAACTGTTAAGGGGCTGGTTAGAGGCTTTC
Source organism: Colias behrii (assembly GCA_029959065.1). Classification (NCBI taxonomy): domain Eukaryota; kingdom Metazoa; phylum Arthropoda; class Insecta; order Lepidoptera; family Pieridae; genus Colias; species Colias behrii. Next base: position 11,527,365 of record JARWMC010000001.1, read on the forward strand.
TAAGACACTGATATAATTAGTGCATTGTGCCCTGACGTCCCACACAAATTGACAATGTTGCTTTTGCATACACAACCATGTGTGGACACTATTATATGCCTTAATATGTTGTACATAAGGATTATGTTATCGGTTATTGTAAGTGATGTTGTGGTGTGTTTGATTTAGTTGGTCGCATGGATGGTCATTATTATTAGAAAGCGGTGTATTTAAATGACCTTAACATATAATATTTAGGCTATGAAAAATAACAAAGAAATATCCCGGCATTCTAAAAATTAAAAGTTAAAACACAATCAAATATAGCCTGTTTTAAAAATAGCAACTTTCCAACGAAAATAAATTTTTCTGAAACTCTCATAGGAAAATAAAATTTAAGGCTTACCGGAAAAACTATAGCCACCAACTACAATTAAAAACCGTTATCCTTTAATTTTACATTGCATCTTTATTTCATGGCTCTCATGTCATTCATTCTAAGAAACTATGTACTCAAGAACTTAAAAGAAATCTGAAACCTGAAATTTGAACTCTGCGCTGCCAATCAAGGCACAAATTAGGTATACAAAATCCATACGTTGTATTATTCTATATCTTAATTGGCATACATCAAGGGATCCATTCAGTAAACCGTTAAAAGGATCTAAGTGCAGGATCGAGGGTTCGATTCCCCGTTCTGTAATTCGATTCGAAGCAATTAGGAGTTTAGTTGTCGGTCGACTGTCTTAGAGGTAAGATGAACTTAGTTACTGAGATGTCCATTTGTGACCCTTTTGTGTTCATCGTCTTAGTCGTGTGGGTAACTTTAATGGGATTGTAAGAGAGCGTTTTATAGATAATTGATATGTAAAGAATTTTAAATGTATTGCTTGAGAGAAAAAATGATTCAATGTTGTAAATTAACTTATAATGGAAATCCATTTTCCCGATAGGACTTTATGATATATAGGTAAGTTTTAAGAAAAGTTAAAATTTGACATTATTAAATAAGTAAAGAGCTTCAATTTTTTAACAAAATCATCTATTGGTAGAGTCTCTGTATTTAAATTTTAAACTTAGGTATAAGGTAAAACGCAAAATAAAGTTTTGGTATCCCTGGACTCCATAAATCGGTGTCTTCCATACTGTTTAGTTTCATTCAAAACCTCGGTATACTTTCTAAATGTTCACCATACAAAATTCAAGATAAAATTTATACCTGCAGTTAATCTAAGTATTCAGTGATCAACATTGAACTATCTACTTACTTATAAAACATTTTCCATATCCACAATCACACCAAGAAAATTCTATACTTACAAATGCCAAGGCTACATTCAGGCGACTAATCCCCGTGTGGGCGTGAGGCGTGGTCCGGATAAGTTATATCCGCTATCCGGGGTCCGATCAGCCGGGATCAACAGGTGGGGATGAGCCGCCGCTCTCTCCGCCCACCCACGTGCTCGGAGATAAATACTAAATCTGTGGTAGAGCTTTTGCTTTATGTTAGCAGCTTTTTGTCATTAGAAACTTTACTTATTATATGAGAAAAATCTGTGGTAACGCTTTAAGCTTTATTAGAGCTTTTTGTAATTAGACAAGAATTTGTAAATGTATGTGTTGTGAGATTGAATAGGTGCTTGTGTTCGTTTTTTAGCTTCGAAATGTTACAATCTAAGATGAAGTCACTGTTAGATGAGCTTTGCAATAGCCATCACAGATTTGTAACGTAAGGAAATATTCTTTGGTTATTGTATTTTGATTGTAACAGTATTGATACACTTTTTTTGATTAATCTAAAGCTTATAACTGGTACACACTGACTTAAACTAAGTTTTATTATTATTCTAGTGTAATTATTTTAGTAAATAATTTGTTATAAATTTGTGTTTGGGTTTTTAGTTACCTATTCAAACACAATTAATTAAGCTCATTATATTGTTCAATTCATTTAATGCATTAAAATGATACATAAGTTTACAAATCATATTTTATTCATGCCTCATTTTATTGCTAAATTAATAAATTATACGTTGTTTGTTAGTGTTAATTATAATTTTTGAAAACATTTATTTATAACTGTTAGCCTTTGATTTTTTAAGAAGTTATTCACTATTTATGCGATTAATTCTTAAAATTCACAATAGACTAACGTGATAAAAATATCAGTCAAGCTTAATAAAATTAAGGGTCCTGAATAAGTAATTATGGATATCGACCGTAATTGGATAATAATTTCCTGTTCCACTCTTGTTGTGGCATCGGAATGATATATTTCGCACCTGCTTCAATTATCAAATATCTCTATGGGTTATTTAGCCTTTAAACCCTGTTAAAAGGCTCTAATAATAGTATTAAGTACACAACGCTTCACTATCATCATCACTACATAGTATAAAACAAAGTCGCTTTCTCTGTCCCTATGTCCCTATGTATGCTTAAATCTTTAAAACTACGCAACGGATTTTGATGCGGTTTTTTTAATAGATAGAGTGATTCAAGAGGAAGGTTTTAGTATATTTATTATGTTTTAGACAAAGCGGGCGAAGCCGCGGGCGGAAAACTAGTATTGGATAAAAATAAATAATTAATCCAAATCCGATTTGTCTTACATTACAACATAATTCGTCAATTAATTACAAAATATATGTTCATCGGTTATTGATCCAACTAATGAAACCATTACAATAAATCGTATAATAACAACCATCAAATTATTATAAACTTTTGCTATAAAATTACGCAAAGGCTTTCCGTTATCACATAAAACAATGGAACAACTCTATATTGTTAAAAGATTACCAAATTGCGAGTTACTGATCACTCGTGTAAATTTATTGGAATAATTAATGCCCTAAATTGATGAAATTAGTCATTTTGTATGGGAAACTTTAAAATACATTAATATTGAATCAGCGGAACGGGGCAACGGTACTCAGGGGATGTATTTGTTATCGTTTTATAAGTAGTTGATATTACAAATTATAGACATGAGATATCCATTATAAATCATAATTTTAACTTGTATAAGTATGGATATCCTGTTTGTTGATATTTATCGTGTATTTTGTATGCTTTCCATTGGTAGTTCGATCATTTGGGCGGGAGATTAGTTACCAATAAAAAGTTCATTAGGTACTCAATATTATTTGTTCTTATTTTATGCTGAATATTTATACAACAATACTTCCAAAGATAATAAAGCTGCGAGATAGCTTACCTGTACACATGCACAGATCATTGTCCCTTAAGATATGTTCTCCATACCCAATAGACCTTTTCTTCTTATTTACCATCCACCAAATTATTAAATATTAATGAATTTCACATAAACGCAAACACAGCATATTCACACACATAACTCGCTTATTTGTCGGCGTTTCTAAGACCCAAATTAATAGTCTAAACTTGGTTGAATCTTCCCCGCTTTCCCTCCTTACTCTAACTTAGTCGCCAATTAATTTATTGCTCCAACTTTACTTTCTATTCTTTAACGATACTTGCAATATGTTTATTATTTGTACCGGTAGATATAGGTAAATATAAGTGACAGAATTTGTGTTGAAAAAATGGTTTGTATATAGATAATATTACAATGGGGGGATTAGAGAAAAATAATTATTAAGGAGAATTTAAATGAAAAAACAAATGTTTTATAAGAAATGCCTATCGATAAGTATATCCAATGGCTTCAAAAATCTTAATATGGGTAATATCACAAATAAATCAAAGAAATGTATCAACGTTTTACTCTTAACAGAGCAACTTTTACACTGTGTGCACACATTGACTTATAAAAGCTACGATAACCTCTCGCCAAAGATTTATTTCGGGAACTTGTTAAAACTTCATAATTTGTCCGCATTATCGGCGTGTGTACGAACGTTATCAGATTTATGTGTATGCGAATTAATGAGAAATCAGTGATATATGACTAAATTGAACGTGCATGTTATTATACGTATTTAAATTTGCTTCCATAATTCGTTCGTTGGCTGGAGAGCTTTTTCTTATTAGCTCTTGGTTATTGTTTAATTACCTTGATATTTTTTGTAAAGATAGACGCGCGACGTGTTCATAGATTTGGCACGTAACGTTTGGCTTGTATCTAAGTTAATCAATACATGTTAAGCTATGCTAAAGCGTAGTCTATAAAGAGACAATAATATAAAAAATCACCCTCTTTATCTTTTAATTGGAATAAGTATCTATTTAATTACAAGATGTCTCTTTTAACACACTAAGGGTTCAAATTATGTATGTTTTTATACACGAATTGTCCAAATAACCAATATTAGATACAATATATGTATAATCCGAAATAACCGATGACGAAAGCTTTTATGGAAGTCGCTGTATATCATAAGAAAATCGATATCATTTGGCAGAGCGGTTATCGCTATATCCATCTAATACTGGAACAACACCTCGTACAATAAAGCAATTCTAATTAGTCCCTTATTTATGATTCATAAGCCGATGTACAATAAATTCTCGCGGAATCTTTCCGTCCCACATGTGCCAGTAAGCCCGGGCATTAGCGAATGTTGAATGTTGGTTCTCGCCTAATAAGGACGGGATGTAAGGAATCGCACTGATTACTATATTATTTATTACGCTACGTGCCGCCCGTGTAAACGCTTCCTAATACTCCAATCTACGATCGTCTTGGAACCGTGTCGCAGTAAGCGGCCGTCTATTGCTGAGGTAAGCGAAGCGAGCTTAAGTTTGGGTTAGTTGGACAGGGTTGTATTGTGTGTTTAACATTTATCAAAAGATGTTGAGATTAAGTATAGAAGCTTCTGGTATTTATTGCTACAAAAAGGTCCTCTATATGGTACGGAAGCTCGTACCTGAAATTAGACAAATAGATGTGCTAAAATTATGAAATAAATCAAAGAAATAGTTTAATGAAGTTTTTCAATCGCATACCCTGTACGTAATTTTGAGATGCAATGTCAAACTACAAGCAGAAGTTGAACTATCTTATCTTGTTTGTATAAAATGTGTCGTAAAAAGCACATGTTTTAAATGTGGAAGCTCTATATTATTACATGTATATGTACCTATGCATTAATTTTTTTATGAGTCGCAAAGCGTCGGAGAAGTCTGAATAACTTAAAAAAAACTTCATAGATAAAATCTGAACACCTACATGTTTCCATGTCTAAAATCAAATATGCTAATCACTGCCATATTAAAGATTCTCCATATTAGTTTAATGTTTCAATTTCGTAGCTATATCTTAATATTGCCATAGGGGATTTTGTATAGAAATTTTCCTTACCGTGTTCTTCAGCTTATTTCTAAGCGCGAGTATGAGGTCGCGTTAATTTATATGAATATTTATACTGTTTGTGCATTTACTTAAACTTGGATGATAACGTTCTGAGAACTTAATAGAGTGTCGGTAAATATAGGAAAAGTTTAAATTGGATATCTTTGTTTACCTACAGTTTTTAGCGGGAATTGGGAAATGATGTTGCTAATATTGTGTGGTGTAATTTTGCAACAGAAAAATAAACAAAGTTATAGAAACATTTTTCATACAATTTGTAGGTAATCGCTCTATAGCCAAGCTATGGTTTTAAAGGTAATTAATTATTTTTCAAATAATAATATTTTTTATAATAAACTTAATCACACTAAAATCATGATCGCTCCTAGGCTATAATTATAGCAATATATTTCTAAGGAATAAGTATCTACTTTTCAACTGAATTTTTTTACACATAGAATTCATTACATTACAAAAACTGTGCTTCCAAAATGCAAAGAAAAGTTACAATCAAATCAGCCTCACGTAAAATTACCTTTCCAACGATAATTTACAACCCAATTCTATTCGAAACAGTCTTAGTTAAATCTTATAACGCCATGCATCAAGCCTCTAACAGTAATCTACGGCGCTCTGAATGATTATTTATGCGGTAATTACAAAAACACTCGCACGCACGCTATCTAATATTATTTATGTGGGGATAAACGCGGATGGGTAATTTTTGCATATCGCCCCCTTAATATCGCGGAATTGAATGATAAGGGACCGTCTTCGCGTTAAGGAAATGACGATAGATTTGTCTCGACACACATTAGCTGATTCCATACATTTTTAATGCATGAAGTGTGATCGCAATCGCGTCAGGTAAAATAAATGGGCGTGTTATTAACATAAGGGTTGTTTAACCCTGATCTTTTTGGTGGGTGTGTTTACTTATAAATATTTTAATTGAGAGCATTTGAAATATTATGTGAAACGTGACATGTCCACGTTCAAGATCAACCCCCCGGACTGGGAAAAGCTCGCCCAAAACCGTACTTCTTGGCGCAGTCTTATTCATGAGGGTTGTAAGGCACATGATCGCAGTTGGTTCGATGCACTCCGTGATCGTCGGACTAGATTAAACAATTTATCACCTTCCACAACATCATCATATAAGTGTAAGAATTGTGGGCGTTATTGTCGCTCCAGAATCGGGCTCTTTAGCCACGAACGACACTGCCCTAAATCATGACTGATTAGGAAAATTGCAACACTAATAAATTAAATTTTTTGAAATTTAAATGTAACTGCATATATGATCTACTACAGATCAAATAGGCCAACGACGACCTATAGAATTATTTTAATTAAAGAGCAAGCTTTAGCCACGATTCTTGGAATTACAAAATAACCACCCGAAGAAGCACGTGGCACCTTTCTGATATAAATATTTTTTATCAATCCTACAATATTACAATTTTTGCGTAGTATGTTTGCATACTATGATAAATTATTAAAACAATTAATGTTTTATAGTCCATCCTGTTCGTTACTAAAATTATTTACTTACTATCTAAACCTAACCATTCTTTAAAATTTCCTCAATATAAAAAGGATCTCTTAAAACCTTAAGATGAATAATTACAAAATATGAACTGAAAGATTTTTTTTTAATTTTCATCGAACACTACTTTTACCTGATTCTCTTGAAGACATTACTTGAAATAACGTTCTAAGAAATCTCTACAAATAGATGTTTAGCCCAAACAAATCGCAGATCTTACACGAGTAGTTCAACGTAATTACTATTTCTATTCCGATATTTATAAATATCATTCAGTTTATCTATTACTAGCTGTGCTCTGCGGTTTTACCCGCAGTGCTCCGCTCCTATTGGTCTTAACGAAATGATATATAGCCTATAGCTTTCCTCGATAAATGGGCTATCTAACACAGAAAAAATTTTTCAAATCGGACCAATAGTTGCCGGGATAAGCGCGTTCAAACAAACTCTTCAGCTTTATAATATTAGTATAGATTGGAGAAAAACATAGGAGAAAATAAGATAACAGTATATTACTTAGACACGCGAAATAAATTCAAATTTAACTCTTGTAAAACTTCCGCCGTATAACTTTATTATCGGTTTTCGGTAAGCAACGTATACTAAAGTTATTTTGCATGTTAGCTAAGATAGCGTGTGTTGCACTTTTGAAAAGTTACGTGAATTATGGACTTGCTTACTCGCACATCTTCACACTTCTTTCCATTCTACGTTCAGGCTATTAGAATGTTATAAATTGAATTTTAATTTGTCTTTGGTTTGTAAAATTAATTGGTATTCTGTTTCTGATACTTATGTATTTTCCCTATCCTTATTTCAAATACGCTTCTGAACTTATTGAGTGATGTATCTATATAATCTTCCCAAATTAGCTGAATTGAATCCATTCGATAAAATAATTATCCTTAAGTCTCTACTTCCACGATCCTTATAGAAAAACCAGCCGATTTTCCTTAACAATAGCCGGTATAACTTTTCAAGTATAATAGCCGTTTGACACTAAACACTTATGGGACTGCAGCGTCTTAAAGAAAATCATATTCATAGAAACGATAAATTCACACCGAAGCCACCACACACCTCTTTAACCGTACGTATTATTTTAATATACATAATGCTTGTAAAATTGTCTATCCTTCTCACACATGTAGTGACTTCAAAAGCTCTATCTCTCTCAGTTTTCGGAGGATATCTTAATAAGATTCATGAAAGGACGCCATATTTTATATCCGACTCTGTCCTCTATCTTCTTATATTATCCGGGCAAGAAGAGCGTCTTTGAAATATGAGCTTGCTTGGGAATTTCCGATCTTTCAATTATACCTTTGTTGCCAACTTTGAGAGATATTTTGAAACTTATTCAGAAATAATGCTTTTATCGCGCTAGTGAAGGTGTTATGGAAGTTAAGAAGATTCTTAGGCGCGATGTTATGGAATGCGGTGTTTAGATACATTCTTCTGTTTTAATAAAAATGGAAAATATTTATTAATCTGAAGATTATTGTGTGCTTTTTCACGTTTAAGAGAACTCATATTATAGTCATTGGAAAAGCTTTCAGCAAATAAATGTTAAAATTGAAACTTATAAATGAAATTGTTTATTATTTATTTTCCAAATAAATCGTTTAGCACTGGTTATGAATATTTGTAATTTTCACAAAGCATGGATATTACTTGGCTAAACTCAATATAGTCGGTGCAGCTTAAAAGTTTTGTTCGCGAGGCGCGATGTAACCAGATATTAAATAAAGTTGCCGCTATAAATATTCCTTCACTTAACTCTATGCCTTCAAATTGACTGGTAAAGCGTATTTATTTTAAATTGTGTAAAATAGTATTTTAATAAAAACTAATATTCACCTTTTCAATATAATATTATATTCACACAGTAAATTCTTCTAATAATATATCATCGTATGGATTATTTAATTGTACATGACATAGGTACGCATATTTTTCTAAAGTTAAGAAAACAAAATAAGATATAGACAAAATTTTACCAACTGCAATTAAACTTTCATCACACATGAATAATCAAATCAGAAATCGCTAATCTAAAAAATAATATAACGTTAAAAAACACATTAAAACGTCACCCCTATCGCACCTATGCAAACTTTTTTCATCGACTGCCGGCTTATTTCGCGGGGACGAAATAATTCCTAGTCGTAAATCTTAACTTTAAGAGAAACCCAGAAGGGGGATTAAAGATCAGTAATCTTACGTACAGATGAGTTATGGCATCCACCGCGATCCTCTTTATTGTGACTTTAAGAAACTAAGAGGAGATTTTAAGGTTCGAAATTAATTTAGATAATGATTAATGGTATCTCCGTAAGCAAGCCCCTTGGGCTCGGTATTTGCATAATGGAAATAGGTATAAATGCGTGAGTTGTCAAATAGGTAAGACATTATACACCTAAAGCTGGCTACTCACGTACATATCGCAGGGGCAATATTGGAACAATCTCGGTTGCACGGCGGTTCGAGCAATTTCACCTGTACTCTAAATTGCCCCTGCTTGCCTATACACATCACAATTAAGGAAACAATTAAGGGTGCAATTCCAATATTGCCCTTGCAGCAGGTAAGTGAGTAGCCGGTTTTATAAACACATGAATATCTCACACAGACAGATTTCCACGTAGTTATATATATTTAACGTGACGTAATCCAGTGTAAATTTCATATTGCTTGTGGATTAGACATATTGGCAGCCCACGGAAGACTTTTACAAAGGAAGTCGTGACTTTGATATCTATAAAAACAGTTCACCTCTAAATACATTTTCTATGACCTTTGAACCTTTGACCTCATTTTATCAAGTTTATTCAATTTTCGCCGCTTTTGCAACTTCATATTATATTAAATATATACATATGCTAAGCTTTGGTAAATAAAATTTATTTTCAAGATTATATAATATGATTATAGGAACTCTAAGGTCAAGGAAAATCATGCATTTTCATTCCTCGGTTTAAGTAAAAGCTCTCTGAAGAAGCGTGACTGTATTAAAACGCTAATGAGAACCTAGACAGGAACAGTTATAGTAAGATCGTAGTTGACTTTATCGTATATAATCTTATGAAACCATTTATTTTGGTATGGTTTTTATTTAACCCATTCCTTAAAGTTTTTTGTGCAATACATTGTAGAGTCACATTCATAATTTAGGTTATGACTGCAACTGTTTGTAGAATTTATCTTTACAAACCCTTAGAATTTTGTTTTTGTCGTCATCCAATCGTAGCGTAGAGTTAATTAACATAGAGTAAATTTATATGTTAAGGGGATACGCAATGATACTTCCTCTTCGCACTCTATCTCTATTCAATAGACCATATCCTACTAATATTATAAATGCGAAAGTTTGTGAGGATGTGTGTGTGTTTGTTACTCTTTCACGCAAATACTACTGAACCGATAACAAAGAAATTTAGCACACATATAGAGGGTAACTTGGATTAACACATAAGATAGGTTTTATCCCGGAAATCCCACGGGAACGGGAACTATGCGGGTTTTTCTTTGAAAACGCGGGCGAAGCCGCGGGCGGAAAGCTAGTATACCATATTTCCACAATTGATAAATATCTCAAATAATGTTTTAACAATCCACGTCATAGTACAACAATGCTCTCACAAATACAACATTCAAATTTAAAATTGAATATAATTTCACAAACCAAGTCCAAAATGAAGTAGGAAATTAGTCAAGCGCCCGTTATCACGACAATCATCCGCCTAAACAAACAGCTTATTCATAAATCTCTCGCATTATTCGCGGGAAGGTGATACAACAAATATTACCCGTATAAATCTGCGAGGTATCGCACAAGAATTATGTGAAAAACACACGGGGTTTGAAAACGGCGAATGTTATTTTAAAATGTTAAATTCTAGATTCAAATTGTACTCCCATTATTGATTTGGTATGTTCATATATTATGTATGTGTGTTCAGTAAGGTATCTATTTATAGGTAGGTGTACATAACAATTATACAAATAAAAAGTAAGACTTCCCTCAATGCTAGTCACCGACTGTATTACAGTAGCATCCTCTTCCAACGTGAACATTTTAACACTGAACATTCTCATACTAGAATCATATGAATTACTTTTTATGCGACTTAAAGGTGTGTACTGTGTATGCCTAGTCATTCGTAGAACAGGACGACTGATAAAAAAATAATTGAGTGTTTTTAAACAAATAAAAAGTCCACATATTTTTAAATATATGCTCTACGTTTTCGCCGTCCGTGTGTAAATTTGTTATCGAGCACCGTCGCGCCATAAGACAATAGTAAGGCAATAATAAAAATGTTGAATAGCCTCCGTAATGATATTGTTCCCGCAATGCATTCCCAGATAAGGGATAAACTGTACCCAGAAGTGTGCTAGATGTAATGAATGCTTTTATCAGCTCTTGCGTGATATACCGTAGTGGCTTGAGTGATTTCATAATTAAATGATGTGCTATATTTCTTTGAGATTATTACCTATGAAATTAAAAAATGTAATATTTTCACTCCTATTACCTACAGCTACGTTACAAAGTAAGTGTTATCATTATCTTATTATAAAATCATACACAATAATAAACTAAGAGTAATTCCAATTACAATAATTAACACGCCTTATAATTAAAATTAATCACTATATAATTGAGCTGACAAACGCCTTGATGACGTCATTACTCCACTCGTAGCTTCGTAGCAACACAACATTTTCTTTAATATATTTCGTTTATTATCCATTGACCTTATCTGACGGAATTGTGAAAAAACCGTCATGACTTAGGAACTGTAGGTGACATTAAATACTTCTCTATTCACGTGGAGGGGACAGATACTGTGGAGTTATTTAAAAATATAACAAGTGGGTGTTGCCAGATAAGGCTGTGTTTCCTGCCTCCCCCGTCGTCGAATTATTTCAAAGTCCGATGTCGCTGTCGTATTCAACACTCTCTGTTAAAAATTTTAGTGTTGTCGAATTATGTCGATGTTCAGGACTCGTGTAAAGGTGCGTATAAATTAAGCGCGGCAGCCGCGCGAGCCAATGTTCGACCAGAGTTGACGTTCATTTGCTGCGCGAGCCAATATGTAGATATATTTTAAGTTGAACGTAGTTGCCGCGCGCGGCAGGCGATCCATCACGAACATATCTTCTGTAGGTCGCCAAAAGTGTAGTCATTTTCTTTTTCAAGTCAGGAATAGGTATATCCACTTTCTTACTGATTTCTACCCACGCATCATACCTCAGCGATTTATTGTGGCATTGGGAGGATTTGCTGTTCCACAAAAATTCATTAGCGCCATACAATTGTATTAGTAAACGGCACTTTTCGTTGTCCATTTTTACATATACGCCGCGCGAGCCAAATCACCAAAACTACACACCGTCCACACGGCGCGCGAGCGAACGGCTGAAGCTCCTTTGATGCGGTCTCAAAAACCGACAGCGAGCGGATCGCCCCGCGGCCGCGGCACGTTCGAGCGCGGCAATGTTCGCGTCGCCGCGCGCGGCGATCCCGTCTACATAGTGCGCGGCCGCAACGCGCGCCAATGTTCGATGGTTTGCCGCGCTTAATTTATACGCGGCTTAATTTTAATAAAGTCAATTTATAAATATAATTGTTAAAGTTAATTTATAAGTTTACATACTATTTCGAATCGTTATTTTACAAGGTAATTTTTATAAATGCATATCTATGAATGCTAGCTAGAGAGCTATTAATAAAGTGAATTTTAAATCATTTTATTTGTTGTTAGTCAAGAGAAATCAAATAATTTACCAGTAAAACTGTTGTTAATCAGTTGCCTATAAAAGTAGTTATTTTTTATCGATAAAATTTATAATTATAATAGTATAAAGTCGTCACATCACTAGCAGCAGATCTGTAAAGAGCGCCATGTCAGATGCTCGCCGCTGTTTCTTAATTTCCTCTTCGAGATAAGATTGGCTTTTAGCTTTTTATTGAATTTTCTGTTAGACGTAGCTTTTAACAACTACAGTGACTGGAGACTGAAAGTTTTAACATGTATACCTACTTATTATATACAACGCGTGGGTTTATAAACAGAAAAGTTGTATAAATTATGTTTGTTGCACTGGAATAAGAAATCCAGTAAATATCTAATGTGTATTTAAAATAGCCAATAAAATTGAACAATTATCAATCACAATTTTTACATAAAAACATATAAATACTTTGAATTTTGAGTATAATTTCAGTGTGTTTGCATTTTGTGTAAAACTTTTCAATTTAATAATAATATATTAAAAAAAACCTCAGACAAACAATTATACTAGCTACTTGAATAAAAACCTCACTGAAATGAAATAAACGATAGCTTCATCAGCTATTTGCGACGTCGGTTTATGGGTAATATAAAGATTGTGCATCTGAATACATTTGCTGTTATCTGTCGAATAAACCGACTTAGCTATCGCTGCACATTTCCGCAAGCTACGAATGTGCCTTGTATTTTTAAAGCTTATTTTTTGATGTAATCTCTTAGTATGATATGCTATTTATATGCTAGAACATTATGTTCTAAAAGAATATCTAGGATTTCAAAAAAGACGCCTATTTACTGTATTTTGAAAAAGAATACACTCATAGGTATGAGAAGCTTTACATCAGTCAGAATCGACATTCGAAATCGAAAATTTAACAATAATTCCAAAAGTTTTCAAACTTCGGTCAAGTGAATGGTTCATTGGGACGACAAAAAATCTCATTTTGCAACCTTGTCCGCAGTCCGGAACATTGTTAAAATTGCAATTAAATTATTTTTTTGCTGTATAGTCGTGAAAAAAATTCCAAAAGTTCTGCAAACTTGGGGAAGTTTTCGATATAATATTTCATATCACGTATTAAATTTGCAATCAATCTAAGTGTACGGAACATCCTTTAATATTGAATATTAATGTTTTTTTTTTATTAAACTGAATGAGGTTGCAAATTTGTAAATGCATCAGAATAGATGTTTTCGAAGTTTGCAACCAAGTTCCAAAACTTTTGTACATCCTTCTATTCCTATCTTCAAATATATGCTCACTCAGAACTCAACACTCTTCCTAATGCTATTCAAACTCTGAACACTGATTTGGAATCTATACACGAATGGAGTAAACTATTTGGTATTAAGATTAATCCTAATAAAAGCCAAGCAATAGTCATTGGAAGTTCACAACTACGCTCAAGAATTAACTGGACCGATTTTCCATGTATACAACTCGATGGGTTTGATCTTCTGAGGTGAAAAATCTGGGGTTAACCTTTGACGAAATACTATCATGGGTACCACAAGTCAAAGCTGTTTCTAAAAAAGTGTATGCATCCGCAAACAGCTTAAAACGGTTAAGCCACTTCCTACCCATACCTACCAAGGTTATGCTGGCGCAGACTCTTCTTTTGCCACTCCTGGATTATGCTGATGCGTGTTACACAAACTTATGTGAAGAGCAGCTTAATCGACTCGAACGGCTCCAAAATATTTGCATCAGATTTGTTTATGGGTTGCGAAAGTTTGACCATATTTCCGAGTATCGTAAGAAACTTAAATGGCTGCCAATCCGTTCACGCCGGAATATTCATGTCCTCAAACTTCTCTACTCTATTCTTTTCTGTCCTAATTCCCCTTCTTACTTAAAATCTAATTTCAACTTCCTTGCAACTGATACCTACTCTCTTAGATCTTCCAACAATCTTTTGCTTAGCTTCCCTATACACTCAACTAAATATTACACCTCCTCCTTCACTGTCACTGCAATCCGTTTATGGAACAACCTACCTGAGAGAATTCGTTGTGCTCAAACAATAAACTCTTTCAAGAAAATGCTGAAAGAGACCTTTCCCTCTAATTGTAGTATTTATGTAATTATCGTATTGCTGTTTGTATCTGTATGTATGTATGTATGTATGTATGTGATTATTATATTCTGTATAATATTTATGTATATGTGTTACTATATATATAATTATTTAAATATTTATTACTCATAATAACTATTGGCTCACACTACCGAAGTTATTATATTTTTATCCTTTACCCGACAGTTGCCTGGAAGAAATGGCTTATAGCCATAAGGCCGCCCATTGTATATCTTTTATTGTGTTTTTTTTTTTCATTTTTGTATTTCCTTGATGTGTATACAATGAAGAATAAATAAATAAAATAAATAAATAAAAAAGCTCACTCATAAAAATCGTTAAAAAAAATACGGAACCACATCCATAACCATCTCGGTCACACATTTTTTCCCAAAAGGTAATGAAAGCTGTCATTCCGAAAGGGAATTGAGTTCTTATCAAGGAGTGTCGTTCTTAAACGGTTGATTAGCCTCCCTTCAACCTCACTTAACGATTAGACCCTCTGGGATGTAATTAAACAATTTTGATGAGTGATCGTTAAAAATTAACTTGTTTAGTCCGAGGGACGATTTAATGCCTCTGTTTTTGTTTTCTTAATTCGTGATTTTGTTCTTTCAATCGGTAATTAAATTATATTGTAATGAGTATTACTTTTTAAATTATTTAAATTAGTTTTGAATTTCTTCGTTGTTTCTAGCACTTATCATCAATACATATAATAAAATCGTAGAAAAGTGATGTCTGTACAATGAAAATATTAAAAAAAAACTTAGCAGGTGTTATTATTAAATCGATCCTGAACCCAAAACTGTAGTTAAAAAATTTTTTGTCTGTTTGTCTGTTTGTCGGTTTGTCTGTTTGTCTGTATGTTCGTGCACGCTAATCTCAGAAACGGCTTATCCGATTTAGATGCGGTTTTCACTAATATATTGTGGTAAGCTTCACTTAACATTTAGTGTTTATTTCATGTCAATCGGTTCATAAATAAAAAAGTTATGACCATTTAAGTAATCACGGCGAACATTTGCTAAGGCATTCTATACATGAATAACTTTATTACGTAAATTATACGCTAAAGTTATTCCTTGACATGTCCAGATGATCATATCGAAAGTACCGTGGGGGGGGGGGGTTTAGCTGAGGGGGTAGTAGGGGGATCAAAGGACCTTTATTTAGATTTTTGCTCATAAGTCTAAAACCTGCACAAATAGCATTATGGTTATATCTAGGTAAATTTTCTACATAAAATGTCTTTTAAATTATGTCGTAGGTATCATATTTTTAACCCCCAACGCAAAAAGAGGGGTGTTACGTCCGCTATGTGTGTTTGCGTGTCCGTCTGTGCAACCGTAGCTCGCTAACGGGTAAAACGAATTAGATGCGTTTTTTTTTGTTACATTAGTTGTTCTTAGATATAGTGTATCAAAATCGGTTCATCCATTTATTATATATAGGGGTAAAAGTGGGAATGGAAAAAATGAATGTTGTCAGTTATACCCAAGTGATATAGGTATCAAATGAAAATAGACGACCTGTCAGAAACAATTAGTCAAATTTTATCAAAATCGGTTCATCCATTTATTTTATATAGGGGTAAAAGTAGGAATAAATAAATGAATTTTATCAAATATACTCAAGTGACGTATCTAATGAAAGACATGACGTGTAAAGTACAATAAGACATATTTTATCAAAATTGGTTCATCCATTTATTGGATATAGGTATAAAAGTGGGAATAAAAAAATGAATTTTGTCAAATTGGGTATATTTGACAGTGGCATATCAAATGAAAGGGCATGACATGACGTGAGAAGTATAATGAGGCATAGGTATTTAATCAAAATCGGTTCATCCATTTATTGGATTATAGCGGTAAAAGTGGGAATGAATAATCGAATGTGGTCAAATAATATACTCAAGCGGCATATCAATTGACGTCTGAATTACAATTAGTCATGTTTTATCAAAATCGGTTCATCTGTTTATTACATATAGGGCACCTTAGGGGTGATATAGTGGGGATAAGTAATCCAAATGGAGCACCAAACGAAAGGATATGACGTGTACATATAGGTACAATTAGACATGGTTTACATCAAAATCGGTTCTGCCATTTACTAGGGGTGAAAGGGAAAAGTTGAAAGTCTGTGAAAGTAGAAGGATATGGGAGCGGGAGGATAGCCATACCCTGGAAATTTTGAACTCTTTTGTACCTAAGTTTTTTTAGCTCAGTTTAGTAATAAATTTTACTAACAGTTATTTTGAGTTATTATTTATTTTATTTCTTAACTGTAAAATAATCTGTAAGTACTTATAATTTAGTTGTTTATGGTAGTACGTGTTTCAAGACGTGTTTACTCAATAATTGTGTGTTAAGTAGTAACTACTATGCAGTCACTATTCCACGCGGACGAAGTCGCGGGCACAGCTAGTTAACAATATGATTACAAACTCATCATACAGTTCTCTGTATTTATATACTTTTGTACGTATTTACCTACTAATACTTATTATTTAGATTGCAGTCAATAAGAAACAAGTCATTAAAATAATATAAGTATTTATAAAACCTTTTCATCTGTCACGATATGTTTAATCTAATGTAGTAAAAAGTGACAAATATTATGCGACAGACGAATGAGGAGCAGTAAACAGTTAAGCTCGAGATGCAGACGCCGAGCGTGGGATATTTTCACCTGAGACCGCGGTAAACAGTGCCGGGAATTACTGGTAATTATTAGGAGCTGTTATTACCAACTATACCTATAATATATATATGATATATTTGATGCGCAGATTGTTGCTTCCAGTGGATCATTCTATGCTTATATTAATTATAAAATATATTTTGTAGCCAAGGTGTGTAATAGTAATCAATACTAAACAAAAATAATTAAATAATACTCTACAACTCTCTTGCAATTGCTGAAAGCTTAAGCAGAGCTTTTTTTAGTCTACCCCGCGATAGCTTGACGTAGAAAATTATAGCTTTCCATACACAACATCAGAACAGATTTCCTAAGAGCTTCATTGATCGCCTTACTTTCGGAGTCAGCTCAATTCACAGGTGAATCCGGGCGACATTATCACATTATGATAAAGCCCTTCATAATGTGTCTCTCTTTTTTCTAAGTTTTTCTACGTAATAACAGCTCTATATAATTACTGAAAGCCTGGTGCATAGCTGCGATCTCGCTAGATGTCAGAGTGTGCGGTGTTACTCATGCGTTAATTTCGCACGTCGCGACAAATTAATTCGAGCACAGATTTAGACGCGAATAAAATGCGCTCCCGTGGCTTGCCCCTAAAGGCACACAATTGTTTGTTGTATAGCTTAGAATAATTAACGTGGCGAAATGTGTTTAGCAGTACATTGGGGTCTATGAAGGTCTAGTTTTTGATTAACAATAAAAGTTAATTTTTACCGATTTCCTTATTTTTTAATTTATTACAAATTCTTTTTACAATCTTATTCTATAAGCTCTACGTAAAGGGAAGAGGTAAATTTAAAAATTTAAAGGTATATAAGGTATATAAGTTATACAAAATGCACATAAAAAATCAAGAAGTATTTAATTTTTCAAAAATGATAAGAAATTCTAAAAAATAAAAACAGGAGAAAAACTATACAGAATAAAGATAAAGTACAAAACAAACAAATTTCAATACAATCATTCATTCGGAAGAATTGTCAAACCGAAACATGATTTCGCTTCGATTATCTTTGAAATATAAATGAGGGTGGATAATTGAATATCCCACCCCGATTGGCTGCA
This sequence comes from Colias behrii, assembly GCA_029959065.1. Classification (NCBI taxonomy): domain Eukaryota; kingdom Metazoa; phylum Arthropoda; class Insecta; order Lepidoptera; family Pieridae; genus Colias; species Colias behrii. The sequence goes on from JARWMC010000001.1 coordinate 11,545,827, forward strand.
ATGAATAAAAAATAAGCCGCGGTTGAACCGAAAAAGCGTGAGGGAGTAAAAAAATAATATTATCCCGTGGAAATGAATTAAGCATCTCTGAGATACTACGGCCTAGGAGAGGGGCTTGCTAAGTATGGAGTCACGCTTTTCAAATCATAAACGCTAGGAAATTGTCTGTCAAAATAGTTTTTGTGGGCTCTGTTTAAATCATAACCAAGGGTTCGGAATACAAAAAACAAAACAAACACATACATATTTCTAGAGCTTAATTTTCTAGATTACCATATTTTTATAATTTAAACATGAGCATTTATGATTGCTTCATCGATTGCAAACAGCGAGCTATGTATTTGATACATCACAAAATTTAATGCTGATAAAATATTAAAATTATTTATCTTTTTTACAAATGAATACCTACAAGACAAATTACTCAAAAAGATGCAACAAGTTTTGTCATCTAGAACACATTTCCCACAATCAAAAAAGCTCCACCAAGTGCTCTCCACACTAACCTAGCCAAAATATCCTTCGCAGGGTAAGTAGGGAATAAAATTAACCGAGGATGATCACTAATGAAAATAAATTGACGGCAGGAGATTTGAGATTACACCGGCCGCAAGCGACTACGACAGTCGCCGTACGGAGCGGGGCGACTCACGCGAAAAATACTCTATTTAGAGAATGTCGTATTTACTATTTAGGTTTTGTCTGTAGCTATGACTTCAGGGTTGTTTTTTATTTTACTATGCGTTAGAGAGATTGATGATTTGACATTTTGATGGCACGGGTGTTTTTATATAGTTTTAAAATGTGTTTAAATGTTCTTTGTTTTGTTTTTAGTAACTACATATTAAAATATGTAGAGTTTGTACATTAACTTCAATAGATGTAATGTTATCACAACAAATACTTATTAAACTTATTTGTATTATTTACTCTTAGATCTCGGAAATAATTGAAAAAATTAACCTGGACACAATGATATTATATTACATGCCTGGACAATGTTAAAATGATGAACCATTATGACAATGTACCTACCTTAGTAGTTAGTACCTACTTAAACATTGCAAATTGAGATTTTGTAGAGTCAATTATGAAAACGTCTATATACTCCATTGAAATGTTACATTTTTTAGGCCTAACCTTGCATTTTTTAGAGGACGCAATTTTATGTTTTTGATGTGTAGGGGGGGTCAGTGAGTAGCTAAAACCAAGTTTGTGGGGTTGCCACCCTTGTCCCACGGCCGCCATCTTGAAAATAGCGGTTGAAATGGTTTTTACGATATATCTCTTAAACTATTTATCTGATAAAAAAAATTGTTAGCATTATTTGTTGCAAATTAAATTTTCTACAACTTTTGTCCAGTAACTTTTTGTCGTAGAACTATAAATAAAAAAGTTATAAGCGAAAACGTTCAGAAATTAGAGCTTTTTATATTTTTCAATAAAACTTTTTTTTATCATTTTACGAAGAAATGATATCAGACCATTTTTGTAGATTGTTTTTCGAGGAACAACTTTTATATACAACATTTTTTCATTACGTCAATAGCTAAGGTTTTACAGCGCTCTGAAGTGAGTACTATTTTTCAGTACTCCTAACTATACATATAATGGCTATTGGCTCTTTTCCCAGACTCCAAAACAATGGAAGCACACTGCAGAACATTTCAGCCCTGCTTTTCGACGTAAAAAAAACGCGCTTCCAGACTTCAAGTCAGTTCAGTCAATAATTAATTATTAATAATATTGCAAAATTAATTATTAATTATTAAAAATATTAAAAACAATTACTGATGACAAATTATTATTAGTACACACATAATATATGTATACTGTATAGTTAAGAGTACTGAAAAATAGTACTCACTTCGGAGCGCTGTAAAATCTTAGCTATTTACTTAATGAAAAAATGTTGTATGTAAAAGTTGTTCCTCAAAAAACAATCTACAATAATGGTCTGATATCATTTCTTCGTAAAATGATAAAAAAAAGTTTTATTGAAAAATATAAATATCTCTAATTTCTGAACATTTTCGCTTATAACTTTTTTATTTATAGTTCTACGACAAAAAGTTACTGGACCAAAGTTGTAGAGAATTTAATTTGCAACAAACAATGTTAACAAATTTTTTATCAAATAAATAGTTAAAGAGATATATCGTAAAAACCATATCAACCGCTATTTTCAAGATGGCGGCCGTGGGACAAGGGTGGCGACCCCACAAACTTGGTGATAGCTTCACACTGAACCCCCCTACACATCAAAAAAATAAAATTGCGTCCTCTAAAAAATGCAACCCCAAATGTAACTTTTCAATGGAATAATACAAGTAATAATGAAGTATTCAATCAGTTTCTTTATAAACATCGAATATACTGTATACTTGATATTTTTCATAGCAACATAGTCATTACAGGGGTGGCTGCAAAATGAGCTACATATCCGAGGCAGGTTCATCTTCCTAAGTCAATGTAAGGATAAACTCTGAGTTATGGCTCCTTGGATTGCCGTTCTTATTAAATAAAGTACCTTTATGTTTTACCGCCTGAGGATTATATGGAACGTTGTTTGGATTAATTTATTTTATAGGTATTGGGTTTTTATCAATTATATAGGTAAGATTGTGAGTAATAATAAGTAATTGCTAATATTTGCTGTTCATTTATTTTGTAACTTCATACCGAGGCTTTATGTTATTGGTAGTTTGTGAAAGTGAGCATTGTTGTATTGCATTTTATTTCTCATTTCAAGGATATGGGGCATAATTGTATACCATTTTCAGCCGTAAAAAACAATTGTTATGTTGTTAGAAATTTTAAAGATTACAGTCTCTTCTTTTATTATATTATTATATTATATTATATTGCATCAATTTTGTTAATTTTTTTAAATTCATCGCAAGTATAGCTTAAGACTTAATTATATACCTACATTAGAAATTAATGTGCTATATTAAAATAATTGTAAATAAAACACGTACCTACCGAAGTAATTCAGTAATTATTATCAATGGATCAGTATCTATTATAAAAACATAGCTTATTTCTTATTCTCATTTAATAATAATAAAAACAAATACCTTATATTTCAGATCATAATTTATTTTAATCTTCTACAAACAGCTTAAACGTTTACGTTGTAGCCCAAAAAATGGCATGTCAATTAATAAAGTCTCTTGTAAGCCAAGGCTTAGCCAATTTCTTGTTATATCATAACTAAGGCTTGGACGGGCCGACAGATACGCTCTTGGCAGAGTTTTCCAGATATAAGCGAGCGAGTTAAAGCTACTTTTAAGAGAAAAAACATATTTATTTTGTGAAAATCGAATTGAAAATAAGTGCAAAGAATACAATCTATATCACACAACATTTGATAAATTTGTATAAAAAAACCATACAAGTTCACATTAAAAAAAAACAATTATATTGGCCCATAATTGCATGTATTGAGTTTAAAATTGTGGGTATTGAGTTTAAAATTATTCGTAAACTATATAGTTTATTATGTTTTGTAATTTGTTATCAAGTTGTATAAACAATATTATGGCGTTATCTACGATGAAGTTGAAGTTTTTTACTAAAAGATTATCATATAATTCTTTGAGATGAGTTGATGTTTGTTAAACTGTGGAGCAGCATGAATTGCATAATATTTGTAGAGTCGAACATGTTCTTTATCAGCTTATTATTGTTTGCATATATTGTTATTGCAGATATTATTATTAATTGCATATTATAATTAATTTTCTAGCTTCAAACGATTAATACGCATGAATAAAAATACTTGAAGTTTATAAGGAAGGTTTATAAGGTCTTCTTATTCCTTATTCTTGTCTCATCATACACTATTTTAAGCGTCCCAAGTAAGGGACAATTGATTATTACCCACTTAAGCGTAGCTTCCACTGGACCACTTGCCCAACCGGCGATATTACGGTGTATTAAGTTGCTGGAGTAAATCTTCCTCGCTAGGCAACGGGCTTAAGAGTTTTATTGTGTACAACAACTGGCTGGTTAGCTGCCGTTTTCTTAAGATGTCACGTCGCTACAAGCCTGTCTGGATCGAGTTATCGAAGGTCGCAAATTGGGGATTCGAATTAATTGTATGTTGGATTGAGGTGTGCTGGATTAGTGGAACGAATGATGTCAAGTAATTTTAATAGGGTTACATTATGTTGATGGTTTATATTGTGGGTTGAGATATATTGCGAGTGTTTTGACGAATATTAAACGTACCTTGTGTTAACGATTAAGAGTTAAGACCATACATAATACATGTATAGACAAATAGAAGACGCCTAAATAACTGAATAGAACCTTTAGATAGAGAATATGTCACTTGAATCTTGTTCAACTGCATATACTGTCCCTATTTTTATAAAGTTGTGTTTCTACTTCTCCAAATATGTTTGCTAACTTTAATTACCTGCGATGGCTAGTATTAGTACCTATATAGATACTCATTAACTCATAAAAAATCTTTGAAGTTACTGCTAATAGCACCTATTCTTTATTACTATGTAAACAGCATACCATTTGTTACAACCGTCTCTGTTATTAGGTACTTAGCGTATAATAAATTACTTCATTACGTGAACGTCATAATCCGCGGTTAACTAACATGAATGCTCGGCTCTGCTCGCAGGCAGTTTGTTTAGATTAAAACTTAATGCCCGAGCTAATATCAACGAGAAAACAACAATATTTTTACAGCGCTGTGTGAAAGCTTGATTGTTTAATTTATTTTTAAGTGGTGGTACGACCGCGACGGTTTCGCTTATAGTTGGGTACCTTTTTTCATGTTTTACTTTTATATTTAGCACTAGACCGAATTTAAAAATAAATTCCCAAATAAGAATATACATAAATAATAAATATACATGATTTTTTTACAATCAATATTTTCAGATATTTCGCGCCTGTTATTTACTAAAGGCAAAGTTCAATTTAAGGAGTAATGCCATTTATGTAATAGAGGAGTATGTATATGATATCCCACCAAAAACATTTTCATGTAAAATGTTGCCAAGACGAGCCCATATGACTCGCACTGTCAAAAAGTTATCAGATCTCATGTAGAGCCAAGCTTCTAACACTACACGCCCTAACTCTACAAGGCCTAACTTCACAAACTCTACACCTTAGTCAAAATATGTGGCTTGGCCATTTCGCTACATTCACATCGGCCGCGGCGTAAGGTGAAAAATTAATTCACTGTTCATTACTTTTGTGTTATACAATAGTTCTTGTAGTAACGAACGGCCAAGCCACATATTTTGACTAAGGTGTAGAGTTTGTGAAGTTAGGCCTTGTAGAGTTAGGGCGTGTAGTGTTAGAAGCTTGGCTCTACATGAGATCTGATAACTTTTTGACAGTGCGAGTCATATGGGCTCGTCTTGGCAACATTTTACATGAAAATGTTTTTGGTGGGATTTCATTTCTTTTTGTAAGTTGTTTGTAACAACATTTTTTTTATTTTTCTAACAAGGAGTACCTATACATATATATATCTAGGGGAACCAAGTTTTAGATTATTAGATTAGACCTCTAGCGTCATCAAAATTTAATTCTAAATTACAGATCTCATACAAACTCCCATCCCCTAGTTTAAGGGGTTGGGGGATGAAAGTTACAAGTTTTATAATTTTTTTGTTTTTTGTGTGCTAATACTAGCTTACATAAAAATTTCAGCTTTCTAGGACATTAGGAAATACCTTAAGAATTTTGATGATCATCAGTGAGTCAGTGACGAAATTAGGGTTTTTTAGATATAAATAAAATCTGAAGTATAAAAGCTAATGTAATTAAAACTTAATATGTTCAATAAGTCCGCTATTGACAATATATCCCGAAAATTTTGTTGATCTAGCATTATCCAAACCCAAGTTATGAGGGTTCAAAAAAACGTCGAAGCGCTTCGAGAAAAGGTAGGTAGTGCCCGTGCGCTTCGCTTAGCTCGTCTTGGCGTCTTGGCGGGGGCACTACCGTGCCCCCAGATAAGTAAATCAACATACTTATTACATCATAAAATTATAAAGCTTTTGGATTTTATATACCTAGTTATAATAAAAATAATTTTGTTAATAATTTCAAACGACAATATACGTAGTATCTAATTTCATCTACGATGTTTCACGAGTTTCTTGTTAATTGATATATTTTTTAAATATTATTATAATGAAATGCCTTAATTACTAGCGTGTTTAATTATAATAATTAACAATATATTTCGTATATGCACAAAAAGGGCGAATGTTGTTTTCCGATTCATTAAGGACATTTAAAAAACAATAATAGTAGGTAAATATTTATTAAAACGAAGTAATAATTACTAGTAATAATTATAAACGCAGTTTACAGCGCTAACATAATTAGCGAAACATCATTAGTAAGTATCGTAGTGAAGAATGGATAAGAAAAAGATGAGTGTATGATCAAAGAAATACTGAAGACGCAACGAAGCTCGAAATCTCCTGCTAATTGGCTTAATCCATATAACATCGTACTCAAAGGTTTTTGTATCAAGACGCTGCACCGATGTTTTCATTAGGTGAAACAAAAGAATATGTGAGTTATTAATGTTGTTTTTAGTTATATTTTTTATCCGAAATAAATGCAATTGTTTTTTTTTTTTGCTTCTTATTTACCTCTATGATATTTATGATAATATGCTTTTTATGATTATTAATTATTTACGTGACTTTATAAATATAATGTTAATTAAGCTACTACACAATAATGATTAACTTTATATTAAGTTATTATATAAATAACTACATCTGCCATAGTTAATTTGAATATTGTTTTTTTTAAGCTATTGCATAGCTTCTATCGCGGGCCTTGAGCGCGGGGACCGAATCGAGAAATTCCGTAACGAAAAAACCTCACGCTCCCCACTCTGACGGGCTCGGAGGTGTGGCTTGAAGGCATGCTATGCAATAGCTTTACCGCGGCAGTCCCCGAGTGCCACGCGTCTTTTTTTTTAATTGTATCTACCTTTGTCTACTTGTGTTTTTATCCAAAATCTAGATTTCATTCGATATTTTTAATTACGTCCCTTATATCATCTTACAAAATCCTATATTATGACATTTGTATTGCAATCCAAAATGCCAAATCCGCAACATCTCCCGAATACCTCCCAATTCATAAACCAAAACAATAATAAACCGAAATGATCTCGCAAACGAGATAAAGGCGGTCATTCAGTGAAGATCGAAGACGCGACAAAGACGTCTGCAGATATCGTCGATACCACCAAGACTTGCAAGTTTGACAGGTGATTTGGGTCCGTTGGGCCGGTGACTCTTCCGTCGTCTACAAGCGATATCTATTGACACATGTTATTGAATTGTTCGGTGCCTCAAATGCCGATTAAATTTAATTGATTGGCTGAATTTTAAGGATTGTTATATTGATATAGTAAATGAATACTGTATAGACTTTAATGAATTGAATGTTTTTTACAAATAAAATTATTGCGCCTGCCTCTTTTTATGAGCAAATGTTTCTATCCAATTATTTGTGATATAAATAGATTGTGAAAATAAAGACTATAATAATATGAGTAAATTTATGAGTTTCAGTAAATATATTTAAAAAAAATGACCAATCTACCTACCTACTACATGTTCTGAAATTTGTTTGATATTACACTGTTATCAAGCATTAAAAATATATATTATCAATTAGAATTTCACAAAGAATCTTTCTAAATTTGGAACCTTTATTTGCGATATATTTTAGATATTTATAGAATAAAAAGGAGTAGTTATAACTAGAAAGTAATTTATATTTTTAGATATCCAACAAATCAGGTGGGTGTTTGAATGAAGCTATAAAATAATTTTATCATATAGAGGTACCTACCTTTTATGATTTATTGACCAAAATTCTAAATATCGAGTCAATTATCCAGCTATAAAATATAATGTTTTTATTTCTGTTTATCCTTTGTACCCACCTATATTATTTATTTATTTATTACACTTTATTGTAATACAATCACTAAATAATAGGAAACAATAGAAAGAAAATATGGTACAAGAAAGATGTAATACAATCGGCGGCCTTATCACTAAGCAGTGATCTCTGCCAGGCAACCAAGCGGTAAAAAAGCGAAATATTTAGTAAATAAAATTTTGGAAATAAAATTAGAATTTAAATAACATGAAAATAAAAAAGTATGATACTTACACAAAAAGTAGTAATTATGCACATAAATAACTATACATACATGTATAATAACTATACTAGAAATAACATTACATAATATATATACAATATATTATAATAGAAAAATAAATAAGCCCCTCATAAGTCTAACTCCACGTCCGGCAACAACACCTATGCCACGTGAGGGGTGGAACATCATAGCCATAGGCGTACACTTAATGATGGCCAACGGAGCACTAGCATGACCTTCTATAGAGAGTATAAAGAGAAATCTTAAGCAAACTATGGAGAGACAGTTAAATAATAATGAACGTATATGGCCGCTGCCCGGGGGTGACCGTCGGGGCACGTCTGGAGCTGACGCTGGACGTGACAGCATGCAAGCCGTCAGCGGCTTTTTGCTGAACAGGCGGGCAAGAGCCGGGGAACCCGAAAATATTACAGCCGATCAACGGGGAGGGGAGGGAACAGATGGTGCTTTGCAGAGTAGAGGATCACCTACAAACTTTGCCGGCTCATCTGTAGAGACCACAATAAATAATGTAACAAGCAACCAAGACAAAAGAAGAAAGTGGTCAAAAGAAGAAATCGAAGAATTGATGTTTTGTTATTTCAAGGCACGATCGGGAGGGCCGGGGTATATAGGCAGGTTAGAACAGCTTTTTACAGAGAGAAATCCTAATAACCCTAAAATACACAAATTTAATGGAAATACCTTATCAAACCAGGCACGCAGAATTATTAAGCAAAATATTATGTCTCAAAAACTATTGAACCAAATTCAAAAAAATGCTGAAGGCCTTATAGAAATAGCAGTTACCCCCGATAAAGACGTATGTGACCAAGGAGAAGAAAACACACCTCTTACATGCAATATCACCGAACAAAATAATCATTACACTGAATACACAATTGAACAGGCAGAAGAAATAGATCGACTCACAAATAATATTGAGGTTAATGAAGATCAGGACCCACTTATCCTAAATTTTCTACAAATATTAGCCGAAATAAAAGAAACGCCAATCTCTGACCGCTTTATTTTACCAAAAGCTAAAATAAATAAACACTTCTTAGAAAATCTAAATAAAATAAATAACTTTTTACCAAAAATATTAATAGCAAATAATTCCATTAGGGACATAAACAATACCATTTATGCAGCAGCTAAAACTCTCATAATTAATAATAATCAAGTTCCATACACACCTAAAACTTCTTTTAAAACAAAATCTGATCCACCATGGAAAAAACGAATACAAAATAAAATTGAAATATTTAGAAAAGAGTTAGGACAGCTAATAGAACTTAATAGAGGCGTGAATAGTCGTAGAATGATAAAAATCAAAGACAAATTATATAGTAAACACAATATTCAAAATGATAATGATCATAAAAACGTAGAAGAAATACTAAAACAGAAGATTAAAGCGTTAGCGGGAAGAATAAAGAGATATGAAGCTATAAATATTAGAAAAGAACAAAATAAGATGTTTTTTGAAAATGAACATAAACTTTATAAAAATTTAGCAGGTAACAATTTTACAGACATTAAATTGCCGGATAAAAAAGATATAGAATTGTTTTGGTCAGACATATTATCCAAACCTATAAAATATAATAATGAAGCTGAATGGATTAAAGAAGTAGAGACTTCATCAAATACAATTGATACAATAGATGTGGAAGAAATAACAGAAATTCATGTCAAGAATGCAGTGCGAAAGCTACTTAACTGGAAGTCACCAGGGATTGATAAAATACAAAATTATTACTTGAAAAATTTCACTAGTATTTACAGGTACTTGGCATTATCGTTTACTAGAATAATAACACAGAAAGAAACATTAGAAGACTGGTTTACCACTGGACAAGTTATACTCATACCAAAAAACGAAAACACTGAAGATCCTAAGAACTGGAGACCAATTGCATGCTTACCCACGATGTACAAACTTTTAACTTCCGTTTTGGCTAACATTTTATATAATCACTGCGAAGATAATAAAATAATTGCTATCGAACAACGAGGATGTCGAAGGGGTGCTCGAGGCTGTAAGGATCACCTTATGGTTAATAAAGCCATATTAGAAGATGCGCATCAATCTCAGAAGAATTTGAGCATGGCATGGATAGACTATCAAAAAGCGTTTGATAGTGTATCGCACGAATGGCTGCTTAGAGTGCTAGATATGTACAAATGTCCACCCGTGATCAAACAATTTCTTGAGCAGGTAATGCCATCTTGGAAGGTGATTATGACAGCCCGGGGCACCCAAAACTCAATAACTACAGAACCGATTTATATAAGGCGTGGAATATTTCAGGGCGATTCCCTTTCACCATTATTGTTCTGTTTAGCAGTTAACCCGCTTTCATTTGTACTTAACAAATATGAAACGAAAGGTTATAATCTCAAAGATAGTATTTGTATCAATCATCTACTATATATGGACGACCTTAAAATATACGCAAATAATAGATATAATCTTAAAGTATTATATAGTGTAGAGATAGTGTAGAGATCATAACAAAAGACATAGGCATGCGATTTGGTTTGGATAAATGTAATATATTACACATTAACGCAGGACATAGAAGAAGTGCAATAGGGGAGGGTCATATTCTATTGAGTGGGGAAACAATTGAACATCTTGCAATAGGTGATAGATATAAGTACTTAGGAGTTCATGAATCCGGCAAAATAGAACACAGCGTTATCAGAGATCAGATAACTAAGGAATACTTTAAAAGAATTAAAAAACTACTGAATACACATCTTAATTCACGCTATCTTATCAAAGGAATAAATACATATGCTATACCGGTTCTATTGTATTCTTTCGGTGTAATAAACTACAAAATTAACGACTTAAAGAAAATAGATATAAAGACCAGAAAACTTCTAGCCATAAAAAAGGCCCATCAACAAAAAGCAGATGTAGAAAGATTATATATACCAGTAGCACAAGGAGGAAGAGGGTTAGTGAATGTAGAATATATGTATAAAACGCAGATAATTAAGTATAAACAATATTTGGAAAGTTAAACTGATAATTTAATAAAAGCAATTGCCGATCATGATATACACAGAAATAAATACTCAATATTCAAGGAAGCACAAGAAATAGAAAGGCAACTACGCTTAATGCAGCAAAATACGTATACAGACAAACAAATTAAAGAATCAATATCAAAAAAACACAATGAGATTTGGCGTAGTAAACAATTACATGGACAGTTTCCAAAAAAAGTATTAGATCAGACTAATATAGATACAGAACTTTCATTTAAATGGATGAAAAAACAAAAAATATCACCTAGAATAGAAGCAGAAATATTTGCTATACAGGATCAAGCTGTTATGACCCGACAACATAAACGCGATATATTGAAAGAACCGATAGACGGCAAGTGCCGCTTATGTGCCTGCAAAGATGAAACTGCACAGCATATCATATCAGGGTGTGAAAAGTTGGCAGGAACCTATTATGTGAAGCGACATAATAATCTCGTTCTATACGTCTATTGGTGCTTAGCTAAAAAACACAAACTGGCAGATTCAAACCTCTGGTGGAAAGAAACACTTGTACAACCACAAGTAAAAGAAAATGATACCGCTAAAATTCTTTGGGAAATGCCTGTTCAAACTGATGTCACAATCACACACAATAGACCAGACTTAATATATATAGATAAAATTAACAACAAAACATATTTGATAGATATAACAGTACCTATAGACTACAACATAGGACCGAAAGAGATAGAAAAGTTAAGTAAATATCAACTACTCAAGACTGAAGTAAGCCGTTTGTGGAAAACTCAAACAACGGTCATTCCGATTGTCATAGGAGCCACAGGGGTAGTAGCTAAAAACATTATAAAATATATAGATAAATTAGATACGTTTATTGACATCAGCATTCTTCAAAAACAAGCAGCCATACATTCATCAATCATATTAAGTAAAGTACTTGGCGATAACGTATTTATAAACGCAGCAGTAAATCATAACACACAAAGTATAGGACTATCAACACATACATCTCAACTAATGAACATACAACACACATCACAAACAGACGAACCAGACAATCGATTAGAGCCACATCAAATATCTACAGACGAACAAACAATAAATATAGCACCAGATTCAATTTCAACAGTTCATGCACCAAGGAATCAAGAACAGAACAAAAGGCGAAGAAGAAGGTTGAACGAATAGTACTATATACCTTTCTTACACTTTATGACACAACTACCTTTACAATAACATGATAATAACGATTTAATTAAGGGGATTCTAAATACTTTTATTCTCGTGGGATACGAGACGGAGTATTTAATGTACCGACAACATGTCGTGAAAGTGGGCATCCACCAGTATTCCTATTCCGAATTAAAGGCTGATAAGAAGAAATGTTTCCGAACAAGATTTTTAAATGAGGGTAAAGAGGGAGCAAGTCTTATCTTTAGTGGTAAGGAGTTCCATAGTTTAACAGCAGTGGCAGTAAAAGAATCACCAAAGAAGTTTGTGTGTCGAGATGGGGTACACAAAATAAGTCTGTCAACGGATCGTAGAGAGTAGTTTTCACAGTGTAGAAATGAAAAGTTATTCTTAAGGTAGGAAGGAGTGATGGGATCGAAAAGGATACGGTATAATAATTGAAGGTAATGGAGATTACGTCGAATGCGAATGGGGAGCCACTTGAGTCGTCTACGATATAAAGATACATGGTCGAATTTCCGAAGGCCAAAGATAAATCGTATTAGAAGATTTTGTAGACGCTCAAGTTTCTCCATGCTCTCAACTGTAAGGTCAGGAAAGCACGCATCCGCGTAATCGAGGATAGGGAAAAGGAGGGATTGCGCTAACATAATTTTTGTTGGAATTGGCAAAAAGTTTCGCAGACGCCGTAGAGAACCACATGCAGCGTACACCTTTCGACTTACCTCTTGTATGTGATGAGACCAGGAAAGTGTTTGGTCAAAGGTAACACCTAAATTTTTAACTACTTTGCTATATGGGATGGTAACACCACCAAGTATGATACTAGGCAAAGCACCCCAGTCAATTTCAGAGATGAGATACGGTCTACGGACTTCCTATAATGATGACTTGACTTTTTGCAGGATTGATTTTAAGACCGTACTCATCGCACCATTTGACCACAGTTGCTAGCTTAGCGTTGGTAAAATGAATAGCACTAGGTAAGTTAGTAACGGATGCCTGGGTATAAATTTGCAAGTCGTCAGCATACATATGGTAGAGCGAAGATAAACGAGATGATAGAGAATTTATAAAAATAGAAAAAAGGAGAGGTGACAACACGCCACCCTGCGGCACACCGGCTGTGACAGCGGCCCAAGAAGAGTGAGTTTCACCCATAAGGACGCGCTGCCGTCGGCCACGCAGGTAGTTATGAAACCAATCAATCACCGAAGTTGGGATGTTAATCAAACGCAGCAAACTCAGCAGTACCTATGTCAAAATCAACGGTGTTAAAAGCATTGCTGAAATCGAGAAGAGTGAGAACTGTGAGCTGCTTATTATCCATCCCTGCACGAATGTCGTCTGTTACCTTGACTAGAGCCGTAGTGGTGCTATGACCGGAGCGGAACCCAGATTGAAAAGGACTCAGGATATTATTTAGGTTAAAGAAAGTGGTTAATTGTTGATGGATAAGGCGCTCTAAGACCTTTGACAGGAACGGTAAAATAGAAATAGGGCGGTAGTTGGATAATAATTTGGGATTGGATTTTTTAGGTAAAGGTATAATATGAGCAGATTTCCAACATTCAGGAAAGGTTCCAGAAGAAAGAGAGAAATTGAGGATATGTGTAATGGTAGGGATAATTATATCGAGGATGGGGATAAGCATTCTACGACTCACAAGATCACAGCCGGCAGCGTTAGAGGTGATGGATAATATGCTTTTCTTAACATCACAATCGGTGAGTTGACTAAAACAGAACGGAGGAAATTCTGGAGTTGGAAGTGAAGAAAGGTTATCTAAAGTGAGTTGCTTTAAAGTATTATTAATATTAACTGCAGATGAAAAATGTTGATTTAAAAGATCTATATTAACGTTAGAAGAGGTTTGAAGGGGTGTTTTACCAACTCCTAGGCATTTTAGAAAGTTCCATATTTTGAGGTTGTCGCCGTTCTCGACAGATGCGTGAATATGGCGTCGTTGTGCGTCTCTACACAATATGTTGCAACGATTACGTATTGATTTGTATTTCTCCCTGGCATCGTCCGTTTTAGCAGATTTATATTTGGCCTTTGCTCTAGTCTTCCTGTTTAAGAGAGATTTAAGGTCCGGTGATATCCAAGGAGCTGGTGTATGTTTTCTCTTAACAGGTCGAGAAGGCGCGTGTTTATCATATAAGCTAATAATAAGGTTATTAAATAAGCTAATCTTCTTATCAACGGTATCGGCATCGACGATACCCTGCCAATCACAGCTTTTAGCATCAGCAGATAGCTGACTAAGATCAATTCCAGCAAAATTACGCAGCATGATTTTGGAGGGTTTAAATTTGGGAGGACGAAGGTTATAGGACACATAAATGAGGTCATGGAAGGAAAAGGCATCGGCAGGACATTGACCAAGCACGTGTTAAAGTCACCCATAAGGATAATATGATCATATTGTGGAGAAAAAAGGTCGAGGAGATGTTCAAAATTGGAAAAATAATCGATGGAGAGGGAAGGACTATAGAATACGCCAAGAAGGATTTTGGAATTGGACAGGTGGACCTCAAGGAGAATATTTTCGATAGTGTTATTGGAAGGGGGTTGAGGGCTAGAATAGACTAATTTATAGGGAATGTGGGAACGGATATAGATGGCTACTCCACCACCACCCTTACCAATGCGGTCATTACGGATGAGGTGGAAGCCAGGTAGGATATATGCGGAGGATGGGAGGTTGGGTTTAAGCCAAGATTCGGAGATGAGAATCGCGTGAATATTGGTGGATAGGAATGACGTGAGCATAACAGGAAAATGGGCAGGAATACTTTGCGCGTTGATATGTAACACATTAAAGTTTCTCGGGACATCAAGGAATAGGGAAGATAGGGTTAAGTCAAGAGGAAGCGGGGAGACACTGCGAATTATTAATTAGAGTATTCGTTAAAGTTCCGTGTTCCTAAGTCACAGTTCCTTTTTACACAGTTCCTTTTTACACAGTACAATTTTTTACAGTAGCAAAGTTATACTTATACGTTTTAGTATGTATATTTTCAAAATAAGAATAACTTGAAACATACTTTTAAGTTTTAACTTACTTAGACATCGTCTGAATTAAAAGCATATACAGACGCTCCGATTTGGTTGGTGCCAACCATATTGGAACCGACATGGCAACCATTCCAACATTGCTACAGATTGTCCGACGGTTGGCCTTCCAGCTGTCAGTTGACCATAGAGTAATATGTCAGTTGACCATAGTACGAAGAGAATGGGCTAAATTCTACTATAGAAATAGAGAAAATTACAGTCATATGCGGCTCCTTATGGAATTGGATGATGAAGATTTCCGAACATGTCTTCGAATGACTCCAGAATCATTCGATGAAATATTAAATATTAAGTTTTTAATGTAGCCGCACTGTCAATTTTTTTTAATACTTCTAACATAATAAAATACGCTTGATTTCTGGCATCTCTATTTGCGTAATCTTTGTTACTTAAGTCCCACAAACAGGGAAAGTCTTTATATAGTTCCAGTAATTTTATTATTATGTCACGTTCGGTGACCGTAACTCCCTCGGCGTTCATGTTGACGTCCTACACCGGCGGCGTTGCGAATGCGAATGAGCCAATTACATATATTACTCTATGGAATGAGCCGATTTGGTCGGAACAAAGCTTCCAAACGTTCCAATTTGGTTGGATCGGATAGGAAGTTGGTTTGGTCGGGATCGCCGGCGCATCCGACCACGTCAAACCAATATTAATAATAATTATGTCGGACCGACCGCTCTCTTCACTTTCCGATTTGGTCGTGGTCGGATGGTTGGCACCAACCAAATCGGAGCGTCTGTATATGCTTTTAACTGTGTATGAGAATTCTGTATTCAATCGATCTGATAAACTAAGGTACTGAATTCAGCCAGCTAGAGTCATTTGTTATTAGATTTATTTCAACAGCTATACTACAAATACCAACAATTTACTTCATACTCATATATAAACGTAAAAGTTTGTGGTGATGTATGAATATTTGATACTCTTATACGCAAGATCAGGATAATATTGTCTATATGAAATTTGTCAGGCATGTCTTGAAGATGAGAATCGGGAGGTTTATTAGACCTTGTTAGACTGGACGTTATGACGATCCAAAAGGGCTTCTACATGAAGTCTAACTGAATAAATAAATGTATGAGTTTGAGGTTGAATAATTTTTTTTATTTTTTATTTTTACTTAAAATTTATGAATGACGATTGATAATAACATATCCTATTTATATTAAGAGTTTGTGTAAGAAGTTATGAGTTCGGTAAGAACGTATTGATGTATTAATTCAAAAATATGTAGGTGATGTTTTTCTGAAGCTTTTTAGTCTGGATTAGCACGCTACTTTTTCCTGGTGCCAAGCGAGTGACGCTGCGTGTTCCATTACCTACTATATACTTTACTTAATTTCTATATTGTAAGGGATTCAATAAAATAGCATGTTTCAGTATCATACGTAATATATTCAATAAACTTTTCGTTTATATAATTGAATGGAATAAACATTTAGCCGATATTAATCAATTATACAAGCCATAAATGCTTTTGTTGTGAGCCTAATGACGTAGCTTTACAATAATCTTATAACATTAATAAAATATTTACAATTATTTGGAAATACCATCACAGCTTCACAAAACAAGCATAACATCGAAATAACAAAACAATTTAATTTTTTATTTCTATTTCGTTTAAAACTATAAAACAATATTTTATGAAACTGCGCGAAAAAACAGCCTCGTTTTATAAATGCGTAAATACTGTAACAGTTTATAACTTGTCTCACTTTTAAATAATTAATCGTTGTATTTCTTATCTGAATGGTAGAGAAAAGTACACTTTAATATACTTTTTAGAGCAGACTAGGTTTAATTTTTGTCAATTGTAAGCGTATATTGCATATATGTACAGTTTTATGCCTATTATTTTTTTTTTGGGCCGGTAAGACAAGTATGAGTTTAGGTATGAGTTTGGTTTAACACACTTTATTCTAATCAATCTTTGGATTGAGTATTACTTAACAAAAATAAGGAATGTGCGTATTCTATAACTTTGTAGAGACTAACGAACAAGAAAGTCAATTATACTATAATATAGAACATAATATACAGTTATGTGCGATATAATTCTAAAGTATATCTTATTGACTCATTATTTTCTATACATTATCATAAAATTATTTTTATGTTCATCTAGATAAGTACCAACTACATAAGCACAAATGATGAGATTATCCACCTTTTAGATACTATGTATTACAATTTCTATAACTTTAATAAATAAAAAGTATGCTACTTATATACAAACGCGAGATAATATTATAGTACATAATATATTTTGAGATTCAAATTCATAATGACGTGACAAAGGGAAAATGATTTTTACATTGAGTTTAATGTACTTAAATATCAATTTTAGTTTTCATATGATTTTTAATATTTTCTAACAAGCAAACGTATAGCTTACGATTATTAAATACCTATGCTTTAAAGACTTCTGTAATACGTTATAGGATGCATAGATTCATTAATACTAACATGGCACTACACACCATCAACGGTTCTTATTCAGTCTTTCTAAAATGATGTCACGGTTATTGGCTAACATTGAATAGTCAATCAATTTTTCTATACAATCGTATTGGTTCAGACCATTTTCCTTTCCGCGATAGCGTGTGGGTGTCCCGGATGCCCGTAATGTCCTGGCGAAGTCGGTTCGTACAGTGACATCTTCAAGCGTTTACACTTTGCCCGTCGGTTCTTGAACCAAAACTGAACATTTTTCGATTCAAGCCTCGGAAATTTCTGCCTGTACGGCATCCTGTTTAATTCTTCGGTATATTTGAGAATCAAGTTGTGTGACGGGTGCGTGTTCATGGAAAACCACTGTTCTAGAACAGGGACTTCAGAGACGGGGTCAATGAAGGTCCGGTTGCGTTTGCGACGTTCGTCGGAAGCTCCCGCTAGAGCGAGGTTCAAACCGCTAGCGCCTTCACCAGGAACCGGTCCAACTCCAGGAAAGCCACTCATGTACTGGCTCATATACATAATCCCGTGGCTGAACATCGGGTGGTTTGGGACCATGGGAAACGGTAGACGATCGAGGTGTGGTGACGCAGGTCTGTAATGACGTTCTTGAACAACTTCATCATCAGAAGCGAGGTCCTGCTCGTCGCCGACTCCATTTTCATCATCATTGTTGTTGTTATTGTTATTGTGCGAACTATCACTGTTTTTTGCTGGCGACCGTTGCGGTGATTGCATCTGCTCAGATTTTGTTAAATCTCGTGGCTCTTGTTTGATGTCATGTACCTGTGAAAATAAATGTGCTTAGAAAAAAAAACTAATATTTTTTGGTTATTATATGCCGGCTGTTTCTAGACTTATAACTTAAATTTGTTAAAGTGTAGATACATGTAATGTGAAGTTTACCTTTATTATATCTGGAGGCTTTGGTGATTCCTTAGATAATTCTTCTTTTTCATTTTCATTGTTATTTTTTCTAGTAGTTATGAGTGATAATGGTGCATCTGGACTATCTGGCCTTTCATCAGTATTCATATCAACACCATCGTCTTCCATATCAGACCCAGCATTCGATAAATTGTCTTCAGACATCACAGACATTGGGTATCGCCCAGGGCTTCCAGAAAGCTGCATTGGGCTCTTTAATAAATTGTGATCGTGCGGTGAATAGTTATCATTGCCAGTCAATAATGATCCATTTGAAGGACTGTGACTTCTACTATTGAAGCCATTAATTCCAAGATGTCCTCCCAATCCACCAATATTGCGCAATTCGGCTCTCTTTTGTGCAGCTCTTGCATTTTTGAACCAGTATACGACATTATTAACGTCCAGTGGTTTACGGCCTCTTCTCGATTCCAGATTATTCAATTCTCGAACATACTGCTGTATTTGTTGCCTGCTGGGATGCTGATTTTCAGCAAACCAACGTTGCAGCTTTGGTAATTCTAGCTCAGGATCGAAGCTTGTTCTCATTCTAGTTTTTTGAGTTGGATATTGACTTTGAACGGTTTGAAGAGCTGGATGCAAATGTTCCGGCATGGCATTTAAGGTTGGAGATCTGTTCTTGGGTCCTGGCGAAGGATACCGCCGAGGACTAAAGGGCGGGGGACGAGGTGACACTTGTGCACTCCACCAAGATTCGAATTTGCGACGAGTTTCTTCCGTAGGCTCGTGTAAATTGTGTGGCCCTGGTGTTCTATCCTGCCCTCTGCATATCTGCGCCAATGTCACCTATAACAATAAAAAGTATATCAAGTCTCACGCTACCCATACCAATGTTTGTACAACAAACAGAAAACAAAAAGAAACCGCAAACAATTTTAGATGGTTTTAAAGAGGTCAGTCTAACCAATAACAGATACAGAGATAAATGTTTGAATAAACAGCGAGCATTGTTTCTCAGAACATTGCCATTAGATTATGAAAATATTAGGCCGGCTGTTAATGTATGTGTCATGCGCCAGCGGCCGGCTCGGTGCAGATGCGAGGTGTTTGCTCGCTGGTTAGTGCGTATCACTCCTTCGCCGCCGCCGAAACTTCAATCATGGTTTGCTCTAAAACAATGAGCGGGAAGGGCGTCTTTATAATTAGCATCCACCTACAACGCCTTAACGAAACGCCGGCACACCGTGTAACTAAGTGGTTGTACTAAAATGTTTCGTCGGTATCTAGATTGAAAAGTACACTCTCGACTCGTTTAAAACAATAGGCAAATAGAGAGATTTTCACGTTCAAATGTCTCGTTTTAATTATATAACTATGTATTTAACATATCTTGACACCCTTATTTGATCAAGTATTAATTATTCAAGCGGGAAAATTGAATCATATATCTTTTAAGATAATACAGATGTTTAGCTTTACAGTTATGCAAGCAAAATCTGCTCATATCAGTAGATTACATTGTACAATGGCAGTGATTACGTTGTGAAGCAAGTTGTCGGCCTTGCACGTATGTCTATGCATTGCCGAATGTTAGTTAAACAGTAGCCAAGTATTGCATCAGATAGTGTTAATTATTCATGTCAACCTGGAGGCATTAGCATCTAGCCACAGTGATACGTTAATCCGCGTCTTTGTTTTGTGTTTTTAAATAGTGCGGTCATATTTGCTTTCAGATATTGTCTGCTTCAGATACATGTAAGATTTACGAGAGCTGGCGCCTCCGTGATAACTCTGTCATGTGTAATCTTCTCGGTACGTAATTCGGTGTGTGATTGCGAACATCACTTGATACACTCGTAGTTACTAAGGACAACTTAGAACACAATAGGCTTAGTCTTATCTGATATTAATTTCATTCTGTTTATATTTGCTACTTTACACCTGTCAGAATTAGAGGAGATAACACTCTCCGAGATATCATTAAGACACATTTATGGAATTCATCTCTTGATTCTAATTCAAACAGTTCTCAAGAACGCTGTAAAAGTTTGTTGCGAATGGAAATGGAAGTAGCGCAAATTGGCGCGATAAATTACCATAATATCATAGTCAGAGTTCATCTGGCGTTTAGCTACTGCTAACTTTGAGCGATGTCTTTGATTATCTCGCCTCATTGCGGCTTCCTTTGACTTATTAGTTATCGCTTCACAACTTGTAAATTCTCGCTTTAAGGTTTTCCTATTCCATATTTTTGATATTGGTGTATTATTTTTAAGCAATGTAATTATTCGTCAATTACGTATAACCCTGAAAGAGCTAAATTGAAATCTCAAACCCGAATCGTGTCAGGCGAGGGCGCGCCTCGAACGCTAACCTCGCGTTTAATAAGATTATAAAGCATTATTTTATGGTATTAATAAGATCAAAAGCGTTCGTACATCTAAAACTCCTTTTAACCCTCTTTCGCTAACTCAAGGTGGTAAGATGAGGGATTGGGCCCGCTTGTATTACGCTAATATATTGGAGCACGTGGGTAATGGGGATTTATTATTTGATTAAAACATGTGATCGAAAATTTGTATACAAAATATTTTTCTAGGTTATATTATAAAAACTAAAAATATATGACTTATAATCAGAATTTCTAAGCGAAAATTATGGAATATAAGTAGTAAGTAGGTACTCTTATAATATTGCATACCTATTATTTCTTTATTTTATAGCGTTTATTAATTTAGTTAATATTACAATTCACTTGGGACATGAATGTTAAAGAGCAAATTTTCAGTGTAACATTTTATCTGAAAGTTTTGCAAGAAAAGGGGGAAACTTTAAACGTATTCCTCCATAATCTAAAGTGTCTTCACTTAACTAACCCTATGACGAGGTGGATGTTTAGAAAATTTAATAAGGTTTAAACGCGAATGAGTATCAGGTTCAATTCAATGTATTATGTATGAAGCATGAGGCAATGAAGTGCTATGTCTTAGTTTATAAAACTATATATTTACAATTATTTTAACCATTTTTTATGGGAGAATATCAAAATAAAGGAGTAGGTACTTAATGAAAATATTAAAAACTAGCGGTCCGCCCCGGCTTCGCCCGTGGTACATATTTCGCAATAAAAGGTAGCCTATGTTCTTTCTCAGGGTCTAAAGATTATCTGTGCCAAATTTCATCAAAATCGGTCCAGTAGTTTATGCGTGAAAACCATACATACATACATACAAACCTTTCCTCTTTATAATATTAGTATTATTAAAAACAAAGATCTTGAGATCTTTTACAACGAACATAATTTATAATTATAAGTGTTAGAAAATGGTAAGTCGTTAATCATTGTAGATTTTAAAATATAAATTTCTCATAATTCATATACAAAACACGTTATTAAATATTCCGATACATCTTGTTACAAAGGAAGAATATGAAAACAGCGTTTCCCTGATCCTTATTAGCAGGGACTTAGACAGCGTGTAAATTATAACGAGCCCCAAATATACGGGAGTCTACTTAACAAGACTTTGATAATCTGTCTCCATCTTTAAAATCCGACCTCGCGATGAGCGGCATTTGTATGTTTGAGATACGAAGCCGAAATTGTTACGAGGACTTAAAATACAACGACTTACCGTACTTTCAATTGTTATTGTAGCGGTCCTAATTGAATAACGGTTACGATAATTGCGTTTTCATTGGTCGGAAAACGACGAAAATTTCAGGTGAAGTTGTAGTTATATTCGGGGAAAATTATCTATAAAGGGACAAGGGTTATTTTGTTTAATAACGACCGGGTTTTCTATAAATGGTCTTTATCGAAACTCGAAATGGAAGTATTGACAGTTCTATGACCAAAATGGCAAAATGTAATTATTTCAAATTGATTCACCAACTTTTCAATATTTGTTCCCAAAAAAAACACGTAAAATATTTAGTTTCAATAATTAAATTTATAATATTAACGTACTGCCTTCGCATTAATATATCGACAAAATCGTTATAATTTATACATAACCACGAATATTTTCAATTGGTAATGGAGGACTATTCAGTTGCCGGCTTAAATATGAAAACAATGAATTTCCCGGTAATGAGGGGGGGTGTTTAGGGGTGAGGGGGCGTATTGTTCTGTCCCGGGGTTACAATCAGGTATTAAAACGTAACATTACCAGGACAGTGGAAATCTGGCTCAGCCCAGTGTAGCGCGATCGCATTGTCGTTAAGAGTTGGTTTTAATGCCTCGATTGATGTTATTCGC
Source organism: Colias behrii (assembly GCA_029959065.1). Lineage (NCBI taxonomy): Eukaryota > Metazoa > Arthropoda > Insecta > Lepidoptera > Pieridae > Colias > Colias behrii. Next base: position 11,568,929 of record JARWMC010000001.1, read on the forward strand.
TTTGACAGATGTTTAGATAATATGCCGAATTTGTATTTGTTACATCTCGCTAATTTAGTTGATCTAATTAAATCGCAATTGTATTGAATTGGTATTGAAATACAGTTGTTGAAACGAAAACTATGGTAGTGAAGTAAGAGGTTGATGTCTATCGATTCGTTTTTCTTTTAATATGCCTTATTGCTATTAGTATATTGTAGTTCGTATACTGAAAAATACTAGTATAAATAGGTTTAAACGTATTACACGTGGATTAGTGTGTTTAACTAGAAATTTGTAGTCGTCTAGTTTTTTCATAATCTATGCATGGCCTTGTTCTTTCCTTCAATATATTATAGCTTGGTCTTTCCTTGAATACTTCAGTAATTTTAAGTTCATTAGCATAACATTTAACAATTATCATATAATAGATTGGAAAATTTAATTTTTACTCTATTTATAGGTATTACCTCATCCAAGGGGCAGCCAGTGGACATCAAAAGTGGTCTGCTCTGTACCAGCAGCAATCTCAACAGCTTGTCCTTAATATCTTGCAATGGTGTTGGCCTTGGCCGCAACAGCTGGATCCTCAGGGTTGCGACCGTGGTCAGCTCGCCCAGTACTTCGCCAACCGTTGCGAGTGGCCCGTCAGATATGCGCTCGAAGGGAAGTGGCTTCCAGTTGTTTATGACTACAGATCCTGGTGGAAAGGTATTGAATTAGAGTAAGGAATAAAGTGACTATGGATCTTGATAGAGTAGATAATGATAAAATGTAAGTGAAAGCAAAAAGATCCGATAAGAAATTTCCTAAAATTAGGTTTCGGAGAATTTTTCCTAATTGTAGCACCACGAATTCTGTTGTTTCAATTGATACATGTAAAGTTTTAACGTATTTAATAAAGTACAATATTGTTTTTTCCTTGCTCTTAATTGCAGATCTGCAAATAGCAAGTTTTGATAAATCTCTCTCTAAAATAGATTAACCATCAAATAAGGATCGATTGCATTTAGTCATTTACTGTACTGTGATGTATATATATTTTATATACTGATAAAAAAGCTTACCTTTAGCAGAAGCAGCCAGTTCATGAGGATAGCCAAGCCGCATCATAGCAGCCGGCACCAGTTCATGGAACGCGGTTGCCGCGGGGATGATGACGTAGCTATCAGTTTCCACCACAGCCCGACGGCGCCAGGCTCCCTCTTCTAAAGAGGAGACCGCTTCCACCACGCAGTGGACTGGCAGGGTCTTGCCTAGAACAAATATAGATATGATTAATTAATATATCAATTATTAATAGATATTCAGTGGCAATGCTTTTTTGGTTAGAAGTGAGGTATAATTATTGACATAATAGGTAACGTGTAAGCAGATTCATATTTTGTTGCAAAGACAAGTAAATGTCTGCATTATGTAAAATACAATAGAAAAAAACATGAGTAAAATTTTATTATGCTCCGAAACTTCCCTAACCATTGGTGATAGTTAACATGTAGTACACAAACAAGAAATCGTTTAACAATCCTAAAATGTAATCTTTTATTTACAGCTTTAGTTCCTCATAGTTCATTTATTCATATTTGACGTAGATCGCAATGAGGGACGACATCCACGGTCCACTCAAGTAAAAACATGACGTAAAAGTTTTCTCGCCTGAAAAATGTTCGGAAGACGTCGAAACACTGTCGTCAAGAAAGCGTATTAATTATTTAGTAACTTCTCAAGCGAAAATGCTTTTGACTTGCTCATGGCAGCGTTAAAAAACCTAAAGAGTGAAATGTTAAAATAATAATTAATCCTTGTTCTGTGTCGAAGCAGCCGTCTGTAGATCGCTTTGTGTCGGCCAATGCTTTTACCGTCACTTTGAGTCTTTCTTCAGCGATATTAAATAGTTCTTGCTGCTTCGTTGCATTTTTACGCCGATGCATTAAAATTATGAAAAAAGAAACTGGCGCTTTTAAAATATTTTTAGCTTTTTTGCTTTGGTATCGCACAATAACAATATTCGTACTTTTTGTTCCTATGTATTTAGTATCGAGCATTCATTTAGAAAACATTATAATAACCATAGTTCCAATCAAGCTTCATTAAAAAATAATACAAAACACACAGTTCTAAAACATTTCACACTAAACACGAAATGATAATTTAATACGATACACTTTTAATCACTTAATTCCTTCAGATTTAGGGTATAAATAGAATATGATGGGTTTTAATCTCATAATGTAACTTTCAATAGTTTTCGAGCAAGTTCTTTAGTCGATGAGATTTGGAGGGTAGTTTCAGGTTAGCACCTATGCTTTAATATGGATTAGTTGTGATTTAGTCGCGGGGCCGGACGGTCCTCCGGTCAGTTAAATCCCTTGGCTTACAACTACCGACTTTATTAATATTAGGTTCTGCGCGATAAATAATCTCGATTCGAGTTTATTAATGGAGAAAATTTTCATTACAATTAGTTACAATAGTGATAATTTAAGACCAAAATAGCGTTTACCTATTGAACTATCAACATACAAAAACATTCTGGATAATTCGATACAATATGTTCCTATGCATATACTATACATGTTCCTCAAATACAACGATATGAATAGATCAATACGCAAACAATCACGGATTATACCAACTAACACGCTAATCTTCCACCAAAGAACTTGTACCGTAAATTGCATCTTAGTTCGCTACATTGTTCATTAGCGCATAACATAAAATGGCAATTAGGTTCGCTCGCTCCAAAGCTTAACCGATCTAAGCTCTCTTAAAAAGATTTCAGTCTTTAACAAAAGCGTGCACCGATGTCAAGGAGCGCCTGATGTATAAGTAGTGCGAAATGCGAATTAAAACTTTACACCAACTGGAGTTTAACGAACGTTTAGTGACGTTGATGTGTGAATACATAATCGGACTTGGCTGGTTAAACAAAGTATAAACAGTGGGGTACCTTTTGTATAGTATGTACTTGAGAAGTAGTGAAATAGATTATTCTAATAGGGGAGTAGAAAATGTAGAGCTCGTAGAGCTACGGTGTAGCGTTTGATGCTACGAATTACTACGCGCCTATAGGATAATGGAGTTAAAAGCTTTTAATTTTGTAATACGATTAAAGTATGACATAAATAATTACATAAAATATTCAAAAATGATAAAGAATAGTCAGTTTATATATTCATTTAAGTATATAATACTAGCTTTCCGTCCGCGGCTTCGCCCGCGTTTTCAAGGAAAAACCCGCATAGTTCCCGTTCCCGTGGGATTTCCGGGATTGCGTCATTTTCCCGAGATAAAAAGTAGCCTATGTCATTTCTCGGGTATCAAAATATCTCCATACCAAATTTTATGAAAATTGGTTCAGTAGTTTAGGCGTGATTGAGTAACAGACAGACAGACAGAGTTACTTTCGCATTTATAATATTATTATGGATTATCTTATTCGCTTATCATATTTATTAAGAATCGTTTTACGTGAAAGTTCTCAACTTTATACAAAATATTTTTGTAGCCAATTTCACATTTCATTACATAAGTACATCTTTAAATTTCCACACAAATAAAGCGAATATAGATTCTAATCACTTATTTGAGTAAAGAAGGCATTAACAATGAACTGAAGAGGTGCGTACTTAACTCGGAGTTAGCATAAGTAACCTCTTAAAAGTCTCATCCCGTCTCCCCTTCGATGTAAGGAATTAACTTGCTAATATGTATATTACTTCGCTAAATATATACTAGACAAAAATATATTAATTAACGCTTTAATCTTCTTAGTGAATGTATAATATAGATTTACATGTTTGTTTTTAAATTATGAGTATAATTGATATTAAATTTCTTTACTTAAACTAAAGCTTAACTTTATGCCAAATTTAATACCGATCCACACATTTCACATGAAAGAATAACAACCATCCATACCTTCCTGATCGTACGACGATATAATTCTAATAGGTCAATTATAAAAACGTACACGGTAATAAAATATAATCATACCTACATCCTATAAAAACGTAAAACGCTAACGTACAACGAGGGATACAATAGGCTTAGCATGTAGTTCTCATTCGTGAGCGATGATCTATTTAGATCGGATAGATCGTGGCGTGATAGATGCTGAAGCCAAGCAAATACGATGGTTAATCGGTACATGCGTGACAGGAGGTTGTATGCATTCCTATAGATATGTAATTAGTGTGTCATCAAACGGCTCGGTATTTTATTCAGGTTTACATAAGTTAATCTTTTTTATATGAAAAAGAGATAGGAAATTGAATACGTGTTTTTTAGATAGCTTTCACTTTAAAAAAGTTTGGATAAATATTTTATATATTCCAAAGAAAGACGGAAAAACTAATATGATTACACATTTCAAATTGGAGTGAAATATTTTATCTTTTTCAATGGAGTTATGAAAAACGATTTTACAAATAAACTTCATCAACATCAAGAAAAAATAATATCACAATCTGGACTTTTTTGGAATAATAAATAACAACAATTATCTATTAAATTAACAAAATAGTCGATTTATTATTTTAAATCTGCACGACTCATAGTACCTAATCATACATGCTACATTTTTATCCGATTCTATTATCCTGAATGAATTTGTCCAGTGACAGAATTAATATCTATTAAACTATCAATCTTGTAATTAATTAAATATTTGCGGAACCGAGGCACAACTAATTTTTCGTTCATAGACCACTCTCTAATGCTTCGCATTATGAGTCGTGCCATTGGTTACTTTCACCTTTTAAAGGTTTTCTTTAAACAAAAATAACAAAACCCATGAAACACATACACCGTTCTTCATTTATTTTATACAGGTCCAATTCAAATCAAATCAAGGCAGAATCCGAGGGACGTATGGGCTAACAGCTAAGCCTGTCCAGTAATCCCCTTACAGACCCCAAACTTTCACCTGGACATCCCAGACGAACTAATTCTCAACTAAACAATGCATAGAATGAAGCTAACTGGGTTTTATTTAATCTGAAATAGTTTAGTTTGTTTTTGAGATGAGTAAAATGAGAGATATACGTTACTTTTATATTTAAGAAATACATAACAATAAATATCATTCCACACAGCATTTATGATTAAATGTGTACCTACTAGTTTTATTTTCCAATACTTATTTCACAAGCAGATAAAAACTTAACAATTAACACTCATAGTGTATTTTGGTATGAAACGATCAATCATTGGAAAATTTATGTCTCTTAGTATAAAAATAATATTTATCTTATCTAATTCTCCGCACAAACTTATATCTATTCAAAATAAACTTTATTAGCCAATTTATAAATAGCAATAAATTAGATTACCGAAATAAAAATGTATTTACACTAAGTCTGCGTTAAATCAATGTTTACATAACAAATACAATGTTAATTTCGTTATCAAACCAATAAGAGCATCGGGTCAGCTTTAGGCACGAAAACACGTAAAAACTGTTGATACCCATAAGCCGTAAAATTCTTAAAATGATTAAACTAATCACGTTTGACCCTTGATTACATAATCTTATAGTCACAACTAGTTCAAAGATTAGGATATTAAAATTGCTTACCTATTTTTCTATCGTATCTTATGTATAGTCTGTGGAATTTATTTTCATATATAATCTATGGTAAGTTTAGCGCAGTGTTGTCTATGCTATCAGCTGACCATAGACTACAAAAGTAAGTTGACACCTGAGTCTTAGAGCCACATACTGAGGCTTACCTGAAGCTCTGCTTAAGCCGCCTCGCGTTTATATTGCACTTTAAGCTCGAGATTTAACTTCACAATAGCAATATAAACTCATATTTAATACCGAACTGTATTCTTACCCTTTAATTTTTAAATAAGATATTCTATTTATAAACATTTATTTTTATGTAAGAAAATATTTTATTATATTTTTTTTAATTCGATAAATTGTATCTATACTAATATTATAAAGAGGAAAGGTTTGTAATTATGTATGTATGTATGGTTTTCACGCATAAACTACTGCACCGATTTCAAAAATTATTTCACCATTAGAAAGCTGCATCTTCACTGAGCAACATAGTCTATATTGCATTTTCAAAAAAATTAAAGATCCTTACCAAAAATGCAATAATGTAACCCAAGGGTTAAAAAATTTCTTAATAAAAATTCTGTCATCGCGTGCGCTGCGGAATCTATTATCCTTGAAGTACGAGGATGATTCTTATGAAAAAAAACGTAAACATGTAGGTACCACGGGCGAAGCCGGGGCGGACCGCTAGTCTTCTATAAAATTGTAACCTCTATCTGTTTATGTTTTAGGAAATACATTAAAAATGTTTACGTAATTCTTAAAAAAATATTATTTTAAGTATTAAACATATCTAATCTGTGAATTATATTATGTAAGTGTAAACATCGTTCTAATTTCCATGTCACCCCATACGTCAGAGATAAAATTAACAATTATTGTATGAGCCGTCAAAGGGCGCGCTGATTTTAATTAAGAAACCATTTATCCCCCGCTCAACCTAGTTTCACAAACGATTTATCTCTTGATCACAGATAGCAATATTTTTAATATATAATTATGTAATATCGTAGTTATAATTATGTTTTATTTTTCTAATGTTTTAATCTTTAAACATATTTTTATATGTTTCGTAATAACGAGATTTCTAAGAGTATCTGACGGAATGATATGACATTGTAATAGACTATTTTCGCCCCGTAATTAATTTAAATGCAAAAGCTCCACAAGGGATGTAAGAAGGAAACGTGATCATTATCTTAGCTGGTGTCGTAGCAACTTTATGAATACGCGGCGTGTATCTGCCAGTCTTTTGTTCTGTCCCTTGTCAATCGTTAACACATTTACCTACTTACGACTGGGTGAAAACTCGCGAAACGAACGCCATTGTAAAGATCGCGGGCGCCACAATAGTATACGCCACGCTTATCGACTCGCTGGCGTCAAAGAACTTCAGAAGCTCGGTTTAGAGGTTTGCTATCGCACCGTCGTTTGTCACTTCGCGCCGGGAGCAGTGATTGTCTCTAACAAATGACCTTTTTGAGGGAGCAACTCCTGTTCATATTTTAATTGACACCGCTAAAGTATCGTTACCGAGGGTAAATCTTATACAATGCGAATGCGAAACAAATATATTCGACTTTGACTCGTCCTCGTTAAATTAGCGCGCACCGAGCGTGTTATTTAGAAGCCTACTTATGTAACAGCGTGTGCGTTCGTGTATTAATCCCATTTGTGTAATAAAATCTGTGCCTTAGCCGAGCGATGTGAGGAGTGATCCGGCCCTGAAATGCGTGCCTCTGCACGATAATCCTGTTAGGTTAAGAAGGTTTCTACATATTACGTGCTTTGCTACGCCTTAAGGATTAAAACAACACGAATCGATATTTACATAGGCGTATAATATTCCATATTAAAGCTATAATATGAAGGCGAAATTCAATAAACACAGCGAATATATAATTCGGTCTTAGCCAGCCGGACTTAAGAGATTACGTGCGCCAAAGATGCAGAGGAGATTTAAAGCAAAGCTCGCCATGACAAGGTGGTCATCGCAAACCCGGGATCTTTACGGACAATGAAGACAAAGGGCGTTTAAATTATTCAGTCAAAGGAAAAGCGACTTTAATATCTCGCACGTGAACTCTATTTGTTAATATTTAATAGTGACGGCCAATTTCGGTTTAAGACGTGTAGTTTGCATGAGAGAGGAATCGGAGAACGTCTGGGAGCTAAACCTTCCCGGCGGGCAGTGGGGCCTCCCATAAATAATTAATCTGCAACGATGTGCGTCGAGCGGTTAACTTAATCCCGCTACAGTTAGGCTCGCCGGCCTTCTCTACGAAACTATTTTCGAGTTTCAATTATTTCTACGTCTCTTAACCAACTTTACAAAGGTTTAAATTGTTACACTCTTTAATAAACACTGCGATTTTTGCACAACATAAATTAAAAATCTCAGAAACTATACAATAGCTTAATTAAGTCAATCGAACAGCGATTTCACAAATCCAATTACAACAACCCTATAAACATTTTAACGCTATGCTAATTTGCGCAGAAATAATACAAAAATAAAGCTAATACTTGAAGAATTGGTCCAAACAATTTATTCCATATTAAGTATAGGTGAAGCCCTACTGGCTGCCGTCTTGCGGTGGACGGATAGAACGCGGATTAGGCCGGCTTTACCGGCAAGACACTGCCTCATATACAAATATTGTAGATATATACAACAATGTTTGCTTACGAGAATGTCTTTTTATATCGCTGACATAACAAATAATTAACATTTTAGACACCTGTTGAGTATTTACTGAAATTAATCGTTACATTTATGGCAAATCCTTAAATATATAACATCATATTGTAAGAAGATTTAGTGCTTATAAATGTATTATTCATTAAAAAGTTTGCTGCAATATTCAATCCACGTATAAACTTAATACTCTAGGCTGCAGTTACCTTTAAAATGCGTCGGTTCTCGTAACTCGATTTGGAAAACTGCCTGGATATTAGATTAGAAACAATTTGGAACTAAACTTTAGCTGCAAGCCGGTTGATAGTTTAACCGTTAACGCATATACGCAAAATGTTTATTCAAAGGCATGCAATCGAAAAATGTGGAAGGGATACCATTATTTCAATTTATTGATGATTTTTAAAACGTTGTTGATTTTTATAAATTCGTATAATTAAGGTTTAGAGACATTAATTATAGACTACAGGCCCATGTTGAAAAAATTATGGGTCATTTGAATTTTCTCCATTATTCCGCAACGCCGGTACAAAAATCATGGAGACAAGGGGAAAAAATCTCTACCTGTACTTTCGAATTCTCATCTGCACTCAGGTGGACAGCTTACAAGTGACGGCATAGTGCTGAATCTTATTATTTTATGCTCTTATATCGTTCTAGATAGGTCACCTGGTGGTTCAAATGACCCATAATTTTTTCAACATGGGCCTGTAGTCTATTATAAATTTATTAACATTTGACATTATTGGCATTAATTATTTCAAAGAATTTACAATTCACTTATTCAGTACGTACTTATTCAGGTTATTTAGTACGTAATGATTATGATTTAATCCCGTGGAATATTTATTTTACCTATATATTATTAAGTATTTACACACCTTTTGACAGAACGATTAATGTACCAGTGATAAATACATTTAGCGAAGCAAAGGCGAGTTACTAATCATTTATATATAATCCTATATACTTCTCACATAACTCATAAGTAATTGTAACCATAAGTTTGTGTATTTTTTCACTGAGTTCCGGTAAATAATTGATAGCTAGTATGATGCCATATTGCACAATGTATTCTAATATTTCTTCACGCAATATCAGCTCTTAATTGTGAAAGTTTAATTTAGATAAGAAATAAATTGTTAGTTAGTAACCTGAAAATATGTATGTGCTTAGGAATATTCCCTAAAATGGAAGATTTAATTTTTAAGCAATAATATCATTATAGGATTTATGTAGAGCCGTAGAGAGTATTAAACCAAAATTTGATACCAATATGTGAATTTTTCCAATGAACACTGATGAATACAAAGTATCTATACAGGATATAATAATTGAAGATATATCAAGAACGGTACAAGTAAAGAATTGGGGATGTCCCTTACTATATTTCATAGAATTTACCTACAAATAAAAGTATCATTGTAAAGAAAGTAACGAAAAATGTTAATAAACTAGACGCGGTAGAGAATCATCGAATTGGCCAATAGAGCTCGAATAATTAGCAACAATCACGGATAAACTGAACAGCTATCGCGCTAATACCGCATAATTCTAAATCAGCGTTGGTTAAAATAGCGTTCAATAATCACAACGCACTTAATGAATGCATTTGAAAAGTTAAAAGCCCATTGTTAGGCCGCAGCCACGCAGAGCGACTAATTAACATCGCGCGGTAATACCGCCCAGTGTAGAAGTGGACTTAGCGGCATTATCGCCTAAATTGTCCTAATGTTTAGTTGCGAGCGGTAGTCATTAGTGATTTTAGATACAAATGTGAATGGACATTGATTGTCCATATCGTGATATGATATTTTATTGAGTGTGTAAGAATTGTATGAAAACTGAACGCATTTCGAGTAATGCGTTTTCTTTTTGATAAGCAAGTTAACATTAGGTATATTAAAGACATACCAGGGTAATACAATAATTTATCTCCATTATACTATAAAGTTAAACTGCGTCAATTAATGTGTTACGATAAATTGATAATAATTAATATTTATCTACAAATGCATATTGGAATGTAAGCCTTTGTATACTCTCAATTCTACGTCATAAGGTAAAGATCACACGTCCGCCGTTACACCAAGGACACGGTCAACCTACGCATCCCCACACCAAAAGATTAATTTTGTATGAAACCTATAATAATATCATAAGCCCATTCAAATGGGGGAGTCCATACAAGAGATTAGATTAACGAACATCGAAATTGTGTGCGAACTAAAACGCAGTATTTAGACGACGCAGGCAGACTCGATTTAGTAATTAATTTTACCGCGCGAAGTGCTCTAAATGCACTAGAAACTATAATCCTCATTAAAATGGGAATAGGCGACTATTCATTTTCCCATCAAATATAATTTTGGCTTCTAAACGCGAATATAATTATGTGTTTCAGCGAATCGGATGAACGCAGCGCGGTTCTAATGTACTCATTAAATATCCTAACACATCTTTTCATTGCATTTATATTTGTTTACATTGCGAATTCACTATTATACTCCAGCCGTTAAATATACTTTGTAATTAAAACGAAAAGTACTTATGTTCTTACTTTTCATTATTAAATAGGTATACCTAATTGATATTTTTGGTTTTATGGCATTCAACTGAAAAGTGTTTCATATTGGTTGAGATGGTTGTTTATCACCTCAATAGATGGCGCGCGGTGTGTCCCTTAGACACATAAAACTGAAAGATTAGAACAAATTCGATTGCTCTGGCGGGTCACGAGTGGCTGAATTGGTCAGGCATCCGCCCCGGAATGGCGCGAAAGGATGCGGGTTCGAGTCCCGCCTCGTGATCGAATTTTTTCTATTCTTTATAAATTTATATTTATAAAGCATTTGAATGCCATAAAACCAAAAATATCAATTTCAACAAAAAAGGTCGCGTTCCATCGTTACAATATTGTATTCACTGAAAAGTGTTTCATATTGGTTGAGATGGTTGTTTATCACCTCAATAGATGGCGCGCGGTGTGTCCCTTAGACACATAAAACTGAAAGATTAGAATAAATTCGATTGCTCTGGCGGGTCACGAGTGGCTGAATTGGTCAGGCATCCGCCCCGGAATGGCGCGAAAGGATGCGGGTTCGAGTCCCGCCTCGTGATCGAATTTTTTCTATTCTTTATAAATTTATATAGGTATACCTAAATAATATACACATGTGACATAAATTCATGATAAACTGAAAACAATACTCGTAAATATTTCAATCGCTAGGTACATATATGAATGATAATAGCAACGAAAAGAAATTAAGCACTTATAAAAGGCAATCCGACGGAATACAATAATACGAGGCGATCATTTCATTTTGTTCTCGGGTCGCTCAATTTTTCGCATAACGCACCGTCCGATGAAAACATAAATTAATCTCCTCATTTTTTGCATACAATTTTATATCAATGAGTTAAAATATCTGAATGCGATGCATTTCGCGAAGCGTAATCCCACGTCACATTGATAGACGGATTACTTCTGACGAGATTGAATTATTTCATCGCGATAAAGCTGCATTATTTCATTACGTCATAAATGAATGAATTTCGACGACTTAAATTCGAGATTTATGTATACGAACCGTGGGCAGGAATAAAATTCGTAATCAATATAGGACGAGCGACGAGCGTGTCGAGAGCGCCTGTGTCGACGCGATATCCGACACGGGTTGGGATTAAGCGACGTCAAATCCGGGATTAAGCGGGCCGGGATAAAGCGGACCGGTTGAAGCCCGGGTCAGCGGGATTCCGCCCGGGTAATAAAAGTGTCTGCAGCCGATTTAGGCTGAGCCCGCAGGCAATTCGGCTCGGTTACCAATTGCTAGGTAATTTCGTCGTGCGAGTGCGATCTGTCCGCACAAAGCCGTTCTAATGCCCGACAATGGGATTAGCCCAGTGTCGTCCGGCCCTTACAATTTATTGGACGTAATCAGTTGTCCGAATTTAAGATCAAATGGAAGATATCTTGCCAATGTAGACAGTGTAATTTCGACTTCTATTGTTTTATGCTTCTATTTGCAATATCTAGATGCTCTTGGCCATGTTACACCTACATAATGTACAATGACCTATGGTTTAAATGACCCAACAAAATAATAACCAGCAAACGATAAAGTTGTGTTATAAAATAAAGCATTATTTAACCCCAAAAAAGTAACACAAGCATTATCCTTTCCCAAGTGAGCGCAATTTGCATATACATATTTATTTAGATAATGAAAGTTTATATAAATTTATAAAGAATAGAAAAAAATCGATCACGAGGCGGGACTCGAACCCGCATCCTTCGCGCCATTCCGGGGCGGATGCCTCACCAACTCAGCCACTCGTGACCCGCCCGAGTGATCGAATTTATTCTATTCTTTCAGTTTTATGTGTCTGAAGGGACACACCGCGCGCCATCTATTGAGATGATTAACAACCATTTCAACCAATATGAAGCACTTTTCAGTGAATACAATATTGTAACGATGGAACACGACCTTTTTTGTTGAATTTATATTTTTGGTTTTATGGCATTCAAATGCTTTATAAATATAAATTTATAAAGAATAGAAAAAAAAATAATAAATAGATGGCGCGCGGTGTGTCCCTTCAGACACATAAAACTGAAAGAATAGAATAAATTCGATCACTCGGGCGGGTCACGAGTGGCTGAGTTGGTGAGGCATCCGCCCCGGAATGGCGCGAAGGATGCGGGTTCGAGTCCCGCCTCGTGATCGATTTTTTTTTTTTTTCTATTCTTTATAAATTTATATTTATAAAGCATTTGAATGCCATAAAACCAAAAATATAAATTCAACAAAAAAGGTCGTGTTCCATCGTTACAATATTGTATTCACTGAAAAGTGCTTCATATTGGTTGAAATGGTTGTTAATCATCTCAATAGATGGCGCGCGGTGTGTCCCTTCAGACACATAAAACTGAAAGAATAGAATAAATTCGATCACTCGGGCGGGTCACGAGTGGCTGAGTTGGTGAGGCATCCGCCCCGGAATGGCGCGAAGGATGCGGGTTCGAGTCCCGCCTCGTGATCGATTTTTTTCTATTCTTTATAAATTTATATTTATAAAGCATTTGAATGCCATAAAACCAAAAATATAAATTCAACAAAAAAGGTCGTGTTCCATCGTTACAATATTGTATTCACTGAAAAGTGCTTCATATTGGTTGAAATGGTTGTTAATCATCTCAATAGATGGCGCGCGGTGTGTCCCTTCAGACACATAAAACTGAAAGAATAGAATAAATTCGATCACTCGGGCGGGTCACGAGTGGCTGAGTTGGTGAGGCATCCGCCCCGGAATGGCGCGAAGGATGCGGGTTCGAGTCCCGCCTCGTGATCGATTTTTTTCTATTCTTTATAAATTTATATTTATAAAGCATTTGAATGCCATAAAACCAAAAATATAAATTCAATAATGAAAGTTTTTCAAACTAATCCGCGCTTCGCAAGCCGCTCAACCGTTACGGGGGAACGGTAATCCGGATTGGAGATTCATTAGGCCCAGATTATACTTCATTGAAATCTGCCTTGAATCTGCGTAATTATAGTAGTAAATTAACTGTATTATTAAAGTGAAACTTCTACGCGCGTTCAGAGTATAATTTCAAGTTCGCGTCATGGCAATACCGTCACATGATGGAGTAAGGCGGCGATTTGGTACCCTTGAATCTTGCCAAAGAAGTTTCACTTCTGACACGTGTGCTCATCACACACGCTCTTTTTTATGTATAGATAATCACAGTATATAATATAACAAACAGCAGGAATTTTACTCCTTAACCCACGATCAAATCATTCTTTGACAAAAGTGCGTTGGTATTTCTGAGCATACACACTGTTAATTCCGCTAATATCAGCTAACAGCCAATTTATTTGCCTCCGCATCGTTATTGAGGTAAAAAGCCATAATCAAAGGCAACATTATCCTTATTGGATAAGACTGGGGAGATACATCAAACGGTAACACGTGAGAACGTAAACAACGAATATATCGTATGAAAGCTCATATCGTTAAGGATATTTATTTATTTCATATATCATGTATTCAATTCAACCCCGGTGTATCTATTAAATCGGATAATACTTACAACTTATGACTTATTTTGGCTAATGTGGCTTATTAAATTTGGGAATGAATAGATAGTATAAGGTGAAGAAATAGAGAAGAAAAATATTGCTAAAACCCAAAACAAACTTGATTTATAACGCATATACACAAACAGCTTAAACGCATTTATTTTTTCCAAACCAGCACGCATATACACATCGCAAATAATATGAATTAATATATTGAAACAAAGATTAAAGCGCAAAACGTAGCTTACAGAATATTCAAAAACCGGCGAATAATCCGTAGTCGGAGCTTATCTCTTTATACGAGCCGGGCCGGATTACATCGTCCACCAGGTTATCCCGATAAAATATAATATTCTACGAATATATGAGTATATTTTAATAATTATTTCCATACTCATAACATGCTATTGACTAAGAGAAATCTGCTTTTATTGGTGGAACAAAAACAAGATTTTATTTAAGCAATTTCGCCTAACTCTACATTAATTCAATATTAATCTATTATTTAATTACTAAGATAATATGTTCTTTTATTATAAGTACTAAAAAAATCCTTACAAACATCGTCTCAAAAAAATGATATTTAATAGAATATAAAGCTAGAATTGCAACCTCCGGGAAGTTGGCACCGCACTTTGAAGTTAGAAAAATTTTAAAGGTTGTTCCAGGTTGTTCTAGGTTTGTTCTACATTGTTCCAGAATTGCATACAGCTGAGATTAAAACTTTTCGAGAAAAGTCAAAAAACCCGATTTTTGAGCTGGCACCGCACTTTTTAGATATCGCGATTCTGGCGGTTGTTCCAGGTTGTTCTAGGTTTGTTCTATATTGTTCCAGAATATCGCGTCCGAAAAAAATTTATTTTCCACAAAATTCGTAAAAAACCAAAAAGAAGTTGGCACCGCACTTTGAAGTTAGAAAAATTTTAAAGGTTGTTCCAGGTTGTTCTAGGTTTGTTCTATATTGTTCCAAAATATCGCGTCCGAAAAAAAATTATTTTCCACAAAATTCGCAAAAAAACCAAAAGGAAGTTGGCACCGCACTTTGAAGTTAGAAAATTTTTAAAGGTTGTTCCAGGTTGTTCTAGGTTTGTTCTACATTGTTCCAAAATATCGCGTCCGAAAAAAATTTACTTTCCACAAAATTCGCAAAAAACCAAAAAGTAGTTGACCTCCGGGAAGTTGGCACCACACTTTGAAGTTAGAAAAATTTTAAAGGTTGTTCCAGGTTGTTCTAGGTTTGTTCTATATTGTTCCAAAATATCGCGTCCGAAAAAAATTTATTTTCCCCAAAATTCGTAAAAAACCAAAAAGAAGTTGGCACCGCACTTTGAAGTTAGAAAAATTTTAAAGGTTGTTCCAGGTTGTTCTAGGTTTGTTCTACATTGTTCCAAAATATCGCGTCCGAAAAAAATTTATTTTCCACAAAATTCGCAAAAAACCAAAAAGTAGTTGACCTCCGGGAAGTTGGCACCACACTTTGAAGTTAGAAAAATTTTAAAGGTTGTTCCAGGTTGTTCTAGGTTTGTTCTATATTGTTCCAGAATATCGCGTCCGAAAAAAATTTATTTTCCACAAAATTCGCAAAAAACCAAAAGGAAGTTGGCACCGCACTTTGAAGTTAGAAAAATTTTAAAGGTTGTTCCAGGTTGTTCTAGGTTTGTTCTACATTGTTCCAAAATATCGCGTCCGAAAAAAATTTATTTTCCACAAAATTCGCAAAAAACCAAAAAGTAGTTGACCTCCGGGAAGTTGGCACCACACTTTGAAGTTAGAAAAATTTTAAAGGTTGTTCCAGGTTGTTCTAGGTTTGTTCTATATTGTTCCAAAATATCGCGTCCGAAAAAAATTTATTTTCCACAAAATTCGTAAAAAACCACCTCCGGGAAGTTGGCACCGCACTATGAAGTAAGAAAAATTTTAAAGGTTGTTCCAGGTTGTTCTAGGTTTGTTCTATATTGTTCCAAAATATCGCGTCCGCTAACCCAATATTCTTGTCAAATGGACTAATAAGAAAGTAAAATAGATCTTATTACAAGTTGGCCTAAAGTACATAATAAGTTGTTAAATGATATCGCCGAGGCCTTTGACATAAGCCGCCTTTGTCGCAAGCCGCCTAGGCCTTTGCCGCGATTGATGTTTTTGAGAATTTAAATAAACAGAATGGAAGCAACCTTATAACTCAATAAATAAAGTACATTTTTAAATGTAGTTCCGTTTATAGTAAAAGCCGCTTTGCGTGTTTTATTGTTTCGTCTTTCACATTCGTTGCAAAAATTGTGATAGAGTAAATCGTCTACTGCACTCTTCCTAGTTTATAATGTCAACTAAAAAAAATGAGAAACGAGTTTCGACACGAAAAAAATCTGTGTTACCACATAAAGTGAACTTAAGGTTTAAGAGGCAAATTGCTAATGCGACTGCTGTGTATTAGTCTGAATTGAAGGAGCTTTTGAAAACTGCCAAGCAAGAAAAAATTACAAAATTCTTTAAACCATTGCCTTGTCTTAAGATAATTAATTAAAATGTTCAAAAACTTCAATTTTAATTAATTTTTTATGCATAATATGTTTTTTTTTTTTATTTCGTCACCTAGGAACGTATTCCCTATAATCCCATATAAATTAAAATTACCATTCCGTATTCACGGTTTCTGTATTCGCGGCATATTTATGGAACATATACCCCGAGAATAAGGAACTTTTACTGTACAAATGTACAGTTTGCTTTCTACTACTCGTTGTGCTGGAGAAAAAATTTAATTTTTCGTTAATGAAGACACAAAAAAAATGAGTTTTTTACAGAAGTTGACCATACCATTTTCGAAAACTAAAAAAAAACACAAGAGTTGTGCTGAATGGTGTTGAGTCTGTGATACTTGCTGAGTAAAAAATAAAATATTCGTAAAATGATACATCTTCAAAAAAATTGAATTATTTTTATAATAGAAGTGTAGTTTGTAGATGGGTCACCAAAGAAAAAACTACACTCAAAGACCGACTCTCTAACTTCAATATGATTTCACTAGAAAATCGAAGGGACATTTTTGATCTAATTTTCGTACCTAAACTTTTAAACAATAATATTGACTGCCCCCAATTGCTAACAAGACTCAACATTCGCCATTTTTTTTACGAAATTTTTGAAACATAATTTTTTTTCGGACGTGATATTTTGGAACAATATAGAACGAACCTAGAACAACTCAGAACAACCGCCAGAATTGTGATATCTTAAAAGTGCGGTGCCAGCTTCATTTTGGTTTTTTACGAATTTTGTGGAAAATAATTTTTTTTCGGACGCGATATTTTGGAACAATGTAGAACAAACCTAGAACAACCTGGAACAACCTTTAAAATTTTTCTAACTTCAAAGTGCGGTGCCAACTTCTTTTTGGTTTTTTGCGAATTTTGTGGAAAATAAATTTTTTTCGGACGCGATATTTTGGAACAATATAGAACAAACCTAGAACAACCTGGAACAACCTTTAAAATTTTTCTAACTTCAAAGTGCGGTGCCAACTTCCCGGAGGTGGTTTTTTACGAATTTTGTGGAAAATAATGTTTTTTCGGACGCAATATTTTGGAACAATGTAGAACAAACCTAGAACAACCTGGAACAACCTTTAAAATTTTTCTAACTTCAAAGTGCGGTGCCAACTTCTTTTTGGTTTTTTACGAATTTTGTGGAAAATAAATTTTTTTCGGACGCGATATTTTGGAACAATATAGAACAAACCTAGAACAACCTGGAACAACCTTTAAAATTTTTCTAACTTCAAAGTGTGGTGCCAACTTCCCGGAGGTCAACTACTTTTTGGTTTTTTGCGAATTTTGTGGAAAATAAATTTTTTTCGGACGCGATATTTTGGAACAATGTAGAACAAACCTAGAACAACCTGGAACAACCTTTAAAATTTTTCTAACTTCAAAGTGCGGTGCCAACTTCCTTTTGGTTTTTTGCGAATTTTGTGGAAAATAAATTTTTTTCGGACGCGATATTTTGGAACAATATAGAACAAACCTAGAACAACCTGGAACAACCTTTAAAATTTTTCTAACTTCAAAGTGCGGTGCCAACTTCTTTTTGGTTTTTTACGAATTTTGTGGAAAATAAATTTTTTTCGGACGCGATATTCTGGAACAATATAGAACAAACCTAGAACAACCTGGAACAACCGCCAGAATCGCGATATCTAAAAAGTGCGGTGCCAGCTCAAAAATCGGGTTTTTTGACTTTTCTCGAAAAGTTTTAATCTCAGCTGTATGCAATTCTGGAACAATGTAGAACAAACCTAGAACAACCTGGAACAACCTTTAAAATTTTTCTAACTTCAAAGTGCGGTGCCAACTTCCTGGAGGTAGAATTGCACCCGAAACTTCTAAAACTTTATTTAACTTTGCCAGAAAATGATAAAAACCGGTTCTTTAATACGAATGTTTATACATTTTGGCAACAGTAACTATTGAATAGCCATAAAAATACTATTGAATTGGATCTTTCACATGACTGCAATTCTCCCTTTGAATGTAGTCAGATTAATGGATTAAACAGAAGATTATAAATAATTGTCTGCTGCGCAAAGACCCGTACACGCGTGTTTCCACAGATAATGTATATCATTTAATTATTATTTATTGTAAAGCTTCCTATTATACTTGCGAAATATTTTTTTGCAAAATCTCGTTACCTAGTAAGTCAAGTTATGTAGAATATAGTCATCACAACTTATAAAAAAAGAACGAAAATATGTAACATAGAATTACAATCCTTTATCTACCTATACTACCTAAAAGCTTCGATCGGAAAATTGCTATTTGTAATTTCCACACAGTTAAACTGCATAGCATCCATCAGTTTTAGTATAAAACATGAAAAACATCATATAGGTATATGTTTGTACGACCCGCTAATACACGGGACCCTATCGTAGGTCGCGGTTCTACCCCAGTGCAAGGTTCATTGACTATCCAAATCCCAAGCGATTACATAAAAAATAAACCTTACCCTGTTGAATTAGGGTTACTTTTGGAATGTAGGTTAATATACTTTCTATTGATAGTCGTAGCAAGCGGATTTGCTAAGTATCCAAAAGGTAGGAATAATCCAGTATTTTTATGTAACATCGCAATTTGAACAATAACATATTTTCCATAAATTATTAAAACATTAAAAAAAACATATTTTATATTTCCTTACTCTCACATTAAAAAGATACATTTAATATAGTTTAAAAAGCACGTAAAGTAGATATACCAAATAAGAGATCCCGTTTACATTATCGGGGTCACCATAATTTTGTGTACCGGTACTAACTTCATTACTGGATACTTGAAAAACACGTTGTAAAACTTATTTTTTGAGCATACAGATGTCTTCATTAACCAAAGTACTGCAGTGACAATAATAAATAAATAACTTTAATATGCTGTTGTATACAAATTAAAGTTGTAAAAACGTTTATAATGAGTAATTTTAAATTGATTTCGGATTTATTCGGGGCAGTCGTTATTCTTATAATTTGTCGTCAGAAATAAAATAAAACTATTATTACTATTACATAATTAAATTTATTTTTGAAGATCAGTATGTATGGATAAATCTTATCACTACATAAACAAAATCTTTAGTATTTATAAAATAATAATTTACAATAAATTATATGTATCCATCTATTTATAATTCAAGGTGAAGCTTCATTAATTCTTATAATATTCATTATTTATTTAAAGCTGATTTATTTTTAAAATAATTGAAACTAATTAGGTCATGTATTTTTTATTTTTTTTTTTTATTAATTGACACCGAATGAAATATTCTAGGAAGAAACTTTGTCATAGGTATTTTTAAATACTTCGATAATTTTATATTGTAAACGACAAAAACAGACACATGCAGCCCATAAAATAATACATATTAAATAGAACAGATATATTAATAGACGTAAAATTTCCAAAAATTATTTACAAGAAAAGGTTTTCTTTTCCTTTTCCTCCTAGACCTCATTTTATATCCCAATACCTCAGAGTCTGATAGGTAGCTAAAACTTTAAAAGGAATACAATAAATTCGTTAATACATGAACGGAACAAAAACCTAATGATTATTCACTTATAATACCACAAGAGCTTCAAAATTATCGGGTATTTTCCGATAGGTTCGTTGCAAACAAATGAAGGAGTCAAGTTTTTAGTCAAGGTTAAAAAATCACGAGCGCGAAGCGCGAGTGATTTTTCCTGAAAAACTTGACGACTTTATTTGTTTGCAGGGAACCTTGAGGGAAATGCCAGATAATTTTGAAGCTCGTGTGGTATTCGGGAGATTATTTTTCCGTCCCAAATGTCGGCCAATAATTTCACAATTGAATTCAACCTGTCAGTTTGACGTCAACGACCAGAGAAAATTTTCAAAAAATTATCAGTATAATACCATGTAGGTTGTACCACGTGACGTCGAATGGTGCAATTCTATTGGTCGATATTTGGGTCGGAAAAATAATCAGTGTTAATTGGAAAGTATAATGAATACGCGCCAACCAACTTAAGGCTTAGATTACTTTTTATTCACTCTGCTATAGCGTAGCTATAGTTAATATTCTTTATAGCCGTTACCTTATTTACATGTAACTTTAATAATGTTGGATTGTGATTGAATATTCAATAACTTCTCAGTGTACAGTTGTAGACAGTTTGTCTATAAGTAAATTATTATGCATCGTGATTAATATTTATTAATTGGTATATTTAACTGTTTAAATACTATATAAACCTTTTTCTACACATAAAATAAAAGACGTGTTTAAGGTTTCTATACTAATATTAAAACAATACATCATATATTTTATTTGTCATAAATCATAATAGGCTCGGTCCATCCAGAGATAATCGCATGTGTCTCGTTCTAACACTACGGCAGTATCCGCAAATCCTATCCCCGTCTCGCTCTAATCCCTTATTTGAATCTTATCAGATCTTAGGAGATATACCGCGGTAGTGGTCGCATACATGTTAGTTGTAAGATTATCCGTCAGGGATGTCCAAACTTGATAAAAAATATTTTTGTTAAAATTTATAAAAGGCATTAAACGTTAACGTAAATACGAATTTATATCTTAATTTGAATGCACTTTTTAATTATTAAAGTTATCGCTCAAGTATGTAAAAACTATTAATTGGTTCTCATTTAGCAAGTCACAAATGTGAAGCACAAAGCACATCTAACAGCACACATCATTTTCAAAAACTCATGAGTGACCATTTAAAAACCAGGTATCATCTTAGCGCAGCCCTATTAACCCAGCGTTTATTAAGGCTCGTCCACACTAAATCCGCGATTAATGGCCAATGGACGCGCGATTGAAGCTAAATTTATGTTTCTGCACGTCGACAGATTACGTTGACACTAGAGGGACGTACGCAGCTGCCGTAATCCGCCTTAAGCGATCCGAAGATTTCCAATTTGAAATGTTGCTTACACCTGCTTCACGAATTCATTCATATAAATATAGATTTGTTAACGCAGTTTATATGTTAGTCAACCGCGTGTAGAAAAGAAGCCGATATGAGGATTCTTAGAGCCAAGTCTTTATCCCTTTATTGAACTGATAAATGTAAGCAACGCCACTTTTCAGACCTAGAATTTTAAGAAAGCTCACGAAATTCAGTTGTTGTAGTGAAAAGAAAGTAGGAGGGAATTATTAAAATCCCATACAAGATATGGGTAAAACACAGCATGATTTTGAATGCCTAAAACAATATGTGAACAACTATTACTACTCATTAGAACATTGAGCAAATATATTTAAGCAAATGTACTAAAAAGCAGAGCAAAAATAATTAAAAGAACAACGCATAATTGTTTAACTGTTTAAATTTAACGAGCCGTTTTATAGGGATACTAGCGACCCGCCCCGGCTTCGCACGGGTGCAATGCTGATACTAAATACACTACAGAAAAACTGTGAACGTTGTATATAAAAACATAGCAGCCCGCTCCGGCTTCGCACGGGTATAAAATAGATAGCCGGGCGGCCGGCCGGTACCGCCGCAAACGCTACGTCCCGCAATTTTTAAATCTGTAATATCTTCGAAAATATTCACTTAAATCATACCTTGTAATGGGCCATATAGATCTATATTAAATGAACAATGTATTCAAGGTATTTAATTGGTTAAGGCTTATACATGCGCTAATAACCTTGACCATACTTGACGGATCTCAAACCTCTCCCGCTGCACCTTCTTTTTTCCTCGCTTTTTTTATTTAAAAAGATACCAATCAGTGAAACAAAAAATCCTCGTCAGGGATTGTTGTGTAACTGATAATTTATTAAACATAAAATTTTCAGAGCTCTAAGTCAGCAGGTTACGAAGTTTATAGAGTATTTGCGGAAAAATCGATGACCACGGCACATTTTTTTTCTAGAAATCTATTAACTTTGGAAAAAAGTCCTCGCGAGCAATTAAAGATCAAAGACCATCCTATTTTATATATTTTTTTCGGTATTGTGCTTTATGTTGTACCAGACTTTATAGAGGTTGAACATAGTCGAAATTGCCGGGTAACGCCTTAAGGATTAATGCTGTATTGGTAAAAATCGCTTCGAAAATTAGCCATTATTTGTCGTAAAAAGTAAATGACAAAAAAAAAGTTATCGTGGGTTATCCATAAGAGATAGACATATACCATCGCGGACTTTTCTGTAGACCTTTTCAATGTGTATAATACTTAGTACATTATTTTGATAAAACTCGTAGGGTTCAGCCTGCGTTTGCAATGTAAGCGGAAAAAATGTAATTTTTTACGACATCACATTAGAAACCTCAAAAATAACAGTACTTCTCCACTATTTAATGGATGTTATTATACATATAAACCTTCCTCTTGAATCACTCTATCTATTAAAAAAAACCGCATCAAAATCCGTTGCGTAGTTTCAAAGATTTAAGCGTACAAAGGGACATAGGGACATAGGGACATAGGGACAGGGAAAGCGACTTTGTTTTATACTATGTAGTGATACCTATAACGTAATAAGATAATATTGCTAACCCTTTGTAGAGATTAAGATTTTGCTAAGGGCGGGTGTACAAACCCCAGACGGGGTCTGAACCCTTTGTCGTTCACTTCTATGGTTTTTACGATGCTTAGACGAAGGGATAAATGTTATAATTTTTATTACATTCCACTTAAGCGGGGCCTTTAGCTTGTACACTTTTAATCCATTTTTGATGCATAAAACATAAAATAAGAAAATTTATTTAAATCTACAAAGACTCCGATAAAGTTCTACGAACGAAAAATTATTGTAGATTTAAAAAAAAAACCGATGTTGTTTAAATATTAATATTTAGTAAACATTCGTTTGGTCCCTACTTCCTATTATGCACTCGACAAGATATATTTGCGACATAAAATGCATTACAAACCAACAATTCAGCATTTCAAAATCTTTAATTAAAAGTAGAATAAGGTTAAGCCGCAACCAAGTACGGTCGATCTTGACAAATGTACCGGATCATCCTCGCATCCGTGAATCGACTTTATCGATCCATATCAAGCTTAGCTGATTGCGCTTCTTTATTGCCAACGGATTAAATACAGCTGTAGGTAAAGTACACATACGTAAAGTATTTAAATTTCAATATGACTTCTGAGTTAATATTGCATGTATGGGTGAAAAAGGTCGATGTTAAATTACTACGTTTTCTTCAACATATAGGTAAACATTAGGCTACTCATATCCGCTATATATTATTACTAGCGGTCCGCCCCGGCTTCGCCCGTGGTACCTACATGTTTAAACTATCCTATCTCTCAAGTTGGATCGAACTGCACATGGTGTGCGAATTTTATTATAATCGGTTAAGTGGTTTAGGAGTCCATTGAGGACAAACATTGTGACACGAGATTTATATATATTAAGATATTTAAAGGTTCAATAGGAAAAGAAATGCTAGATTTGTTTTTCTTTTTCATTCAGGGTAGTCCAATTCGTAGCGTATTTACATTAGAATATACACACAGTTTCATCCGTGTATCTTGTGACACACACATGCAAGGTTAAAACATTGTATACCTACAACACACACAGCTATATATAATCTCGTGTCCGTGTGTGCGTTAAGCTGAATGCAAGCCACAAATTGGGCTCAAGTGCATGGGATAATCTCCCTATGATTGATGAAGCAGCCGCCAACCACCCTTCTTATCTTTGTTCCTCGCTGTCTTACGAATATGCCTTATGACAAAATGTAATGCTTGATTTAAAGTTCAATTTAATTTCGCTAAAATTAAATTCAATGAAGCTTTGCCACTCGGATTAACAAAGCATAAAGCAGTCAAATATTATAATAAACTAGCGGTCCACCCCGGCTTCGCCCGTGGTACCTACATGTTTAAACTATCCTATCTCTCAAGTTGGATCGAACTGCACATGGTGTGCGAATTTTATTATAATCGGTTAAGTGGTTTAGGAGTCCATTGAGGACAATTAACATTGTGACACGAGATTTATATATATTAAAGATGTATTGTTTTATTTATTAGGTAGCATTTAATAGACATGAACTTGCAATTTAACCGTATTTATGCAATGTTTACGCGGTCTTTAAAGCTTCATCATAGATACAATGAACTTATTTGTTACCGTCACGTAATAGGTTTTATAGCGTAAACACGAATGACCCTGTGTAAACAAAAAAGTGACACGACTATCGCTCTTATATACATGTGTCTATGTGCTATAATAGCGTGTAGCACGAAAGTTTTTACTATGGTAGAAATCTATAGGATAATCCCGAAGGATCAAGCCGGCGGTAATGCCTGTGGGATAAGCAGGCTTACCGCCTGTAACATCCGAACGTATTGCGTTTTCAGCAAACAAATACATTTAAATCAAAGCGAAATTGAATTTTAGTTATACTATGAAATATATACGTGAAAGATATAAATTTTATTTCATGTATTTTTTTTAAATGAAACTTTTCAGACATTACACTTTTATACCGTCTATATCTAAAAGATGTATAATTTAATTAAAGAGGAAAATATATGTCGTGTCTTAAGTTTTACATACCTAATAAATTAATTATTGAAGTTTAAAAAAAACGCATTAGCCTTGAAAATATCCTAAAATCAATAAAAATTAAACTAGATCCGAAATCTAATACGTATCATAATTCATAACACTATCAAGATTGATCATAAAACGCCAAATCTGGAAATAAATATAGAGCTTATAAATAGACCTAATAAATAATTTTTATATTAAGTCTAGGAGCGTATCTATTTAATCAGAATTCCTACTCAAATTCCCGGCTTCTTTATAAATTCCTAAATATTTTACAAGCGCTCATTTTATCATTCATAATTCTTATTTTGCATTCACATTTCTATCCAGATAATCCTCCGAACATTCTAAACGAAAAGTGTCAAACAACTATTTTAAAAGATCGTTAAATTCCAATCAGTACCACCAATTTGATACAATCCGTACGTCTTATTAGAATACGCAAGGATCGTCTCCGATTCTTAGCTTCAGCTTAGCTTAGCGGTAACAAAGGAAGAATCGTATATAGCACATACAGAGCTTACTGGTCTGATCCGGATGAAACCGGATTAGGTAGCCGCTGCCCAACGCCCGGGATACATCTCCTACGGGATTACGAAAATCCGGATTTACTTGAATAACTTGCTCAGGATTTACATTGTAATCGCCTTCTAGGTAATAGAATTTCGGATGTGTTATATTGGTATAAAAACAGGTCTTACACGAGTTTTTCGTTAGTGCTTTAGTATTTGGGAGATAAATTGTTTGTACGCAAAGTGTTCTGTTTCAATTTGCAATTTTATTTTGCAAATTTAAATAAGAATTACGAACAACAAGATAAGTATTTATGCAAACTTATTAGAACATTACTTTATTTAGTAATTTTCTCATAAGAAGTTGTGTATGGAAAGGGAGAAATGAAGATCTTATTCGATAAATGTTGCCGTGTTAAACGAAGACGTTTAGTATAAATTGTGAAGCCGTTACCATTTTTATTTAAAAATATTGTTGAAAAGCTAAGAATCACACTAAAACAACATAAATTGTTAAAATAAATATGTCATATGCAAAACGCATGCCTTTGTCCATCTATAAACCGATAAATCAATCAGTTATGATTAGGTTTTAAAATATATATGGTAATATAATGAAGAGTTTAACTGTTAACAGGTTATAAACTTACAGCAAACATAACGGATGCAGATTAGTGGGCTCCAGGGTCAAACGTCCGTTTTATAGATTGTCATAATCACGATTATCTTTTAAAATATGAATCCCATTTAGTTATAATGTACGTAATATGCTAATATTAATTTATGATAAACTACCAATTGAAATTCTTTTTTTATTAAAAAAAATAATTTATTAAATAACGAAACTATGTTTGCGTTGTACGTAATTTATAACCAAGAGTAACGTGCTAAATAAAAGAACTGTCAACTTTCCCGCGCAAAAATACTGGCAATTTGAAAAGAAGAAATTCGAATAAACAATCATAACACCATAGACTAAGACCATAGATAATAAGGAACCAAGACCAACACGAAAATTCGAAATTCAAACAACACAGATTATATTATAGAGATTGAATTGAATCCATCTCTTTGTCAACACATACTGAAGTGTAGCACACACGGATACACGTACGTGTATGGATCAGGACTAAACCGGATTACTCGACCGTCGGATCTGGATTGTATCCTGAGGTCAAAAATATTATAGATTTTCGCAAACGAAAAATGTTTTAGAATTTTAATTTTCCGTGAACAAAAATATTGTCTAAAGCAAATCCTTACTATCAAAGTTAAAATTTCTAGGTTTTCTTCATTTACGACCGGTTTCAATATGTTGTGTACTTATCTTATTTGACAGTTAATATGATAAGTAATGTTTGACAATAGATCTCAAAAAGTGTTAAATAGTCTAACAGTGACATTATCCGCAAGTGGTGAAACTTTTCCTTTAAAATAAGTATGTTCAGAACATTATAAGTTCTTATTGACTGTTTGAATTATAATTAGATAGTATACATACATGTAACATTACCTATGTTACAGTATATAACAAAAGTAGGGGCTTATACATAATCAAATAATTTTCCTGCCTTTTTCATTTATTAGTTTTTAAAAAAATAATCATAAAAAGCTCTTTATCCATATATTTATGCCAACCCGAACATACCGTTAAACTACAGTTTTATAGGCATTTCATTAGCTTAATCTCGGGCTAGGCATTGCAATAATATTCGGCTTAAAACTGAACACTATTAGTCGTAATATAAATCGATAGGACGTACAGACTGCGATTATCCGGATGATCCGGGCCGGATCAGCCTCGTGTCGCCCGGAGATAAAACGGGTACTCCCCTCACTACGCTTTTGGATACGTAACACGTATGCTGTGTACATTGATTTGATATAGTTTGGAATGGTGTAGATGCGTTATGTTAAAACGTATAAATCTATTTGGATAAGAAATTTATGAAATGTTAAGTGTATAATGTAAACTAGGGCTGAGCTGATTCGCGTAGATTTCGATGAAATTTTGGATAATCCTTTTAGAATGTGATTTATGAATTGAAATTGTGTGTGCGTCGATACAGATGGTACATATTTTGATTTGATCGATGCAGGAAGGAATGGAAACTTTAGTAGCATTTACAATATTATGAGGATACATTAAAATTATACTTTAAGCATGCAATATTAATTATAAAATCTGCCAAAGAACTTCTTATCTCAGTATAATCTGATACAAAATACTAATATTTTTCATATTCAAATTAGTTATTTTTTTTATTATGTTAATAATATCAAAAATAGTATACTTATGACTTATCATTATAATATCATCTGTAGAAAATACATATAATAATATTTTTAAAAATATGAATAATTATTATGATCTGTTCAATTTAACTCTCTTATCAGATACTTTGATCTCATACGTGCTTATTTTTAAATGTCATAATTTTAATTCAAAAACGTTAAATGCAAAATTATTATTTACAATACGCCTTATACTTTATTCAAAATAAAAAATTCCATACAATAAAAAAAAACAAATCGGCTTATCTATATAAAACCGGCTTAATTCGTATGATGAAGAGTCGGCAGATTAAGCACTATTATTTCAATTTATATTTTTATGGCTTATCTGTTCATAATCATATAAAATCATATTAAAATTAATCGATATTATGACAAACAATAATAAAATGATCGTATAACTTGTGAACTGAATATCAATCATAATATAATATTTTGCAATCTATATAGGTATCATTATAATTTTACTTCAATATTTAAAGGTCTGGTATATAAATGATGCATATTTTAAAATAATAAAAATCTGTAAAGGCTAAATAATTTTCAATAAAAATATTTTTGTCTGCTATCGGTACACAGGTACGAATTGACAAAAAGATATATCTACAGCGGAGTATAATCCGAGGGGCATTGTGCAATCGCTAATCGGCGCGGATCGACGCACTCGACTTGAAATTAATAATGATTTATACCGACCGATTAGAGGCATTAGGTATTAACTCGCCACCGTGTCTTTGGCGGGCCACGTGATGTATGTAATTTCTACGAGTATATTATTCTTATCTTTTATTCGATGTACCGAGCCTTAATCCTTTTATTTAAGACTCAAATTTGCATGTATAATATGACAGGTGATACTTAAAGCTAATCGGACGAACGGAGCTTAACGCTCTTTGTAAACGATAAGTAGGGAAATAAAATTATGTTTATCTATGTTAAACATCTTAGAAAAACTTTGCATGTTCGCGAGCGATTCCAAAAGGTATGGGAAAATGTTATATCTTTTGTATTCAATGACTTTTCCCAGATTGGAAATTGCGTCTCTAGATTACTGGCAACATTCTTAATTTTTTTAATCGTGCAATTTCTTATTATTTATAACGCAGCTGTGTTTGATACGTTAAAGAAATTCTTATTGTTTTTGAATGTATTGCGCAACGTTTGTATGAGTGTGTAGAGCGGCTTAAGCTTTGTACGCGCCTTACGGCCAGACGGGATGTCCCGGATTAGATTTAAGGGGTAAAAGAACTCGAAAGGGATAGACATAGACAGATTTACTATATAGTGACAGGGACAAAAGATCAGAGATTTAGAGATTATGATTCATAAAGAGCAGAGAATGAATGGAAAATTATAAGGGAGGGAATCAACGTAGGGAATTAAGGCGCACGCTCAATGTTATGAATTCGTGTCATTTTGGATTTCATGGAGTATGCGCTCCTGCTCTGCATTGAGGACTTTCACTAACTTTAAATAGTGAATTAAATTTGTTTTAAACATCCTTTCAGCGTTTATGAATATTAATCAGAAAATATTTAGGTATAATATAATTTTTTTTTACGAAAAAATATCTTTTTCCTGTTTTGCGTCTATTTTGAATTTTGAATTTAGTTTGACAGAAACTCAAAATTATGATATTGTTAATTAAAATCACATTAAAAATTATTATATGTATTATTTTCCCATAGAGCTTCTATAAAATATCTCAGACTATTCAACACGCCCAAAATTCTCAAACCAAACTGACGTCGGCCGAATTGATAGATATCAGTAAATCAATTAAAGAGGAGATTAACGCAAGATGAGGTCCAACAAAGAGTGCGAGGGGACCGCGCGTGACGAGGAATAAACGGTGCAGCGACGTTTGTATAGATTATCGTTACTTATCCTACTGATAGACGCATTGATACTGTGTCTTTCCGGCGTAAGTTTTGAAGATTTAACTTATGGCTAAGTTTTAAACTTTTATAGACGATTTGTTCTTATAAAGATTGAAATATAATATGTACAATTTGATGATACACTTTTAAATAATTAAAAAATAGGTAGATATATATTTCCTTATGATGTTTCTTTTCATTAGTTTGACAAACTTTATAAACACGATATTTAAATTTATTTGCAATATTATAAAGATTTTACAAAAAAATATGTTAATTTTCTAAATGGGTTCTATTCTATGCATAGATTATCCATAAATTTGAAATACTTTTTATTTGAGTACACCAACCTCTACAGTTATCATACTTGTAAGTATACCTACTGCATAATGCACACCTACCGTTTTATCCAATCAAAGCTTAATTTTGAAATATATTTTTTCTAATATTTCCTAAAAAAAACAACTAGTACTTGCAACTTACCAGTAATACCCTTATTCAGTATGTTATTAAAGGCCTCCTTCTTCGGGGACAGATGCGGGGTGTGCAGCGGCCGGTCGTGGTGGACCGGCGCGGAGGGCGGGCGGGGTACAGTGCGCTCCTCCGGCGAGCGGCGCGGCGGCGTCTTGCTGCGACGGATCTCTGATGATAGACTCTGGAACAAGATTGGAATATTGAATAAACAATTAACGATAAACACGTAAAAATACAAGAAAGAAATCAGTTGATATGTATGAAATGTGAGATTTTTTTATATAATAAAAAAAAATCCAAGTCTGTCGAATAAAATTCCTCTTTAAAACTTTCTCATTTGAATGCTATAAAACTAAATATCAAATGAATGGAATACCTATGTTTAAATTTAAAAATGATGACATTCGATGCAGAGTCTTGACTTTATCATAAAGCAAGTTATTCAAAAGAAAAATAGAATAATAAATCATATATGAGTGAAGAAATGTAGTTATTAACTAATTTTCAAATTCCATGTATTTTATTAGGGAAGTGTGTTCAGTTCCAACCTTTTGACTATCTACCTACTTGTAATATGTGGCCTTTTTTTATTTCAGGAAAATGATTTCCTATTTGAGATGACAAATAATAAGCTATACGTTGGCCCAAATGCCAATAAGGTTGTTAAAGCACAATAAAATCAAAGAGAACCATAAAAATGAATATCCTATTGATATTATTGCCTCTACCCACGAATGACAAATACACATGTATTTTGTTATTTTCTTTTCAATAATTTAAGTTGTAAAATTCGGGTATAATACAAATTCTCTTAGAAGGCCCGTGTCCCAGCAGTGGGAACGTATTTGGGCTGATGATGATGATGAATTCAAATTCTAATCTAAGAAAAGTCGAACCACTTAAGACAAAGAGATTCAAATTGGACACTTGTATTGCGTCAGAGCATTCATGAGCCGCACTGATTACGCTCATTGAACGATTGAGGCTCCACAACATGGCGATTGGCGAATCTGAGCTTTAATAAGGTTAAACAGAATAGATAAAAACACTGACAGACAGACGCGTATAAATTGTTGTGCTAATCAATTTGCAAAAGGTGAATGGAGCAATATATGGTTTTGTGAACGTTTGTAAAGGAAACAGGTAGGTAGTTTAAATTAATTTATTAAAATACTAGCTTACCGCCCGCGGCTTCGCCCGCTTTGTCTAAAACCTAATAAATTATATACTAAAACCTTCCTCTTGAATCACTCGTTCTATTAAAAAAACCGCATCAAAATCCGTTGCGTAGTTTTAAAGATTTAAGCATACATAGGGACATAGGGACAGAGAAAGCGACTTTGTTTTATACTATGTAGTGAAATAGGTTCGTGAATATTCGAATAATTAAATTAAGTGTTTATTTATAAAGTCCATACTTTTACGGATAACTCATCTTTGACCGTTTACATTGTTGTATTTTGAATACATAGAGCGCGCATAAAGGGTCGATACAATATAGGTACGTAGAGTATCCGAGCTTTTTTTTGAAACTGAATACGTTCTCATGTCGACTTTATAGTAAACAATTGTTTTAAAAATTATAAATGTTTGTAACGATGAATAATCATTACCCTTTTCCTATTATTTTCAATGCTTAATTATTACGATTACGATTTCATCTTAATTGATTGCCTGAAAACGTTTTCAGACAATCGTCGATCAAAATGCACAAAATCTGAATCAAAACTGAAAAGCCAGCCAGCAACCCTTGCAACAAGGAAGGCAATAAGAGGCCATAGAATCGTCGATTCGCGCCACAGATCTGTCTAATATCATATTGGAATTTGTGATGCCGTTTGACCCCTGTTAACCTAGATTACGCTCCTCGGCGCCTGATTCGTCCTCCCAGCATGATTGTGTTGTGACACAAACTGTAATGTATTATGTGTTAACTCTTGCAATCACGGCTAGCACCACAATTACAATGGATACGTTCGCCGAACCTACAATTTATTTTGTTTCGTGATAAGTATTGTATGGACGGGTTAAATTCTTGCGTTTGAAAGGACGAAGAGGTTGATGCTGTTTTGCATTTGTACTATGATGAATTGAAAATTATATAATATTTCAGTAGATTAGATATTAACATTTTTATTTACAGAAATAATTTCATGTGTAGGTACGTAATGAGGCTATTTGATGGGGTCAGTAATTTAACTCAAATCTAAACAATTAAAATGATTGGGAATAGACAAACAGAAAATCAAACTTATATAATGATCCTTCAAACATCACCTTATTATATTTACCTTAGTTAGGACACGAATCGAGAACAAATTAAATAGTTCTTTGTTATATAACCTACCTATGATAACATGCTTCCGCTTAAATATTTAATTTAAATATAAACCGTGGGAGTAATTGATTCGGGTGTTATCACCCTTAAAAACATATTTATTTAACATTGTTTCACGTATCAACTAATTATAAAAAAAATATACTTACCGGCCGAATTGAGAACCTCCTCCTTTTTTTGGAGTCGGTTAAAAAGCAACCAACACTGTGCCATAAACATGAAAACTTCAGAGCGATTGTTAATATGTTTGTCTGTTTGTCAACAAAAACGTTTGAAATTGCAAATTATGTTATTAAAACGTCATACAAAAATCATATCTTGTGGATCATACCAAAAGCATCACCCCTAATAAGGTGTCTTGCAAAAAGATATCCTCATACACGTTTAAAATTATGCGCATTTGTTTCATAACTAGTAACAATTTAATAATTAATACGAAAAACTTATAAATACGTAATTAAACACGCCTTCCCCGCTTTAGCAAACAGAGCTCAACGCTGTCAGTTAATGTAATCTTCGAATGTCACGTAAGATCATTAGGAATAATACACTTACTCTATTTACCAACTTATCTCATGATGTTGTTTAAATAATGTATTTGTGCTACTGTGAATTGTGAAACACTAGCATGGAAATCTTTGCAAATATATATAAGTATTCGATTCTCACTACATGGTACTAAACTAAAGTACAAAACGTTACAACTATGGTGTAACCTTAACATTTAAAAATACAAGTAAATACATATGCAGTGCATACCTTTATCTGATAGTGAGGCTATAAGTTTTTATTACTTCGAAATTTATACCAAATTAAATTTCAACCTCCAATTATAACAAAGTAAATCATTGTATTCGTTAGTTATTTCCATTTTTGTTGCTATCGAAAGAAACAAGCAAAAATAATTCGAAGCAAGGAAACTCCAGTGATTATAAAACAATCATACAGTACTCCCAAACTGATAATGCGCATAGAAAAATTCGTCACTGTTCGGCAACTGTCATATTCCCCGAGCCTCCGAAGACGATAATATGTATATAGAGTGGTTAAATGTATTTTCTTCATGCATAGTTTATTAGAATTATGAGTTTTATTGTGGTTTTATGGTAAAAGAGATAAGTAACGAAATCTGTTTCGATAATTCAATGTAAGTTAATAGTGAGGATAAGCCACACGATTGCGAATATTTATTTGTTGTATTGATTTACTTGGAAAATTCTATACTTAGAACTATTAAAGTGTCTTACTGAAGACAAAGTTTATATTTAAAAAAAATATTTTCAAACACTGGATTGTAGAAATCTAATCATTAAAAAATAAAATCTCAGTCCAAAGGATTTACAGAATAAGAGATTATCTCTATTTCTGATATCGTAGAATGATCAGAACTTTCATTATGCTCTTATTAACTTTCACTTTCCCCACTGCTATCTGCTACCTGTGTAAATAATCATTTTATCGGAAAATTCAACTTTGAAACAAAACTAAGAAGGGTATGTAACAGCAGCTCTATATAATTCCATACAGAGATAAAACGTGAGGTCACCACCAATAAATAAAGACGACTGACGGATTTTTGAATTTTTTGACTGACAGGCTACCGTCACCTATCGCCCGAATTGTTTTCGATTGTGTATGACTCTGAATTGACTCCTATTTCTTTCGAACAAGGTGCAAGATGCAAGTGCATTGTTTAGGGCACTTACGATTCAATGATTCGGGGTGATTCGGGTGTTTCTGGAAATACGATAATTGGCGAAGATAGCATGCGCATTATTAATTTTGGAGTACTGTACATATTTATCATAATGAAACAAGTATTTTAAATGTTAAAATAAAACTTTTTAATATAATGATGTGGTAACAATCAAATCTAACAATTGATAGTTGCTACTAAGCGCCCTTGAATCGCAAACTATATATTATGAAATACTATCATTGCCACAAATAAAGAAAGAAAGAAAAAATATTTCACACTTAACAACTACTTATATTACTTAAAAAAATAGAATAATTTACATGGCAATCGGGTCAGACTCAGCCATGCTGTCGGGCTTTAACACCTGAACAGGGCTGATTTTCAGTCTGCCCGTGATCGATCGATTTGATATCCATTATACTGAAATAATGTATTTTTTGGGTTTTTAATAAATGTAAAACTTTTTAATACATTTACAGCCTACAAGAGCATTTTAGCAACAATTTCGACTCTACAATAGTTTAATATCTGAAAACATATTTTATTTCCAACATGACGTTAAACAAATACGAAGACACGTTGACCTTTTCTAACAAAAGTTTACTAGAAAATCGATGCGTGTACGCAGGCAAATTAAATTCAAATGTATTGTTTAGAAACCTGAACACACTAAATCTTGTAGCATCAAACATAGATCGCTCCGAACATGCTTATCTGAACAGGGGCTGCGTAATGGTGACATACAAACAACAACCAAAACACGATAGTAACATTTACCATGGCATTACGCGTTTTGTCTATCGCACTGAGCCACGATTATTTATGTCCCACTTATTTATACGAGATAACGTGAATATCTCGTATTTGTATAAGATGCGAGTTATCTTTTAATTCTACAGCTGTCAACGATGTCGGAGGCGTATCTCACATGCTCATTGTGTTCTTACTTCTTATTCCATTTAATAGATCAGCGTTACGTAAGAAAAGTACCTACACACAATCATCATCATCCCTATATACGTTCCCACTGTTGAGAGTTTGAGACACGGGCAATATTATAATGAGAGTACATGCCATAATCCACCACGCTGGCCAAGTGCGGACTGCGGATTGGCGGATGTCACATGTCGTCGTACTTTTGATTAGACATGTCGGTTTCCTCACGATGTTTTCCTACACACAATACTCGAAACAAAGTGGGAGATTTTTTAAATGGTCCTGTTTTATTTCGAAATTTTTCAATATTACTCTACATAATTACCAAAAATATGATGATTGTTTTTGCGTATAACATACTAATTGCGTGCGTATTTCTTTGTGTCAGTTATTTATTGTTGTAATTTGCAGTTATCACGATACGGTAAATGTGATCCAATCAAGCGACCCTTAAAATATTAGCTTGATAGAGCAACTTTAATGTGATAACTGCTTAAAGCTTAACTTATCAAAATTTAAAAATAAAGCTATAAAATAATTTATTATCACATATTAGCAATATTGATAAGAGATTAACTAGCCTAAACTAAAAAAAGATAACATATTAAAACCTAGACAGGTAAGTTGAATGTGAACTTAGATCATTTACTTAATGATCTAAGAATGTGAAGCATAAGTATAAATGATAAAAATAAATAGAAACCACAAGAACATCTTTTAGGTAATTACTTAATATAATCGCTACTATATATAAAATGACGTAACCATTACTATTACAACATACTATTTTAGCAAACATGTATGGAAGTTTTTACTTTAGATATGAAAAATACGCACAGCGCAGCGGCGATAAGAAACCTAAAATGTATCTATAGTATTACTTGTGACACACGGGTATTAAGGAATTAATAACAAACGAATATAAATATTTAAAAATATTATCAACTATATTTAATTATCCATTATATATAATAATAGCAGAACATTCTAATATAGATGATCTGCTATTATTATTCGCGTAAAAACGTGATATTAAAAACAACAAAATCATTGCATGGTTATTTAAAAAAGAAACAGTTTATGCTATTTTAACCCATTAGTGCATAAAGTTAATTAGCGCTTTTTTCATTATGATCACTATAATATATCATCATTTAGAGTATCTTTAATGATTAAATTACATAAAATATTTAGTTTATGTAAAAGTTCAGATTTTATAGCCCGTCCGATAAATCGGACGTTATGCATGGCGGACACAATTGATGTTAAAAGGAGGTTGAAATAAAAGTACGGATTTTATGAAGAAATTTATTATAAAAAGCAACAGAAGATAAACGTATTATAATGTACGATGTTATATGCCATGTGGTATTTCGGGTGAAGACCTACATCACATTTCTGACACTGAAATTTACTTTTTCCTCCACATTGGTTTGCACACCGACGTTCAGTACTTATTGGAACCAGCCTATGATCTTTACCGTCGTACCTCATTGTACATAATGGTTTCGCTGGCTTGTGACCTTGATGTGGTGGTGTGCCATGTGACGAAAGTAAGCTTCTTGCTATGAAACGTCTAAAAACGAATAAGGACTCAGTGTCTCTTGTGCAGCCATTCTTCCGAGCAAGTAACCAGGCGTTTACTACTGAAACGTCTACTAAATATGCAAATATGGGCCACCACCACTTCTTTATATACATTCGAGTTCTTAAATTTTCAACAGCCTGGTCGCATTTGTCTACTCCACCCATATACTTATTGTAATTTGAAATAAGTGATGGCTGAGGGACTTGCACTTTGGCTTTTTTTTTTACCAGCTGGTTGCAGATGCAATTTCTAGATTTTCAAAGTTAGTGGCTACTGTGACAACATTCTTATCATTCCACCGGCATACGAAGACATCATCAGCTAGTACCGACTAGCTGATGATGTCTTCGTATGCCGGTTACCGAATCGTAATAACCTCGCACCTCCTTCTTGAATTTTTTGACGTCTTTGACCGGGCAGTTCTCAGTGCGATTAGCTCTCAAGGCCCCTGTAGCATAATAGCCAAGCTCCTTCAGGTGTCTCATCAGGCTCAAAGACGTAAAATAATTGTTGAAAAACAATTTTATGCCACTGTTAGGCGGAAGTTTGCTCAATGTAATTAGGCTGAGAATCCGATCCGATCAGGTCACTGTCTTCGTCAGTGACCTTATCGGCATTCTTGATGGGGGGCTCAACGTAAATTATATTTTCTGTATAATCATCAACCTCCTCACACTCCAAAGCAGATAATATTTCATGAACTTGTAACCTGTAACAATTCAACAAAACACGACATGCAGTGCCCACAGTGCATAACGTGCGATAAATCGGACGGTACGAAATTCGCAAGCATAGTATTCAAAATGACAGTGGCTACGTAAAAATTACATTGAAAATAAATAGTCGAATAGTTTAGCAATCAAAATATCCATTTATCACCCATAACACTAAAAAAAATATAATAAAAACACAAAATAATCTTACCTTCGCCGCGAAGAATTTTGACCGCGTGCCGCCATTTTACGAATTGACAGCTGTCACGCATGCGCGTTAATATATTTTATAACAACAGTGTTTCCGAGTTTGAAAATATATTCAACAACTGTTTTAAAAAGATAAATCTTGAGTAAAATATATAATACACCTAAAATAACGATTTTATTGACGTCCGATTTATCGAACGTTATGCACTAATGGGTTAACACCATGTACTTTTCAACATTTGAGCTATTCAACATCTCTTTATTACAATGATCAATAATATTTTTCCTCTAAATTTCTACTAACCGAATACACATAACACATACAAATTTATTAATAAAAATCATTCATAATTAAAAAGCAAATAACCGAACTTCACTGCAATGTTACACGAATATTTAACAAATCTGGATTTATGTTTATCAATGGCTGATTTAGTTTACTTCTCGTTATCATTTTGCCGTCATCAGAGCCATGGACGCGACCCGTTTTGAACCATATTTATAATTTTTATGGCTTTTATGTGACTTTATGACATACAGTTTTATGACCACTCGATATGTAAATTAAAAAAAAAATGTGATAATTTAATAGCATTTTTATTGTATGGACTGCTTGGAGATTAAGCATATTCTCATTATTTTACAACAAACAACACGTATTTGTGAATCGATTAAATATTAATAATTTGAATATTAGATCGATCCGTGTATAATATATTCAAAATATTAGTTTATGAGTATGCGAACATTATTATCTTCAGAGGTTATGTGTTTTCCTAATGTTCGGGAATAATTATTAATCAGTAAAATCTGCAGCCAACCAGTATGAATTTCCAGTCATATACTTAGTATCGAATTATATGCTCATTATGCACATATTAGCGTACGTAAATAATAAACAGAATTTTCCTTCCATCCTTTTTCCATCCTATAATTCAGTCTAACTTCCCAAAAACACGTTAAAACATCTAAATACTGTTTACACTCCCGCGGTAGCCAGGCTTCGTGTAATCCAGTGACTACGCTCAAGCCTAACCTTATGTCAATCCAGCCTACTTTATAGTGCCGAAAGAGCTTTAAAATAAACCTCGGAATGTGGTGATAACAACATTTATCTTTTAGATTAGAAATGGAGACGTCTAATCCCCATTTTAAGAGTACTAAGTATTTGTTTAAATTATATATATTTCTAGATGATCTGTAGGGTAGAATTTTTTGTGGCTGAAGAGAGGAAGAACATCACACTACAACTACCATTAAAAACTAAAATATGAACAAAATGATAAGATATATTTTAATAAAAAAGATAGAGGTTAGATATTCTTCTTTGTCGATTCACTCTTGGCAGAGTGGTCGTGGTCACGTTGAGACGTCCACATCGGTGGTAGAGGCGGACACAGCTTTCCGCACGATCTCCCGCCATCTCTTCCTGTTACTAGACTGTCTGGCGCAGTCTGATACGCGAATTTCTACAGCAGATTTCACTTGGTCGGTCCAGCGCATTGGTGACCTGCCGCGCGATCTGATTCCTTCCACCTTTCCTTGTACTACTAGCCGCTCAATGGAGTTGCTATCTCGCCTAGACACGTGTCCAAAGTATTGCAGTATGCGCGACTGTACTACGGTCGATAAACGCTGTTTGATGCCGAGCTCTTGGAGTATGGACTCGTTGGAGAGGTTAGATATATTAATACATAAAAAATGTACAGTATTTCATTGTCAATGGTGTTACTAGGAGAATGTAGAGCTATGAATTAATTTATAATTAAATATATTATTTAATAATAAAGTTTATATTATTCTCAATCAACCCATAATTTAACCCCATCTTACAAGGCAAACGTTTGTAGCTCTAGCAAGCGTCGAAACGGATACAATCCAATACCAATGATTAATACCTACTTAATAGGTATACAACAACCATGTATTGAAAGCATCAACACACTGAACCACTGAATTTATCCACGTGCATATTGATCAAACTAGCCCTTCGCAGAAGCAACAGAAACTTTTCCCACAAGCACCGTTATATTTTCCGAAGACATTCTCTATGCGCGGCGCGGCAATCTGCGCTTCCCTCATTATTCCAAGGGCATACTATGAAACGCTTGTCAAACATCCGTTGTACAACGTTTACAACCACTATCGATGATCTAATGAATTCATTAGTTCTATTTACGTATTTAGTGGGTGCTTTACAGGTATTAATAGATGCTGGAACTTAGAGCCTTTTTGCGTGCTAACATTTGCAGTTTTTTGCAGATTATGTAAAATTGAGATCGGATTCAGATCCGGATAAAATTATATTACATTTTGTTCAGTATATACTTATAGTAATTGATACACTTAATAGAATAATATTCCATTATGAATTTTTCATAAAAAAATTGCAGTATAACAGTTTTTAAACAACGTTCCAGTACTACACCGTAAAAATAAGTCAATAAGTAGATATATTCAATTATTCACGTTTAATATCGCATATCTACAAAACAATATTTACGATTTTAAGCAAAGAATAGCTATCTTTCATTGACCATATAACTCAACAATATATTTATTTCCCACATTCTAAATAAAACAATAAATATTGACTACGGAAGCGGTTGTTATCATCTATTTGATTGAGGTCTATAAAATTAATTTTATCAAAGAGAATACCTAACATTGTATTTATTCAGTGACATATTGATTAATTAATAAACGTCGTTTTATTGCATTGAATGCAATATTCGAGTAGTTTTTATCTTTCATTGCATTTATCTACTTAATTATCTCTCACAGCTCACTTATGATTAACAAGCTATGGCCTGCAACGCGATTAATTGAAAACGCGTGAAATTTATTAGTTACCTATTATATTAACAAATGTAATGTTAATTATAATATTAAACAATTATTTGAAATAAAATATTATTATTCCCTCTACATTATGTCTGGGTCTGGACGACTTTTTTTACTATATCGTCAGCCCAGTCGGAATTAAGTCGATAATAATTATAATATCATATTGATATTAAAACAAAAAATCGGATGTATTATATTAAATAAACGCACCAATGAACAAAACTACAATATTACTCACAAACTCACGTGTAAAATTTCGAAACGGTTCAATGCGGCTTAAACGAATTCAGTATGAGCAATCCATTAACACGGGTCCGCTAGAACCTCCTAATTAGTGTCATTTGCACTATTTTTGTACGGGATAAACACAGCAGGGCATATTGTCGAACTGAACAAATTGGAAACAAATGGTAGAGAGTGCTAACTCAATTTGGATATCGTGTGAGCCATGAATGTTACACCATCGAGCATCGTTTAACAGTTTAGTTTTGCTACTGTATGTTCTAAATACTGTGACGTTTAATGACTTCAGAACGTTACGCGGTCGCAACGTTTTACAGTTTAGTTTTGCTACTGTATGGTCTACATAATGTGACGTTTAATGACTTCAGAACGTTACACGGTCGCAACGTTTAACAGTTTAGTTTTGCTACTGTATGGTCTAAATACTATGACGTTTAATGCTAATAGGTTTTTTTAATAATCACCCATTAGAGTTATCACCCGAATGGATGACTCAGCAATTGCTAGGCAAAGACAAAGTATTATTCATGCTTATCTATATTAAATCCTCTTAATTATATCATAGTTCAATTATTATTAATTACTAAATAGTAATATTTAGTAATAAATAATTATCTATAGACATGTATAGTATTTTAAAAAGTCGATATTTTTCAAATCTTACATTCAAGCATCGATACTTGGAAATTTAGTGATTGGAAGAAAAATTAAAATCACTTTCTCATCTCTGTAAAATAATATGTATAAGAAAATAAAATAAATTTAATGACAACAAACATTTTTATAAGCCCTCATAAAAAAATTAAAACACATTTGAATATATCAATAATTTCCACCAATTAATTACAAATGAATACAATATTTACGTAATAAATTAATCAAACGGATATTGAACACGAAAACCTAATCACATTAAACAACGTAATACGTAATCTCATAATCTCTTTGAAAGGTGCACAAATACCGACACTTAATGCGATAAAAGGAAATCTGTGTGTTAATCTCCGTAATCCACGGCTGATTCGATAAACGCCTATAATTAAGACATTATCGACATATTGTTATCCGTAATCAGATTTAACATTTGATCTACGTGACTTATCACTTTTGATTTTCTATGAAACGCACTTTTTCAAGTTGTGAATTATTTTACTATCGCACATTTTACTTTGAATTGAAATAGATTATCTGTTTCGAATTTGAGGAATACGATAATGCAAGATTGTGCATTTTAATTCGTTACCTAATTAGATAATCGCGTAAATTGATTTTTTCCTGTGGCTTTGTTTTATTAAAGTCGTTATCTGAATCGTTTTATATCACTGAATGATTAATAATATCTCTTAATGTTATTCCTCAGTGAGGCATTGTATGGATCAGCTAATTTATATTTTTATTTTATTACCAATTGAATAAGTTGAATAAGAAACAATCTCGGTCAGTAATAATCAAGGATATTCTATCAAGTCACGTGTAATCGTGGCACTGACTGTCTTTACCTACTAAGACCTACTTGTAAATATTTTATTATTATCCAGCCCAATCTATGTGTAGTGGATTTATAAGTTCGCAGTATCGACGGTCTAAACACTCCAGATAGGTGTACTCGATACATACACCATTAATTAATCAACGATAGATTACCTACAGCGATGATTATCTCTAACTTGCACTCGAATAGCGAGATTAATCGAAGTAACCCAGTTTACCCACTCGCGGTCGAAATAGTCGTGAAGTATCGTCTTTGAATAATACTTATTGTATTCGCAACGTACGTCATAAATTATGCAATAATGCATTTTATAAGGAGCGTCTACGGCGCAATATGGATATAACGTAGGAACTTGGAAACACACCGGGAACAAAAAAGCTATCAATGGGGCCGCGGGCTGACCGCGGAGCACATTAGATATTGTTGACAAAACTTCCTCTTCAATTAATATGCATCATCAGGTAATGTCGCGTACGTGCGCTGCGCCGAAGCCCCGCCGCCGCGCCCGCAGACTACATTTTCGCATGCGCGACACATCCATGCAAAATTTTAGGCGGGATGCGTTTGCTTATGTAAGAAACGTCCAGTAAAAGTCACCATACTTTCCATCGACGCCTCTTTGTCTTCACGGTTCATTGGCTTCGAGTTAGACAGGGATGGAGACGTTAGCGCCGATGCGTTTGGACAATGCACGACGCATTCGGTAAAAGCGGGTTTTGACGACCGCTGTCGCGCATTCCCATGCAAGGTATGCCCGCAGGAGCTATGTCGGCAATTTAAATATTACGGCTACTCAAAAACGTGAGATGTAGGTAGTAAGAAAACCCGTGTGGGCTCCGATCTCGCCGAAACTGAGATGCGCTGAATCGAGCCGAAAAAATTATTTTTATAATTATGAGGCGACATTTTTTCGTAATTAAATCGTACTTCTTGCGATGCTCATATGAGGCGAGCGTAATTAATAATGCCCATGAAAAACATCGCGTAGTCTCCGAACGCATCTACATGATGAGATTATGCGCTATAAAAATTCTCGGGGTTTTCGTTTTAATTTTGGTCGAATTAAGTATAGAGTAGTTGACATTTTGCGCACAGTCGCCCACGTCGAGCATTCATTCCCATGTCGGCACGGAAAAATAATATTCAAATGGATTCACGCGCGCGCGCCTCCGTCCGAATTTTGCAACCTCTTTTGATGCGCCCGCGCCGATTCCGGCAAATCCGTCGCGTCGGAAGTGCGTGGCGCGCGCCCCGCCGCCGCTCGATGTGTCGATATGCCCACATGTCGTTGACCTC
This sequence comes from Colias behrii, assembly GCA_029959065.1. Taxonomy (NCBI): domain Eukaryota; kingdom Metazoa; phylum Arthropoda; class Insecta; order Lepidoptera; family Pieridae; genus Colias; species Colias behrii. The sequence continues at coordinate 11,612,863 of JARWMC010000001.1, forward strand.
GATCAGGACCTCGATAAAACTTATCATAGACCGTTATTGGGCAGATTAAGAAGCCGCCCGAGATCTTAACCTCTAATAACTGGGCGACAATGAGCGAGCCGCGCCGCGCCCGCTCTAACTCGCATGTAAATCGAATCGCATTTGCATGTGAAGTGCGCGTCTATTTACATTTAATAGACGATATCGACTATGAATAAATTTATATATAATTTTAATATTGATACGTTCTTTTCCCACTTTAATTAGCAAAAAATTCACGTAGTGTAATGAGTTGGTAACTGTAACGAAAAAGTGGTAATGAGTGCGAACTATCGACATTAGGTATTCCCCTCACTAATCCCGTTGATACGTATACGGTCACACAATGCACTTATTATTCGACAGTTCAGTTTCTAAGTAAAGTGCATACAGATTGAATACAACGTTGAAATGACGTGTGCGTCTGTCCTTCGAATGTCTGAATATTAGTTTCAAAGAATCATGATACAAAGTAGAAAATGAATCGATTAGTATTGCTATGGATTATCCAAAGTAGTAAGCGTGCACGTGGCTGGAATATTTTAATAATCAAACCGTTGCCAATATTATATGGAACAGTTTAATGCGTATATTTTAAAGGAAAGTTTACTAAGCTGTTATCTGATGCGGCTAAAAATAATGTATCAAGGTTTGCTTTATATAAATATGTGTAATGTGTAATTTTAACAAATTCGGCTCGTAAATTGTAAAGGTTTTGTACACAAGATACAAAATTATATGGGAATTTAAACTTTTTTTAAGTATTCTGTTTTAGTTTTTACTTTTAGATGTGTAAATTGATGTCTTCATTAATTATATTTTTCAGACCAAAGGAAAATTACAATGAAATCTTATGGTCAATAATTAAGCTAATTTATGATCGCATTTAATTAAGAACACGTATTTAATTTTTTATTAACTCTAAGTTAAGCAGAAAGAACTAAATTTATATTAACAGGTACCACCATAACTCAGCAAATGACAATAATTATCGTAAAACAATTCGACAAATCTGGTTTTAAGATGGAAAGCATACAATCAAGGTTTTTGCTTATACTTCAAACGTGTCGGGAACTCAGAACAGAGGGATTCTGTTAAGGCAATTAAGTGAATCTTTCCTTGTAAGTGAAGCAGCGTATACCTGCATTTTATGATCCTAACAATGAATAAGAAATCCGGCTATGTCCTGCCATTGTTTATACTGTTACGTCAGTTACAATATCCCCATAAATAGGATCATCAGTTAAGCTTTGACGCCCGAGGACATTGTGAATACGTTCTACCTGATCTGTTATTTATGGCTAGAAAAAATTAACGGGATAAACTAACTTCTTTGCGACCCTTTCGGTTTAATTTGAGTTAACTTATCTTGTTATGCTAGAAATAGAAATACCTTGTTTTGGTGTTTGAAGTAAATTACGGTAGCGATTTCTTTACTATTTTGTTTTGTTTATTGCACTGAAAACAACAAATTTAGTAATTTCACAAAATAGATCGTCGTTGCCTTTAGACGTAGGCATAGTTTTTTCGGCTGTAAAATTGAACGAACATTTTCTAAGAGGGCTTTAGAAGAAGTCTTTCGTTGAATATTCATTCTCAATCCCCATTCATTTACTATTTTATATATTATATATTATATATACATTACTACCCTCATTCCCATAATCAATCTCACTTAATTAATCTGTTTTCATTGCTGTCTTTATCGCAACTATACGATTATAGACGTCCTCTTGTTTACAAACCACAGTCAACTTACACTCGGTTGGGATCGGCGTGATTCATTGACTATCTATCAATACGTACATCTCGGGCTCTGGAAGCAGCCACAAAACAGAGATTAGAGTTCGTTCACACAGGATTTTATTCCTCTGCATCAATATCGATGCGCGTATCGTTGCATGGCTCTTACTCATTTGTTGTTGTAATTGTAAAAGGGATGGCGGATGAGATAAGTGGGTCGATGACATTTGGCTGCGTCCGATTACTACGATTATGCACTTTGAGCGTTGAACTTTACTACGAGCTTTGATATACGACTAGCTTTGATAATGCACTTGATGCGTTTCGACTGATCTCGTGTGACCTGTGCGTGCGATGCCACCGTCTGTTGTGCATTGTACTCCTGCTCATGTGAGCATCGATGTATTGAGTGATCACTTCAAGGTATTAGTATGCACAGAGTGTAAAAACCTTATCTAATTACACATATTTATAGCAGACTTCCCCGAAACCTAAATTTATTGAATACGTAACATTCCATTTCAAATCAAATCAAACACTGATAATGAATTATTATCACTATCTTGTATAGAAACAATGAATGTTTAGGCTTTTGATTTTTAGTTGAATGCAATAAAAACTTTTATTTGGAAGGGCGTTTTTTAAGCGCACTCAAAAAGCGATGTACCTGTACCATTAAGTTTATGATCATTCCTTTCAAACAGGATAACTGTGTAAATTAAAAATTATTGTTAAAACAAACAATGGTAAACTCGTAACCACAACTAGTATACGTATAAATTCCCATGCCATAGATAAGAGAATCTATCTGAATGTAGAAACCACTATTACCACTATCGCATCCGTTGATAGCCGTACGATCATTCGTAATCTATTGCTTTAACCGAAAACACTAGCCCCTACAATACTGTAATTATCGTACACGATAAAAATAAATTGTGACAAATAATAAGTATTGAAAACATGGCTTTGAATCATAAATACACAGAACTTACGCACTTTTTTAAACTCTGTTTAACATAACATCTGAACTATTTTAATCAGTTACTTTGTATTCACATAAACAATCAATATAAAAAATAATTAGCTGTATATTTTGTATAAAAAAGGTTTAAATCTATATAGAACTCACATAATTATTATTATACAAATTACTTAAAAAAAACATAAGTTTTTAAACATTCTAATATAGAAATATGTTTAAAACTAAAATATTTGTTATACAATTTGTTAAATGATGTTTATTAACATTAGTACCTAAATCCAAAATACAATTTCCTAAGTTCTGAATCAGCGTTTCGATCAATTATTTCGTTGAATCGAAAATACCAATCTTAATCTTAAAGCGTGAATGACGGTAGATATACAGATACTAGATAGTGTCCCAAAGGTTACAATGTCAATTGACGTCGACTAAACCATAGACATACCTACGTTGTTCTAAACGTTTAATCAGCAGAGATTCTAAATATAGGCACTTATGCTATACCAACCGACATGCTGATGTCAGCAGACCTTTACGTAAATTAATGCTATGCGTGTAATTTTGAACTAATTAAGTTCGTGTTATTTGTTGCATTGTTTTATAATTTAAATGCATGTTTTATTTAGTTATGCATTCTAATCCTATGTGATGGTTTATATGGCATTCATTTTATTTTCTAAAAAAAGTAGAGATCCCTACGACACCCGCAATAATGTAAACCAAGGTAACTTTGATTTTTCATTAAATTCAATATATCCTGAAATACTTAAAAAAAAGTAAAAAGTACCAACTCATCATAAACTTCAGAAAATCCCGCGATACCATATCTCTAACTATTGTAGTTTGTCATTATAATTAGTTTTTATGATTAAAAAGTTAATTAAAATACCAGTTTATATTAATCCTTATCCAAATAAATTACTTAATATTCAAGGCTATTTCAGTAGATACAGATTACTTTTCAAATTATTCGAATTTCTTTCTTTCAGGAGATATTATCATATTAACAAAATTTAACACAAAAATGCGGGAGCCACTGAAAATGTAAAAAACCCGGGCAAAGCCGCGAAAAGTGGCTAGTTGATTATAAATGTGGATAACTGTTAATATCGAGAAGCAAAAATTAATCCAAAAAATTTACCTACTACTTCTTTCAGTGAACCAAATTGTATAATATTATTTACAAGTAATAGGTACCTATTTTGTAATATGCTTTTTATCATTGTAATTGCTTGAATATAAAACAAGTAAATCACATACTTAATAGATTCCATAGTTAATTTTCATTTTAGCAAACCTATAAATATATGAAAATTAAAAGACAAGTTTTATTAAATCGTAATCATGAAGAAATCGTATAAAAGCCAAGGCCACAGAATAAATAATTGAAACAATAAAATGAAGTGATAAATTATTTGTTGATATTGGAAAGTTACTTTTATAGGATACAAACGATTTGAGTTAACAATAAACATATCTACAGGAAGGGCAAAGGGTATCGAACAGGATTAAGGGACAACAGAACATCGTATAGGTATATAAAAAATATAGCTGTTATATAAAATAAAAACCCAGTTACTTAAGTGGTTAAAAATAATACATCACAGCTTCTTATTTATTAAGAAAACAACTCATCACGATAACTCACGAAAATGCATGCATTATAGAAGAAAATCCCTTAATTATTCAACTTTAAACAATGTTTTTGAAAACAAAATGTAATGTTCTCGTATATATTTAACAAAGAGCATCAAATTCAGCAATATATATTTTATAAATAAATAGTAATGATAATGAAAAAAAATCAAGTAAAATCGCTGTCTGATAATATAAATTTCAGCCCTACAGTTATCGAAGTTCTATCGAGTTTAATACATATTTAATAGCAATAGCAATGATTTGATTCTTGGATAATTAAAGGTTTTCGTACGTCTACAGTCTACATGTAAATATACAAGATTCTACACTAATTACGGGAACGCATCGCTACACTAACAAGTAACAGGCCTAACTTATCGCGATATCACTTTCTGATAAATATGTAATTATTCTATTTTTTCGTCACGTTATTTATGTGAAAATATTGCGTTTGTTAAATGGGATGCAATTAGACATTCATGATTTTGCGATACGATCGGAAATTAAATGTATTTTATTAGGTAACGGTTACTGAATTTAAGATTATTGATACCGAGAAAAAGTAAAATGAAGTGAAATTAAAGCAAAAAAATAATTCGCATACAAATGTAGAGTGATAATGTAGAGACAACAAAGGTAAGGTGTAGTCCATTTAAAACATTTTAACTATCAAATAATTGGAACTTGAATTCATAAAAGTTAGTTGAATAAGAAGTTCTCACAAATAAAACTACTTACATTCAAAATCTTTGACAAAAAAAAACTTAAAATGATATTTTTCTCAAAAACATTATAAAATTTGCAAAGCGCACGCCAAGCAAATATCTCCAATTAATATAAATAGTCACTAATTTAAAAGCAATAAAATGGCTTTATTATTTAATTATTTCGTAGTTAAGTATTGTAGGCCCGGTGGGTAGTCGTGTGTGTCACCGGCCCCTAGGGCGAAGCAGGGATGCATTCATTGTTCTTTTATCCTATAGTTTTACTATATTTTCCCTCAGCCCCCGGAATCACAGACACAATAGAAAATCTATTGTGTCGTGGCCCGATCGGGCCGCTCGGTGGTCAAGGGGTTAAGTTTAAGTTTTTTTAGGAATAGTTTAATTAAATCAAAGAGATGTCACTCACTGCCACATTGTTGTACTTAGAATAAGATTTTTTTCCCCTTTCTTTTAATTGTCTTTGCTTTTTTTCGAAATGTATCTCTGCCATGTGATGTGATATTGACAATAAATTTGTTTAATTTATTTTAGATATTTAGGTACACCATGAAGGAAGATTAACAGGGTTAGTTTAACCACAGATGACTTAAAAATTAATTAAATCAAATATCTTTACACTAAGATGAAAGATCGAAGAGTAACAAGATATATTCACAGATTACTCAATAGTTACTACGGCTACAGCTGTAAGCTAATAACCTAACTCCTATGTATTGTTTTCTCTATGATTTATCTTATAGTCCAGTCTGTGGGGAAATGTAAAAGCCTCTGCTCTACAAAAGGTGGCGTAGAAAATGTTTTGAAACAATATTGTTTAGGTATGAAAGGTTAATAAAAATCCAAGTTCTCGACCTTGACGGACCCAGGCGCTAGCCGCCATCTTGAATTAAAGGTGCTAAAATTAGGTATATCCATGTCCCCTCCGTACAAAGTTACTAGAAAGCGTGCTCCAGCGTCTTCGATTTCTTCTGGTCATGACGACGAAATTTCATGGTTGGAAACTAAAAATACAGACAATGAAACAGAAAATTTCAGCGACGATAATGAAGAAGCCACCATTAACCAGCCCGGGCCATCAAAAAGAATTAAAATATGATGGCTGTACAATTTTTAAACAAAATTAAAATTATATGATTTCTGTAAATATTATTATTTCCGTCGCTTGTAACTTTTTACCTTTAAGACTTACAGAATAATCATGTGTGCAAAAAATGTAGGTAATTTTGTCTTCTTTGAACCCCTCATAGACATTTTTGTGATTTAGTAAACAATTGAGAAGTTATTTAAAATATACCTAATTTTAGCACCTTTAATTCAAGATGGCGGCTAGCGCCTGGGTCCGTCAAGGTCGAGAACTTGGATTTTTATTAACCTTTCATACCTAAACAATATCGTTTCAAAACATTTTCTACGCCACCTTTTGTAGAGCATAAATACCTACTGACTGGATTATTAAGTTTTATTATTGATGTCTTGTTAAAGATTGATTTGTTTGTTTATAACGAATAATCTCTGAAACCAGTCAACCGATCATTATTATATCAGAAATTTACATTTACTATTTTTTATATTACACTAAAGCAGTCTTTCCCAACGTGGGCGATAACGCCCCCTTGTGGGCGCTGCAGGCCTAAAGGGGGGCGGTAAGAGACCCAGAAAAAAAAGGGGGCGTTGTGTAGGGCTTTGGGGTCGATTTATAATTTCATCTACCTAGCTAGGAAGACTTTTAGACGCCGACTGAGCTCTCGACTTCGAGAGTCGACATCTTGTGAACATCAACTAATATTAATTATTAAGATATAGCTCAAACTCGGTTCGATATAATAGACCGCGGACAATCATGTTTTAACAAGTTTTTGTTAAATAATCCGATTTGTACATTCCTGTATCAATCGGCTGGTTCTATAATACTTGTTCTTGCTTGTCGAGTACGATTGGGCGTCGAATGAGATAAACGAGTTTAAGCACGTTTGTCTTATTCCTGTTGGTGCGTGCTGCTTATGCAATCCTATATAAACGACGTAAATTTATTTTATTTTCATTTGCGGTTTCGCGCATAATAGATAAGCAGTACTTGATTTCAACACTTACGTATTTCTCAAAACAAAACAATGTCGGAAGTAAAAAAGAAGAGACGGCAATACTCTGCGGAATATATTAAATTCGGATTTATTGAAAATCCCACAAACCCGTCGTCGCCTTTGTGTCTTCTATGTCTAAAAACATTTTCGAACGAAGCAATGAAGCCTTCAAGACTGCAAGATAATTTGAATAAAATGCATCCAGATAAGAAAGACAAGAATGTAGCATATTTTCAAGACCTAGAGAAGAAGCATAATACTCAGCCAAGTTTATCAAAACTATTTTCGGCGGCTGCTCAGCAAGATGACGACGGACTTCGAGCTTCGTACAATATCTCTTTGTTAATTGCTCAAAAAAGGCAAACCACACAACATCGGAGAAGAGTTAATATTGCCAGCTATAAAGGAAGTAATAACTGCTGTGCTTCATAAACCGGCCGCAGATATTATCCGAAAAATTCCTTTGAGTAATAATTCTGTGCAAAGACGAATTGATGAAATGGCTGAAAACATTGAAGAATCATTGTGCAATCATCTGAGGACTAGTCAATTCTCAATTCAGCTCGATGAGTCCACTTTACCAACTAATGAAGCGTTGTTGCTATCTTACGGGAGGTTTATTAAAGATGAGAAAATATGTGAAGAACTATTGTTTGCCAGAAATTTGGAGACAGATACAAAAGGCGAAACCAAATTCAATACATTGGAAAAGTTTTGTGAAGAGAAAAAGATTCCTTTGAAAAATATTATATCAGTTGCTACGGATGGCGCTCCGGCTATGACAGGGCGCCATAAAGGCTTCATAGCATACTTAAAGAATAAAATTCCAGATGTCCTTGCTATACATTGCGTTATTCATAGACAACATTTGGTTGCTAGAAACTTAAGTGAACGACTATTTCAATCACTGCAATATGTCATCAAAGCAGTCAATAAAATCCGTAGCAGCTCTTTGAATGATAGATTATTTCATCAACTTTGTGCTACTAATGACGAAGATTTCAACCGTTTGTTGCTTCATACTGAAGTTCGTTGGCTGTCAAGAGGCAATTGTCTGATGCGATTTTACAACCTGTTTGACTCTGTGATAGAGTTCTTGGAAACTAAAGATACAGAACTGCGCAACAAGCTCATAACATCAAAGAATGATATAGCTTACATGACAGACCTGTATAAATTGTTCAACGACATGAACCTCCAACTGCAAGGCGATGAACTAAATTTAATTAAAACAAAAAATGTCGTTGCTGCTTTCGCAGCCAAACTGCTTCTGCACAAAAAGAATATGGGCAGACGTGAGTTTCACAATTTTCCGAATTTATCGGTATTCTGCAGTAACGACGACTTGTTTGCCTACTGCCAACATTTGGAAAACCTCCACATTGACTTCACCGAACGATACCAGGACATTTTAAACTTGGAAATACCAGACTGGGTGTTGGATCCATTTCAAATGTCAACACAGCAATGTCACCTCAGCTGGAAGAAGAACTTATAGAATTGACAACAAACGAAGAAACAAAAATCAAGTTCAAAAATGGATATCAAGAATTTTGGCTACAAAAACCGATCCCGCAATTGTACCCTGGATTGTGGTCAATTGTTCAACGATTCTTGATAGCATTCCCATCGTCATATTTGTGTGAACGTGGATTTAGTGCTGTGGCAACGCTGCTTATTAAAAAGAGAAATCGTTTGCGTGTTACCGAACGTGGCGACATGCGGCTGTTTTTGAGTAAATTGGAACCTGATATCAACAAACTTATTGAACAGCATCAGATTCAACCTTCACATTAGTTTTTATATAAGAATTGATTATGTTTGTTTTATTTTCAATAAAAGATACTCTGTCCGAATACTATAAAATTGCATTTCAATAATCAGTTATAAGTACTTAGCGGTTTTTAAGTATGTTTAAAAAGGGGGGCGTTAAAAAATAATTTATTCTTAAAGTGGGCAGTAGACAAAAAAAGGTTGGAAACCCCTGCACTAAAGGGTATGAAGAGGCTATTTAAATGTTGAATGTAACAAAACCATTAGAACATATTTAGTAAAACATAATTTAAATTGCTTTCATAGGTTAAGCTCAATCATTAATGAGCATAATTTATTAACGTTTCATGAGACAAGCCCATTTGCTATTGACAATGCAATAAAAAAAATGCAATAAAGAATCTATAGAATACATACTTGGGGCGTGATCTACAATCGATATCGAAGCCTAAAGTATATTTTTTAGAATTCTTGTCTGTTTGTCTGTATATGTCGAAAATAAAAAAGTATTGCATGGATTTACTTCAAATTTTGCATGAATATGACCAACAGGTCGGGCCAATATGTAGGCTGTATATCATCACGCCACCAATAGGAGAGGAGCAATGCGGGTAAAACTTCGGTCCCTAGTACGTAATAACATCAATACAAAAGCAATATTCTAATCCGTCCCCGTAAGGACATTTCGCGTAAACAAAGCATTTGAAATTTGAATGTGGGGGTACACTTACATGTGGGTAGGTTAATGATAGCGGGCTTCCGCTGCGTCACACCTGAGAGCGTCTAACCGCCACTGGATATAGATACCCCTCGGGCGTTACCCCGCACCCCTTAATTCAACGCACTATGCGTGGCGGTGATATGGAGCTGTGTTTACCGCCTAAATTTATTCCCACGCAGGAACTTTAGTTTTGTGGATGTTGTTTTCGGACGTCTGCAACTTGCGTTATGAGCATCATAATTGATATGGTAAAAATTATATTTTGACATAAATCGCTAATCAAACGTTGAAAATACTAGTCTTTATTCCAAGTAAGTTTCAAGCTGATAAAACATTTTGATGATCTTATTAGTAACTGTGCAATATATTTTTTTATATGTATAACAAGCTTGTAATAGATGCATAAGAGTCCAACCTATCATTAAATAACTTATCACTGTGCTGTTGTCATAATGGCTATAATGATAGTTTTCATATCGCAAAACTATGGAAGTGATAAAGTTAATCACTAAATTAGATATTGAATTATTCCGATAATACTGCATTATAAGTGCATTCAATTGATCGCAGATAAAAGATAAGCGTGTTGGAAATTGAAGTTTTATCAGCTCTATGTCATTACTTCGAACGCATTACAAAAGGTTTTTGAAGAATAAGTAAGAAGTTCAATTAATCCTAATTTGCCCGCTAAGATTAAACTTGCGATATGCCATTCTATAAGAACCCTTTACTTTCAATTCCCTCCCTTTTAAGCCGCTTTAAAAGAGTTTGACAAACACGGGGCTAATGCGTAACGGAATTATTTGGGCACATCGGTTCATTTTATTAGCTGTATCTACGTTTAAATTATAGTGTTCCGTGGTAAAATATGTCGGCAAGACATATTTGTGTTGCGTTATTAGAAAATATTACAAAATGAAACTATTTTCTTACTTTTTTGAATAGTTTCCACGCATTCAATGCCCATACACCTGTTAATCTAGGAAAAATGGTTGCCTGTAAAGTCGGTTTTACGGGCGAAGATTTTACGTGACAACGTCTTTTTCTCGGTAGAATATTTATGTGCTGCGCGCGCGGCAGACCGCGGGCCTCTCTCTCGTTCGGTGACTCATCGTAACGTTACCGAGCGTTACACTTTTTCATAAGTGACTCCCAGCCGCAACCTAATTTAAGACGTTGTCACGTCAAAAATATGTATATTTATGCATATTCAAATTATTTATTATAAAATATTATGTTTTACCACATTTTTGCATCCATTCCATCAGCGCATACGCACCCTTATCGAAGTATCGATACCACCGGCCAATGTAGCCGTTACAGCGCATAGATTTTTCACGTGAAAAAACGACAATTATTATAATGATCGTCCTAGTATGGGATCCCGGCTTGTTTATGCAAATATCCATTCTAATTAAGAGGGAAAATTATTTTTCAACGTAGTTTGCATGCGCTATGCCGTATGCGGCGGAATCGGAGTAAAAACTGCGCAGGCGATTGTAATATGGGGAACGGTTCATTGTCATTGGAATAAGTAATAGAATGGAGAGTTGACTGATCTGTTGATACTTACAAACATTGAGGTTTTTATAACAACACGTTCATTACTTTCTCGCTTTGCTTTTATCAACGAAACAGATTTTAATCGTCTCATAATGTGTGTATCATTTCAATTAATTACTTCAAATAAAGATTTTTTATCAACTACACATCTTTGTTTGATTGAATAGTTGTCTGCTGTGTAGTCTCTAAGTCTAAATGTAAGATATTCAGTAAATATATGCAAATGAAATACCAGTTACGTATTCGACCATCAGAAAAATCCCTCATTTGAATTATATAATGATTATAATATCTGTTAACATCGTTCACATGTAGTCAATTAAAGGGCATCTTTTTGTTGAACATTATATATTTAAACATCATTAAAATGTTATATTGCGTTATATGTTTATTCTGGAACCGTTGCTAGCGTTCCTTCATTAACAAAGCTTTGTCGAACATTTGATGCGATTCCAGATTGTCGGCCGATAGTTCAGGGCGTGGAATTAATTACTTAATACCAATGCGTGCATAAACGCGTGCGATTTCTAACGCAATACCGCAATTATGTATTTTTTAACGCACTAGATAGCGTTTTTGAGAGCTTATCGCGTCGTGCGCATGAACCGAAACGATATTTATGAATAAAATCGTATCGTGTCGAAGCTATACGAGATAAACACATTTATGGGTTTCATTTAATAGTATATTGCACGTCAATTATGTTGCGGATAACATAGCTTATGAATAGATCAAATCCTCGGTGTGCGTTGATGTATGAAATTTGTTATCAGTGAGAAATGTAGGAAAAAGCGCGGGAAAAAGTTTATTGTAAGATAATCTGTTTAAATTCTATATATTTTTTATGATTGTAAAAAAAATTCATAGTTTTAAGGATTACAAATACAACCCAAAAGTTAAACTTTAGAAGCAAAATCTCCTACAAACGCACATTCAAAACAAAATAACGAAATGTTAAAAATTATTAATTAAAGTTAAGACAAATTCAGGAAACATACTGTATACGTTAATTTGCGTGTTTAAATAAAGTAGGAAATTTAATTATTTAATCATTAAGTAATTATAATTCTTTCGTTTCGTTTGTCAAATCTATTCCAGTTGTTTACAGTTAATCAGTTATACATGAGTTATACATTTCACAATCCATCCAATATAGATATTAACACACGGTAAACACCAGTGTACATTACAAAATCCGTCCAAATTAACATGTACACGCATTATCGCTTAAGTACAGCTAGTCATGTCATTTCAAATCCAGTGACCAGCATGCAAGTCAAATAGCCGTGCGTGCGTTTTCCAAAACCACTTCCTCCACGCATATGATGTATAGAAGCGACATGTGTGCGTGACAAGTGCACACATGTCTATCTCACTTTCATGTGATCTTATCAAAGTCTGTAATAATTTTGCGAAATGCTGCTTTTGGCGAACTATTGGATGCAGTATGGACAAATTGGAAGCACAAGAAGATATAGAAGTATAAGAATGTTCTTTATTGCAGTATTCTCTAGTATGCAAAACTGATCTCTAAGTGTAGCTCAGCTGTACAACTAACTGTGCAGGAGTACAACTTTACTAAATAGTTTTAATTAATATCTAGATATTGTCACTATTTTATTTTTTAATAGGCAATGATATTATGTGTGATAGGTAATGTTAATTAATCTTCCCGAACCGCATAACAAATATATTCTTTGCCTGTTTAATGTGAAAACAATATTCCTTATTTGATCGAGCTTCCTGAATATTAAAGTTTCCAGGAAAATCTCATAAATATAAACACAACAATTTTAGTAAACAAAGCAACATTACTAAAGGTTATGATAGTACATATTCCTTTGATATAATTAGTAACTGCTTCACTCAACTGTTATTTGTTACCCCGTGAGGCCATGACTCTTATTTCTTGTGAAAAATCAATAAAAAATAAAAACTGCAGTCGCATACGTAATCGCTAATGCCGTATAAATATGTATTTGCATAGCATGTGTTTAACAGTGGATTACTAATATCTGCATCATAAAAACATTGGCTTATAGTGTGCTTATAGTAACCATCGACCTAGGGTTGTCAACTTAACGATTTATTGCATGAGAAACAAAGTATTATGTTAAATATATTCTATATGGACAGGTTGATAATAAATTCGACGTAATGGGCATTTTATAGAAAACAATCATTAAGTCGATCGAATATCTTTATGATTTGATATGCTTTATATTCAATATCTTACACTGATTAAAAAAATGTTTAAATAGTTTAATACCTTCCGTTCTGTTTGACTTATGATGTGTCTATGTGTTTATAAATAACATCTATTAACCATTAAAATAAACGTGCCTATAGCCGTATATCTATGATGTTTCACATCAAAACGTTTCTTATAATAAGGTATCAACTATCAACGTATCAAAATATTATGTTTCGCAGTTACCCTAACGTGGTCACGCACACATAATATGCGGGCACACATAGACATTAGTGGCCATCAATATTCGTCTGTTTCCGTCATTTCCCTGCGCAGTCGCCGATCGCGATGATTGCTCACGCGTTTCGCATCACTCACCCCTGCCCCTGGGATAGCACACACAATTTACATAGACTTTACTATGCACCTCGAAATGTTTTATAATAGAAAATGGTAATCTAGATACGTACGCTGCACGAAGAACCATTGACGCATGCGCTTAGCTGATACAAAGTGATATTAAGTCTTTAATTATCTTTTAACTATGCTCGGAATACCAGCAATCGTGCGAGCAATGCGAAGAATGTCTAGCGTAAACATTATAAGAAACAAGCGTGTTTTTATACAAAAAGTTAAAGAAAACGACTTAACATACATACAATCCGACTGAACGGAATAATTCGCTCAAAATGTTCCTTATAATTAACAATTGTTTTCCACAATTGACCAGACTTGTCCCATGCGACAACAATGAGCGAACACCAAAGAATTATGGAATACAAATTGAATTAAACAACTCCCAGGTATTAAAACGTTTAACAAATGCGAAACGCACATGGCCTGGGCGTGTCATGTACACAGCTCTCACCCCATTGTTTATCCCACGATTAAAACCAATTCAAATACTAACTCGCACTCAAAAATTAAGCTCGAGTGGTGCTACGGAATCCTTTGTTTTAGACACAATGCACACTTGGCGCTACAGCGAAAACTGTGGACGGTTTTAACGATTATATACGGGGCCATGTTAACATGGGGCTTATTTTTTAGGTTATGTGTAACTATAGTTCACATCTATTGTTTGTCTATTATAAACTATCAGAGAGACTGAGTGTGAATTTTATTTTGCTTTTATCCTCCAGGGTATCTACCCTGGCATTCACAATTTACGAATGACAAAAGCTTCAAAAAAATTACCAGTATAAATCATCTGATTTAATTATTATTATAAATACTCTTTTTATAAATTATCTTGTAGAGTTTAAGTAATTAGACTCATTTTTTAAATGACTCTTATACATTAACAATCAATTACACTGAATGAATATTGTTATTCGATTTTTTTGCTAATTTTAATTTTCGCTAAGAATGCCACGCAAGTTTTCAAAACGCTCCACATTTTTACTTCAAAGGCAACGCTAAGCATGGATTATAAAGTGGGGTGTTCGTTATGAACTCTTCAGGCTGCGCCGGCGCAGACGACAGCTGAGCTCTTTGAGAATTTTTAGCAATTAACCACCCTATTGTGCCTTTATTAGCGATGTATGGTGATTGCTATCACCGACTTTCCCCTTTGACAATATATGAGAAATTAATTTGTCATTTTGATGTAGAGGACAGTTACAGCTTAGGTACTCCATAATGAGTGCCTGGAAGTTTTATAACGGTTCTCCCTTTATTACATATCAAAATTATGAATACTATAGAGCATATTATATTATAACTTGATAATTTTATAACTTATTCTACTTGTATATAAACCGTTGCAATATTCACAAAAACTTCACCTCCATTATAAACAAAGGCAAGACACAAGTCGAACATTAAGTTCCCAAATAATCCCCTGCATTACGATACCAGAACTGAAATCGTGTTTGGTGGTAATGCAAAAAGTGGTCCGTAATCACAGTGAGCGTTACATGTTGCATGTTACATTTTACGCATGCTTTATCGTCAATCAATAATTAATATCTGGAGGCTGGACGGCTGAGAGGCTCCCGGATTTCGCGGAGAAGCATGAGAGCCGTTCGAGTAATCGCACTGGCAAAAAATGAAAATGAAACAAATACGAAATACTCCATTACTGATACGGGTGGCGTGGAGTCGGCGTTCGATTTTATCGGAAAATTATTTGTGATTTTAATTAATCAATATTGCGAATACGAGATTGTATTTTGCAAGATGTAATGTTAGTGACAGAGTGATAGAATGCCACGATTTTTTTATGTCTTCCGACTTTACTTTGATTATTTGCAATTAAGAATTTTTTTTTTGTTGCTATTGAATACGTTCAAAGCTGTATCTTTTTTTAATAACGGTATTCATACATCAATGCAACGTCACATGAACGACACAAATGTGATTCTCAGTTAACTCACAGATGACTGGAAGTTATGTGTTCTAGACTATTCCTCCATAATTCTATCAAAATGACATTAGTCAAGAACATTAGACGTCATCTCCACACCATCCCTATGCGCTGCGCCGCGCATTATGTATGCAGGGCGCGGCGGGCCGCAGGCCACGTCAGCTATTTGCTCGTGACCAGAGGGCTAAGCCATTCAAGGCTATACGGGGCCAGTTTTTGGCCGCTTTTGACTTGATCCGCCACTTCAACGCCCCTGCACCCGCTACGCACCAACTTTCATCACGCTTCCGAGAAAACGGATTGATCGACAATACATTTCCTTAAAAATGAAAGCAAAGTGGAGCATTCGTCAGTTTTTACGCGTCACACCGCGTGGCAAAAACGCTAATGAGCCTTTTTCATTGATGGCTATGGGAATGGAATGGTACACTGATATCGGCAAATTAATTTTTATTAATTACTTTTTAATGTTCTTTGAATGCCAGGCGACGAGACGTTGGTGTTCCTTTTGCAGAGATTCGTGTAAATTTTTACTTTTGCATGTGTCCAAAACATACAAATAACGATATGTAAATGAGATGGGTAACATAGTGATAGATACACCTGGAAACTAGATTTAGAGTAATTAAAAAGGATAAGAAGACTTTGTCCACATTGAAGCGAAACTAAAAAGATGACTCAATATAAAATTAACGTCAAAGTTTCTTCCCCTAACCTTCGGAAGGTACATAGACACAATCCGACACAAACATACACCGTTACTTAACCCGTATCTCCATCTTAACAGAGTTTGCACAATCGTAGTTACTTACCGAAAACACCCGTCCATTATTAATTGCACTCAGGTGCTAAGATTATCCTTATTAGGGTACCGCAAAGCTCAAGCTTCCTTACAACACGGCATGTATTAATTTAAGTAATATATTGGATTACAAGCGTGATCTAACAACACTGTGATTTGTACAATATACAATGGAATATGAGAGACAGAATGGGGAAAAAAGATAAAGACAGATCATAGACTATGGCTATTAAACAAGACATTTTTGCTATTACAAAAACACCAAGACCGTGGTAGAATAAAGAATAGCAATTTATCAACTATTACTCAATATTAATATAATAATTTAACGAAAAAGTAATTTATGTCAAACGAGTTTACGCAATACCATATTAGCACTGTTGTTAAAAAGTATGTCGTTCCAATTAGTTATTTATTTACTTTAAATTGAACAACAAATAGGTTTTATTATTACACCGGAACTTAATAGCATTTCCAGTGGATTAGGTAAGTTGAAGTAGTCGGCGATTTCAGAACGGATTGCGAAAGTTTAAATTAAAAACCGAATTGGCTTTCTGAGGCACCTCGCTCCCCGCCCCGCGCGGTAATTGCAGCGCGCGCGCAGATTATCAGAAGCAAGTGCGTTCGATAAGGCGAGCTCACGAATGCGTGTTATTAAATTTATTCCTTTTTCGCCAGAATCTGCATAATGAGGGGGGCAAAAAATACAGGTAATCGCTAGATTGCGAGTCCCCTGAAGTGATGCCTTTGTTTTGCATGTACGCAGGTTTCGATGAATATATTAAACTGCTTTAAATTATAATGGCAATGCCACGAGATCCTTTGCAATGATCGATACAACGTGCCTTGTATAATCTATATCTGGGTTTCATTATTGTAGTAATGTGTCATGATCGCCCACGTCGAAGGGAATCCTCTCACGTAGCAAATATAAACGAGCTAAATATTTCTTTTGTTGATATTCTTGCGACTCATAACTCATTAACATTATAAAAATTCTGATATCGATAAATTGACAGTTAATTGCTAGTTTAACTTTCAGTCAATGTCATGGTTGGCATTCTATGGGTTGCGAGATATTCATCTCTACGTTGTTTTTTTTTTCAGTGGAGTAATTGTTGATCTAATCAATTTACTGTATTAGTAACTCTAACTACCTATAACTGTGCTTATAACGAGGAAAACTGCGTTGGTAATTATATCTGTACCACCACAGTGTGGGTACTGCAAATTATCTCCGAGTTGAGTATGTAGTACTTATTACCATTCTTGATTTTTCGAAGCTCATTAACGCTTAATACTTCCAAAATTTGTCTCAGGTGCTCGTGAGAAATTTGCTTTGTAACAGGATCGGGGTGTAGTAAAAAAGTACCGCGCGTGTCGTCAGCGGCCGTCCGGCAAGTAGTCCGTAAATTATGGTTAGTTTTTGGCATCGCCTGCGCAATGCAGCCTCACAGCTTTTCACATTCACTCCCCTCGCCCCGCCGCCTCACACGGTCACAGACCCCGCGTCAATCTCGACTACTTATCCGTCCGCATCCATTATATTAATCATTTTTCCAAAAAACTGCCGAGATCCCATCGCGGCCGGGAGCGGAGCTTTCGAAATTTAGAATTGACAAATCGATATCGCAAGATATTTATTGAGGCATGTATCGTTCGGCCGGTTCATTGTGACGCCAAAATTAATCTCGGGGTTTAGCTGCGTCACAAAGGCTGCATGCCGGCGCGTACGGTGGCTATTACGGACACCACATTATAATTACCTTTTTAAATAGTTTTTTCAGATCTCCATATTAAAACGTCAATGTAAATAACTTGTTAGCCGCAATCTCATTTCTGGGCGATTGGATATTACAATAGTGTACGTGATTTGAGAAAGGTAACGGTGTCGCCGCTTTATCCGACAGATGGAGCTTATTACAGGCGGAGCGCGTGCTCGACAAGGCTATAACACACTAAATAGTCAATATCGAAACGATCAATTTGTTAATCGAAAACTAACTCGAGTCTCGATCGTAAATGTTGCAAGATATAACTGATACATTTTTATGTCTGTCTACTAATCTACTATGTAGTCATATACTTTGCAGTTTAACAATGTTGATAGAGCACAATTACAAGAACTTTTATGTCGTATTTATTGATCTTATTTCTACGTTAATTAATTTACAAAAATAACATTACCTATGCATTATTGTGAAAATATTTGTAAGATATTAATAATAGCACCTTAGAGTAGTTCGAGTTATTCAATAATCAGTTAAAATTGTGTTTTGCGGATAAGTAAAAATATTACGATAATACATTAAATTGTTGAAAATGTCCAAAATAAACAATCGGCCTAAGGTAAAATGTTTGATGGTAAAACTTGAATCTCTTTTACAACTCTACAATAAACTCTATGGTAGCATCTATCGCATATCTACCCTTAAAAATGGTCACATACAATGTGGTATTTTGAAAGCTATACGAATACAGTATTAATCGTTATCAACTTAAATATATTAGTTACCTTGAACATTTCACGCAAATTATGATAATCCTTTACACTGTATAATTTAAATGAATATCTCAACAGTTATCGGAAAAACGCACTCGAAAACGCTCTCACACCGCCCGCTCTCAAGCCTTTAATAAAAACGCATACAAATCCAAGTAATTCTGTCTAAAAAATAGTTAAAAACCGTCCTAATCAAATGATTCGGTGTCAGCGTAGATACAACAATAAATATCTTAGTTGTACGTGTGGAATTGCACGGATCTATCTATTATGAGTCGTCATCACTTTTTGTGGACCGTCCAGCACGCGCCGACTTTCTATGTACCAAGCATCTGGATATAATTTGTTCGGTTTTTTATTTTCGCGCCGAAATTATGTTAGTCATTGTCGGCGCTGATAACGGTCAGTTGGTTGGTTTGGACTTGGTTTAGATACATAATGGATTTCTAGGTATTATTGCTGTTTAAGATTTCGTTAAGGCGTGCATTCAATGCAACGTTATTTGCAACCGTTTTCAAGAGCAGGAAATAATCAATGCGACTGTATGTTTTTTTGCGATTATTCAGCTAATTATAAATTGATTGTGATATTTGTTTTTTTTTTATTACTTAGGTCCTAGGAACTCCTTTTTGCTCTTACGCGTTGATATGATTCGGTAGTGCATAATTGATATGAAAATTATAACATTCAATATCCTGAAATCTTCGTAGCAAATATTATTTTGTTGAGTGAATGATACTGGTACTGGTATTTTCCCATATTAAATATTGATATCATGTAATAATAATATCATAATAATAATCCCTTTTGCACACTTACCTACTTACAGCCACGATAAAACTTAATAGAGGCGGATACATTCCCATTAAATTTTTTCAAGTATAAAATTCTCAAATATATGTAGGAAAAAAATTCATTTTCAAACGTCATACAATACTTACAGCAAAAATATAAATCACAGTGTTAATGATGATGTTAAAATTGAACCTATCTATTTTTATGGGGTATAAAGTAGTATATTATCTACGTAAAAAGAACCAATGTATGATATACCAGTAATGTTGTAGTACCCAGTAGCAAGTTATAATCAGTTCCCAATACAATGCAAAGTTCAAATTCATGATAAAATTAAAACCCTCAACTAAATTACTAAAAAAACCCAGCCATGACGATCGCTAATCAAAGCTGGTCCCTGTTTGATATCCTACAATTCAATAATCCCATGTAACAAACGGGGGGAAACGATTAATTAACCAAGCCAATAAAAAATAAATCTCAAGTATGTCACTAGAGCATATAGGCAAATAGCACTTATCGCAGTAATCCACGATAATGGATTAGCTGGCACGTCGTTATTTATAAACACCGCTATCGCGTTTAATCGAAGTCGATTCGAATAATGTCCACGATTATTGAAACGATAAGAGCCACTATAAAAAGAGGTAGCGTAGATAAACTCGAACAGATTTCAGTTGCGACAGAATTGTTTACATTTACTATAAAAATATAAAGGTTTGCGGATAAAATACAACACGAACTCAGCTTAAGAATAATTTTATAACTACTATTACTCCTAATTAATGCAGCAATTATAATTCCTAATTAACATTATTAAACACTTATTTTTAAATGTTGATTTATAGAATTAGTATTTACGTGTCTGTAGCTATGAATTGAATGATCTAATTTTTAGTATACCTAATTAAATGGTTATTTTATAACTTTTCTAGGTACCTATTTATGGTCTCCTTTTTACTTGTATAAGAAGGTACCTATGTAGGTACCTACTATTGACACTTTCCCAAACGCTTTTTTTGCAATTATTAAATTTTTATGTAATAGGTATCTATAAATTACTACTAACTACTTAGTAATATGTGTTATAGGTAGGACCTAAATACAATAGTAGGTAATACGACCAATTTGTACAACAATAATTTTTGGTATTTCTGTTTTTATCATTACATTTTATTCTGCTTTTAAAACAAAAATTAAAAAAAATGTACGAGAAAATGTGTATGTTTGTATACCTACCCGTCTTTAACATAGCAACCGATTGATGTATTTTTGCATATATTGGCAAGCTGGAGGGTCGGAAAATATATTCTTACAAAACACATAAAATTTACAAAAGTGTATTATTGCCAAACATATCAAATAAAGATTATCGCGAAAGTTTAAGGAAACCTTGCAAATAACGATACAATTTCGTAAAACTAAACCGCAAGTAAACCTGTTTGGAGTAGATTAAAAACCTATTAGTAAAATAATCTGATTGCGTAAGTTAATTTCACAGACGTTATTTTCACTTTTATAAAATTAACTTATAATTTTCACGATTAATTTACATGTCTTTAGAGAATAAAACTTCTAAAAAAGAGTGTCTATAATTTATGCAAAAAGTTAATTTTATGATTACCCTACAGTTCACATTATGATACAAATTATATTCGATGATAAGAAACTATAAACCTGCTCAATTAATAATATGTGATAACATGTTTTTATAGTTTATAGAAAAAAAACGTAGAGCCGTCACAAACGTTTTTGTAGAGTATTTTTTACTTAGCACTTTGAAAGTAGGGTAGACTGAGTACAGTAGTGACAATTTTAGTTTGTCCGCCTATATTTTTTAAATTATGCTAATAATCTGAACAAAAACTGTATTATAATGTAGTTTATTCATTGGTTGACGACTAAATGTTAAAACTTTAGGCCTAAATCAAATAGTTAAATTATGAAAAATATTTATTAAAGTGAAACTTTTATTACATCATCTCAAACTTTTTGATCTGTGTAGCGCATGTCGCGTGACGGTCGGCTGCCGAGTAGGTATAAAGCAGTGTTCGGAAAGTTTCACTTTTACCGTGGTTTCATAAAACCACACAACTTTTTTTAAACAAAGGAAGATTGTCACAATCGACCACATCCCAGGGGCGGTTGTGACAGTACTGGGGGTCAATAGTGACAGTATGAAAATTATATGAAATGATTACACAACAGGATAGAAATGCTCTAAATGATCACGAAATACTTTTTTATGACTTTACTTAATACTTACATTACAAGAAGTATTTATTTATTTATAATATGACCCTTAACAAAAATTACTTTCCTTACAAAAGTGATAAAATCTGGTAACAGTTTTATCTTTCACAACTTTCAAGGCACTATAGTATCTTTAGATATATTATCAGTCTTCATTAATACTGACTTTTTATAATAGTCTTCATTAAAAATTAGTTAAAATTACAATACTTATCAAAGAAATGTCAATCACATTCATAATCACAATAAAACTTATGTTTGTAGGAACTCTACTTTACTTTGAAAGAAAACTCCAAACGTAATAAAAGTGCTCATCTTTCAAATAAAAAATAAAAATATTCTCATGGTATCTTTCAAACAAAAAAAAAACAAAAATATTCTCTTAGTAAAGTAGTAGCTATGCGAAAGTCTATCAAAATAAGTGATAATCTGCAGCACTGCGCAAAGAAGTCCTGCGTTTTACTTCATCATACGCATCTTCGTACTGTGACACGGTACACGGTACACTATTTTAGTTTTTCTGATGCGATTTCTAGGCGTCTACAACAAAAACAACAGATTTTACTTATGTCACAACCGTAACCAGAGACTGTTTTTATAAAAATACAATCACCACGCCAAGACAAAATAACCTACAATAAATGTAATTATTGATATTAAACTGCTAATATGTGACTTATATCGATGAATAACACTCAATACCCTATCAGCATAGATATTACAGTAATTTGGAAATGAAGATGAACGAAAAAACTTACTTTTTGGTGGTTAAAAACAAAATGGGCTTCTGCTCACGTACTCACTGCGCGGAAAATGATGCAACCCTGTGAAACAGGTTGAGACGAGCAAGCCGCTCATCTTTCCCCTTGCATGACCTCTGCTATTCCCTATATTTTCGAAAATATGACGACTGTCACTACCGGGACCTGGCACAACCGTACCCAGTCTACCCTATAGAAATACAATAAATCAGTTCAGACGTTAAAAACGATTTATTTATTTTAAAAAAATCATTGATTATAATTTAAAATAGGATATCTGTAGATATACAGTATTTTTTCCGTCCCGTGTTTTCCAAATTTTAATATTATACAAGTAAAGTTATAATTTGTGTTTTTTCAGTTTGATTATTATTATTAATAACAATCCAGAACGCAATTTGTATTATTATTTGCCTACGGAAAGTACATTTTTACGAAATACCTAATATCTACTTAACATAATATGTAGCTATGTACAAATAAAAGATAATACCATGCAAGTTGTTATTAATAAATGCATACCTACAAGATTTGACAAACATTCACGTCTTATCAAAAATCTTGTCTCAAATGTTTGTCAAGAAAAAAACAAATCAGTAAATTATTTTAAATCCAAGTTTAATTAGCTTAACCGCATCGTTACGGATACTTACCAAAACTAAGAAGTAATCAGGCGGATTTAATAAATTAGTTAAGTATTGCAAACTATCTGGTATTTTGATTATAGCTAATTACGAAATAAACAGTTGTTAGTCACCATCCGTTTTTTCCCCATATTATAAAACTTAACACTAAACATGGTTTTTTGAGTGATAGATAGTAAAGTGAAAAAATCTTTAAATGTTACGTTAAATCATGCAAAAGGTATAATTTTAATTTATATATTATCCAATGATAACTTAAAATGGCTGAATTAAAATTTAAAAAAAGTTCACAAAAATAATCAATGCACCTCATTTTTTGTATTTTATTAGATACTTTTTAATCGCATTGAAATCTTCAATATTTTTAGCTAGTTTGAAACAAAATTATCGGAACATAAAAAAATATTCATTGATAAAAAATAGTTGCAAAAAAATGGGTTATTAAAATTCAAACTTTTCACCTGGCTCTTTTTCATCAAATCGGCTGAAACTAATGTAAAAATTGACGGAAGTGTTATACGAATCGATTAATTTATTCTCCATTAAAATTGGATAATCAAAATGAATATTGTACTAATTTTAATTGCATTTTTTTATAAAAAAAATCGGTCAATGTCATCATAATAATATTACGTAACTATTAACAAAATAATAGGTAGATATAATAGCATATTATTATTGCATACAAAATCTTATCATATAAATTACAAATATTCAATAGGGACCCCTAGTGAATTGCAATGCTCCACTTCTATATTTCAGTGACCTTGCCAAATATCAATAACTATTGTCTGAACCTAAAATATAATTTGGTATGTAAGTGTTTCATTATATTTATGCTAATTTCGCTTATCAAGATGAACTTGCTCGTTTATTGTTTGAGTGTATCAATTGAGCATGTCTAATACGCCGTAACAGTTACTTATTTTTTATATAATTTTGTCCCTTTACTGAAAAAATATTGCAATTCTTTATTTGAATAAACACACTCTCCGTTATCATGTTCAACATTTTTTTTTTTTTCAAAATAATATGTCAATCGTCGCAAAAAGTCAACTTTAAAAATATCCCAAAAATAATTTACCTGTGAAAGATCGCTCGGGGCTTCTGATTTAGCCGTGTTGGCCGCAGCCCATGCCTCTGCGAATGTCTCCATAGCACTCTGAAAGTCCATCTTTCCGATTCACGACATCAACATACCGAAATTTCCACACATGTGCCCGAGAGAACGGCGAGAGAATCACCCTACACGCGTGCATTCGTGCCGGCCGGCGGCGCGCTACTGACGGTCGGCCCCGCCCAGCGAACCGCCCGCGTCGAGAAAAACCGATACCACCACAGCCTCCCGTTTCAGCGCTTTTCTTTTTTAAGCCGATATTTTAACGAGTTTCTTTTTTCCATACAAAGCCCAGCCCACGGTGGTGGTTGGGCGGCCTTTGGATTATTTACACTTGTAATTCACAGATTGTTACGATACTTAATTTGTTTCGCTGAGAGGGTGTTAGGCGTTATCTTGTTGCGATTACGCGACGCGCTGATAGGCGTCTTTATATCTTGCAAAGCGCGCATCAACATGACTGCATGAATTTTAACAAGCCGTAATCATGCCTGACTTGATTAAATACTTCGCGTTATTGTATACTTCGAAATTGGCTTCGTATAACGTGTACAATTTGATCAATTCGGTCATTGGTTTTGATGATAGCAATTGGAAGATACTTGACGAGACTTAATTTGTATGCTAATTTTGGAATATTTTTGCAATTTTAGAAGTTATAAAAATCGCTAATTATGATATTCGAGCAAGCGTTAGGTGGGTACTTGAGCATTTTTATTCATTAAATAAATCACCCCAGCTTCCCGTCTGCTCTATTCTGAAGAAAAAAAAATTGTCACGGCTTCCTATAATTTTGTACGTGGCCGTTTAAACGGTATTACCTTCCGGCAAGCGGCATTTTATCTTAATTTCTATAGCTTCTAGCACAGACTAATAATAATATACTGCTTCTAGTATATTAACGGCCAGCTATGACAAATTATAATGAAACGGTCTCATAATTTGTAGCTACGGGTTTATGTTCGTAGCTTTATTCGTTCATCATTGATTACATTTAAAAAATATAATTAATATCAAAACACTTAATTCTATCTGTGTAAATAAATAAAATTTGGAAAATCCAAAAGTGCACGACTCATAATGCTCATTTAATTATGAAATAAAAAAAAAAAAAAAAAACTTATTGTAGTTTTCGTTTTTTATTAATTGCAATTAAACGACACTGAATTAATTAATCATTCGCATTCAGTGACCTACAATCGTCGATTAGAATATTTTAAAAAAAAATTTAACTCAAATGATGGATTTTTTCACAAGTTATAGTGTTTTCAGGTTTCACACATGACGGACAGGAAAATTTTTTGACCTATTTCGGTGTTTTTTTCCAATTCTATTGAAGTAAATCAATTTTTAAAAAGTATGGGATTAATCTCCATTAAATTATCTCGACAATAGTATGCAAAATATCTTGATTCCGTGAACTAACAAGGCTATAATAATAAGAATAGCTGCAAAAATGAGGCGAAAAAAATTTTTCGATCGTAAAGCACTCTCTGATGCTTCGCATCATGAGTAGGGTTGCCAGATGGCCGGGATTTCCGAGATTGTCCCGGAATTTTGCGTGCTGTCCCGTGTCCAGTAATTTTACTTTGCTGTCCCGGAATGAAAAAAATACTAGTTTTTACTAAGTTACTACGGCTGCAAAAGTCAATACAAACAGCGCGTTCTCGTGAGCGAGGAAAGGAGTGAGCAGCTCGCTTCGTGTCGCTCGACAAGTCGCCACCCGCCTCCGTTAGTTTTTTTATATTAGATAATAAATGATGATTATTATCTACCAAAGTTTTAGTAATTGTTATTAAGTGCTCAATATTTGTTCTACATTTTATTTATGTTACAAAATACCTGGTGTTGTTTTCCTATCAAAGTTTAATTGATATGTAATAGTCAAACCCCGAAGCTCGAGCGCTCGTAGGTTGGACTGGTCAATCCTCAGGTCTGACATAATGACTTGGTCAAAGTCCAAATAAATGTAATATTTCGGCCTTTTACTTAACAATTTTCGTCAAACCTGGGAGAAACTAATTTGGTCAGGCAAACGTCAAAACACCATTTTATTAAATCGGGCATTGACCATTAAAACTTGAATTTGGTATAAAATGAATTATTTCAGTATACAGGATGTCCCACTGTTGGTATACTAAGCTCAAAGGAGGCTCACTGTTGGTATACGTAAAAAATACTTATAAAATTCCAGACGCATTATTTTTTCAAATAGATGAACTCTTAAAACTATGTTGTACACCCATAACAAGCAACCCGCCCAACTTTGCCACCAGCACGTGAGCTATCGTTTAAGATTATGTTTTCAAAGACAAAATGCTCACATTAGAGAAGCGGTATATGCCGGCTGCGCGAAGCTAGAGAAGAAAACATGGATTTTCAGGAAAATTTTAGCAAAAATTTTTTAACGTAATTTTGTTGTTTAAGTATTTTTTACGTGATCAGTGTATGCAAAACTACAAGTCCCTCCGCGCTTAGTATACCAATAGTGGGACAACCTGTATTTAAAATAATTTTATCATTTTAGCAGCTTACAAGTCTTAGGAACCGATTGATTTAACTCAGCCCGTTCTGATACCTGATATGACAGTTTACGTGATTTTCACTTTGTATTTGAGATGCTTTGGAACCTCATTTATATGTTCTGTGCTTTGGAATATACGGAGGTTAGTTTGTAAGATTAGGTATGAAAAAATAATATTTTGAAATCTTATTGTTTGTTGAAATAATCTATTAAAAATATAAATGAAAAATTATACTTTTTCTTGATTTTAATGTTTATTGTTTAAATAAAAAATTAGATCGACGATTGACCGAGTTTTGCAGTCGCTTCTAGAATTGACCAGACCAAAACCAAAACAGGACAATTTACATTCGACGTTTGACTCAAAATTTAGGAGCTCCTAGGTTTGAGTAATGTATTTCAAGGATTGCCTGATGGCTTTTGCCAAACCTAAGATAAACCAGTCCTTCCGCGAAGAAATTGTGTTTCGGGATAACAGATAGGTAACTGAAAGAGTATCTCAGATTCTGTTTTAAGTTCATTTGTCATGTTTATGTTCAACATTTAATATTTAGGCCTTAAAGTTACTTAGAAAAGTTGAATTAAGTACAATTTTTTTCCAAAAAAAGTATTTTTTTTTCATCAACTAATAGTTCTAGATAATTCTTACTTAGTTTAGCCTCGGACCAAAGACCAAAACTCTTATTCCGTTCGGGGTCCCAGAAATGTCCCGGAAATGATCAGCCTGGATCTGGCAACCCTAATCATGAGTCGTGCAATACATCGTTAGAAAAAGATCCGATAGGGATAATCTCCCAACATTTTAACAAGATTACCGTCAAACCAGATCTTCTAACATTGTTTACGTACAACAAACGATGATACTTTATAGCCATCATAAGTTCCCTTCAGATAATCTACATATTATAGGTAATATAACCGTTAGCGGCTTCACGGAACGCAAGTAGGTCGCTTTATATCGACCGACATTCTTTGTTACCCGCCCGGATAAAGCAATGAATTTGTATCTGTATTGTTTTAGCTTCTCCCGGCTAGTTTCTAGCTTTATATCCTGCAAACATAAGAGATCTTATCTCTGATACATTGATTGAATAATGAATAGCTAAATATGTCTGGACTGTTGTAGACAAGGCAATGAGGCAACGGTTTAATAAAAAAATACCTAGGTATTGATAGACTGCACGTTTTATTAATAATTTTGACTTTATTTCGGTACCTATTTATGTGATTTTTTTAATAACTAAATTATATTTGGAGTTGTCATACCAGTAAAATTTTCATATTATTTCTTGCGTATATTCTACTCTATATCGTACCTACTCTAATTCTTGCGTAAACTCTATCTAACAATAGGCATGACGACAGTATCCATAAATGATCGTATTAGTGTTTTTAAGGGAAAATGTATAATAAATAAATTAAATATAGTTACTTAGAAGTCCTAAAAACATTAAGATTAATGAGATTATCAATAAAATAAAACATTGAAATTCTGCAGTTGGCCATTTTGACTAAAACACGCGTGACGTCACGCTTAAGTAAACAATTCACGTCAGATGTGATTTGTTGTCATGAATATGTTGAGAATACGCATTTTTATTTATTTTCTATTGTTTATAATTGCGAATTCACGAATACATGGTTCGGGGTTCTCCGCGATAACTTTATACAATCATTTCTTATTATTTTCTCGCTTGAAATAATTACTAACACATTTTTGAGCATTATTTTTATGTGGATTTACACTGCAATACTGCACACCACTTATAAACTTTGTAATTCGTTTCTATAACACATATTAAATAAGTATTTTTTTTAATTTTCTTCGCAATGCGTACAAATAATTACGTATTTACTAAAGAGTGACGTCACGCATACGCCATGACACCTGCGAGCTGTTTTGGCACAGTTAATAAATATTTTTTGAAAAATGGCTTTTATCTTCATTAAATTTAAGTATATTACCGAAATATAGGGTTTTTCTTGTATAGTAAACGTATACACACATTATGGAAGAGGATTTCAAAATCTTTCGTCATGCCTATTACAGGGAAATACCAATAATGATATTATATTATGAGTTATTAGAGAGTATTAAACATACCTAATAAAGCAAAAATGTTTATAAATATCTACCTATAACATATTATTTGTTACTCATTTTTATACATAAGTACAAATTCTTTCTATGAAATTGTACCTACTACCTATAGGTAATAATTATTTTTCAAGTTTTAAGAAACTTTTAGTCTTTATACCTATGCGAGTTATTTTAGTTCTAAATTCCTATCAATTATTTTTTTAGAGCAATAAGTCATAGGTAGCACACAAATAGTGATAGTTTAACGTTGAAAGAAATAAAATATTGGTCAAAACTTGGACTTACAAAGGTGCTTCGTAGGTACCTACTTACCTAATTCTTAAATCAGGCTTTAGGTACTCCATGTTTCATCTTTTCACATCTACGAAATAAAAACGTCACGATCTCACAGATGTCAATGAAACAATTTGAAGATACGTCAATAACTGTCATAAATTAACATGTACCGAATGTTTTGTTTTTTGATTAAGCGTGTCTATTTTTAGCAATTTTAATCAGCAAACACATGAATTGTTTTACAAAAATACACATTTATAGGTTAAAAATAACCATGTTTTTCCTTTACACGTCTTATGGTGTAAACATATACGTATATAGGTATATACATTATACACTGGGGTAGATCCCTTTAAAAATAATAAAAAGTGCAAAAAAATCGCAGTAGGATGAAACCCATTAGAAAAGGAGGGGAATATGATAAAAATAAAAGGAAAAATAAATTACGGTCAATCCGAGTTCGGGAAGTGGGAGGGGGGAGCTTTTAAGAGAAAAAAATGGTCTCTCTCGATTTCCGACAAAACTACAAGTTCTACGGAAAAAAGTTAAATGGCAAAGTTGTAGGTCATAAAAGGATCAACAACTTTTGTATTTACAATTTTTTCACATAACCTCAAAATTTAGGTGAAAAATTCAAAAAACCAAGTTTTTGGTTTTTTATTTTTATCTACTTCAAAATTTATTTATTTTCTACGAAATTTTGGTGGAAACTTACTTTATTATGTCCCAAATACACTGTAATTTATTTGATTGAAAATATTTATTTTTTCGCCTTATTTTGAATTAATACCAAAAAAACAACCTAATTTTCAATCGAAAAGTCACCCGTCAAAATATCAGCTTTTTTCAAAAACTTGGGGAGTCTTTTATTCATTGAAATCTCTACTTTCATATGGTGTAAAAAAAAATAAACATTACCATAGTAAATGTTCTCAGGAAATGCATACAAACAGTGTGATAATGAGCTTTTACTAAATCAGGAACACTTCTCACTCACTCTATATCATCTCTTGTATCGGCTTTTCGGTAATATTTCAAAAGAAAAAAAAATTATCTGTTCTAAGTATAATATTTTACAGCATATTTAAAAGCAAAATGATGTCGATAAAAACATTTCAGGTAGTTTGAGAAGTGTGCCTGATTTAGTAAAAGCTCATTTTCACACTGTTTGTATGCATTTCCTGAGAACATTTACTATGGTAATATTTTTTTTTTTTTACACCATATGAAAGTAGAGTTTTTGAAAAAAGCTGATATTTTGACGGGTGACTTATTGATTGAAAATTAGGTTGTTTTTTTGGTATTAATTCAAAATAAGGCGAAAAAATAAATATTTTCAATCAAATAAATTACAGTGTATTTGGGACATAATAAAGTAAGTTTCCACCAAATTTCGTAGAAAAAAAATAAATTTTGAAGTAGATAAAAATAAAAAACCAAAAACTTGTTTTTTTTTTGAATTTTTCACCTAAATTTTGAGGTTATGTGAAAAAATTGTAAATACAAAAGTTGTAGATCTTTTTATTACCTACAACTTTGCCATTGAACTTTTTTCCGTAGGACTTGTAGTTTTGTCGGAAATCGAGAGAAACCATTATTTTCTCTTAAAAGCTCCCCCCCTCCCACTTCCCGAACTCGGATTGACCGTAATTTATTTTTCCTTTTATTTTTATCATATTCCCCTCCTTTTCTAATGGGTTTCATCCTACTGCGATTTTTTTTTGTTTCAAAAATTATCTACTCTAGTCTAATAGCTTATTTAAACGAAGTTTTCCATTGCGTACGATGATGCTAATTAGATCATCTCAAGATTGTAAAATGAATTAAATAAGTAGGCACTATGAAGTAGGTATAATTGACTTCGTACCTCCATGGGTGTTGATAAGTTGAGACAACAATAGATTTATAGATTTTCCAATCTTATAAATCTCTTGTTTTCAGGAATTTACGCTACGTTTAAACTAGGTAATACCTAGGTACTATGTACAAATATCATTATCGCGATCAAGATAATTTATAATTCGAAACATTGCTATTCAGGCGAATAAAAGCGTAAATAAATACTTGGCTACTATATTTAGTAGATACATATCAAGGCTATGTTTGAAATACGATTTAGAAGGGTATATTAATCAGTTTAATAGATTTAAAATACTTACATTCGATTATATATCTTTCAGTTGATGCTTGCTTACGTATATTGAATGGCGTGTTGCAATTGATTCAGATTGTTCCATAAATAAGCACTAATACGAGCCGAGTGTTCCATAATAAGATTTAAAACAGCGCTGAGCGGTAAATGCCGACACCCAACGGGATAAGAGCACACCTCCTGAAAATCCGCGCTGAAAGTGGATTACATAAGGCTTACATATCCTAATCCGCCTATATCCGAATGCCAATAGCGTGGCTAGGCGTCGACATTCGCTAAAGCCTCCTCCAATGCCCGTGTGCCCGGGTTAGGTTTATCCGTTATCCGGGATCGGATTAGGCGCGGTGCCGGCGGGGCGGGCTGGCGCCACGCCCACCGGTCGATGGCTCACTCGCACAGTTGTAGACTTGGCTCAGCATTGTGCTGTTATCTGCGAGAGACGAAGCACGCTCATCCGGCGCTCGTCACAGACAAGCAACGGTAAAACTGTGACGTCACCCGTCTATCCGTCAATCTATATTTAACTCGATGTAACGACTGCAACATACTGTCTGTGAGCTTGGTGCCGTTTTACAGTTGTATCTACTATGTTGTAACTAGAATAAACTAGTAACTTATGTAGAGTATACTAATATCACCTAATATACCTACTTAGTACCAAATGGATAATATGAATTAAAATAAGAAAAGAATCTCGTTCTCATTTAGTTTTACTTCGTTTTCAAAAATAGATTATTCAATAACCTTATGCTATTCACTATTTCCTTATTTTCATTTTACAGTCTCTACATAATTTTGAATATGCTTTGTTTAATCAAAAATTGTAATTTATTTCACATTGCTGTTTTTTTAAATTATACAAAACATTATCTTGAATTAATGATGAACAATAAATGATCATTGAGCTCAACTCTATCAAAAGATCGCTAACTTACCTACTACTTAGAGCATACGACTACTAAAGCAACTTATCGGCTTCAACAGTATCTAGTTTCTACAACAAGAATTAAATAATAATTAAGTATGTTATAAATATACTTTTAAAGACATGAAAAATAATTATTTATTTAATAATAGAGTTAGGGCTCTACACGTTACAAATACCTTTACCTTTCAGAGAAAACAATTTGCAAAGATCCTGAAATGCCTCATTAACAACGTATTTATTACATATCAATATTGTATAAAATCTCAGTGACCTACATAACAAATAAATGACTACATTATCGAGCGCTGTAAAAACTAATCGACTCTCTAATTTTGGTATCTTGCTAGTTCGCTAACCTTGGAACCGCAAATTGCACTAACTCATTGTTAAGTTACGAACATTCGTTCTATTCGTTATGTCTATAAATAGGTTACTTCATGACATTTATTAAAATGATAAAAACTACAAAGCATACCTAGTAACAAGTACATTATGACAGTTTTGAGACCATTTTAAAGGTCTACCTATAACTTTTAAGGGACGATTATAATGATGATGAAAAAATAAATTGTTATACATAACTTATAATCTCACTTGGTTAAATATTATAGGTAAATAGGTGTTTTAAAAATTATGGTAACAAATAACAGATTTAATTTAATATAAGCAAATATAGGAATATGTATGACTAGCTTTCCGCCCACGGCTTCGCCCGCGTTTTCAAAGAAAAACCTGCGTATCTCCCGTTCCCGAGGGATTTCCGGGATAAAACCTAGCCTATGTGTTAATCCAAGTTACCCTCTATATGTGTGCTTAATTTCATTGAAATCGGTCCAGTAGTTTATGCGTGAAAACCATACATACATACATAATTACAAACCTTTCCTCTTTATAATATTAGTATAGATTAGCTAGAGAATTCCTAGTAATAAACCTAATGTTTTAAAAATAAATAGATCATTCGTTTGATAGAATGGAACAAACTTCGTTAAAAATACAATACTACAAGGCCAAGGACATTTAGTTAATTAAATAAGATCGATTTATTGCAAATATAAGATGTTGAACTTTTCATTAGTACCTAGATATGTTTGTTACACTAATCTTCATAGTAGTACTTAACTAAATATACCTATAGGTACATAGGTATACGGTATACCATAGATTCCATACACGAAACATAAATTGTTTGTATCCTATGACAAACATATTATTCAATACACTTTCTATTTTCTACCACTACTACTACTACTTGAAACCTTACATGCATTTTGCAGTTGCATATTCTTAATAACAAAAAAATCTAGAATTCAAAGTACATATACACGATATCAGTAAGTAATATCTACTATATAACCAAAATACATGCTACACAGTACGTACACGTTACGAAAATGACCAAAATCAAACTAAAAACCTGTTAATATTCAAAGATTTACCTTCAGACTGGGGTGTGGGAGGTACCCCCTGGCTCTGAATTTGTTATCTCGACAAGTAATAAGACAGAGATTAATTCCCGCGACCTTATTGATCGTGTTTATGTTGAATACACGCAAATTGGTAGTACGTAACGATTATTTGTAGGTACCTAGAATATTTTCAGTGCTTACTTTACTCCTTAGTCCTTAGTAATTATAGAATATTTTAGAGCTATCAACCACAATTCAAACTCAAACATTTATTTCAAACTCAAACATTTATTTATTCAATTATACACTTTTGAATCGTCATTAAGTATATTTTTCATTTACAATGTTAAGTGAATCGGGTTACATCAATTTTCAAAATAGTTCGTCAATTCATAATGTTGAATTATTTTTAATTTTAAATATTATATAAAGTTAAGTTACCATTCCTTCAGAGTAATAACTCTGGAAACATAATTCGGTGAATAATTATAATTACGCTAGAAGTGTTAAAAAGACGATATAAATAAAGCGTGTTTAAAATCCATTAAATAGCCATTAATTGCTATATTATGATTCAGTTTCAGTATATCTTAATCACGTTCATATTAAAATCCTCCTCAATTCCATAGCAGTATTAAACATTTTAAATTAGTTTAAAGATATCCAAAAAAACCTGACCAATTGTGCACCCAAAACCAATTTCAACGTCGATAGTGGATCGAAATCGGATTTTTAGAATGCGATGAATTTGACAAGTCACTATTTTTTTTTACTTAACAGATTATCTGTTCTCCTTACCCCACTCGATCAATCTTATCAAAGCAGCTAAACATACAGAAAGACTTATAACATAAAAATTTGCCAAGCTATTTGCAACTTTAAGTTTAACAGATTGAGTAGATTTTTGAGTAGTGTGTCTAAATGATGATGCTCTATGTTATCCAAATGCGCCGGATCATCGTCGGATTCCGGGAAATTCGCCTCGCGTGAATACCTGCGTTTACAGGTAAATCTGTGACCTTAGAAAGATTAGACACGAACGCTCGAAGAATATGTAATAAGATTACATGTGGAACGATAGCGAAACATGTTTGCGTAGTATAATTCAGTGAAAATTATGTTATTTAAATTAATTGTATATTATACCTAATTAAAATTAGCTGTTGAATTAAGATACGGATAAGTGTTATTAATTAATTTTCTAGAAAACTTAATTATCATATCATATCATGGTTGAGATTTATCAAGCAATATACTTACGGATAAAAAATATCCACGTGCCTATATATTCTTACTACGCTATCGAGATTTTCGAGAATGATGTTCGTCTATTTTCTCTACGTAAAGTGGGTTTTATTGTAATTGAATTTTTAAGATATTATTATTCTTTATATGTATGTCTAATATGTTGAGTCTTGCATAATATTGTACCTTTTTACAAATGAAAAACAGTCTAAAAAAAAACAGAGTTTCTTGAAAAAATCGGTTGTTTGTAAAGTAGGTTTACGATCGAGATGTTTACGTGATAACATAATGCAGTGGCAGCGCTCGAGATGAGACGGGAGATCGGTCCGTCTCTCTCTCGTTATACCTGCGATCGCGCACGTGAGGTTTTGGTGTGACACAAGTTTCTGAACATGTCACCCGACTAAAACGATTTTAAAAACGTTATCACGTTAAAAAAATTGTGTTGAAACGCGCAGTCTATAACCCCCAAGCTCTATGGCAATATGACTTGCTGTTTGCGAGATGTGACTGTTGATCCGTTCCCGACCTACCCCTAAGCAAACCTAGTGACCACGCGAATATCTCACCTTCATAATTATTTACGTTTTAAGGGATTAAAAGGGCTTCATTTCGTGGAACGGTAGGTAAATACTAAATGTGCAATGTTTGTCTATTATATTTCATTAACCTTTTTATATAAACTAACGGACTTTTAATAAGAGTGGTATGTGCATTGTTTTTAAGTTTAAATATCTGATCTTATATATCTTTTGTTAAAAAATCTATAACTCTCGTCATTGTTTTAGCAATTAAACTCAAACTCAAACATTTATTTATTCAATTAGACTTCTTCGAGAAGCACTTTTGAAATTATATAAGGAATATCGATATTTAGACACCTGAAAATTTACACGAATATTATCGGCTCTACTAAATATAACATACGCTGCCGATTTATTCTTTTTTCCATAATTATTTCCTCCAATCGTCGTATTCGTCAATTCAGAGAATCTCCATTTTTGCTTCTACCATACTATTATACCTCTATTATCTGTGCTACGGAATCCACGTACATATTATACAATGACAGGCTCCACGTGTAAGCAAAGTACAACAATTATTAGGTACAATCGTGTATTTGGTTAACGTGACGTAAATTACGTATCACGTTCCCGCCATAACTTGAGCGAATATAAAAGAAACAGCCATTCACTGTATCTTCATATCTGGAAATTATTCAGACTCGCATCTGCGTCTCGCTTTCGAAAATAAAGTTTCGTTTAAACGCCATTCGTATGGGAGATACGAATGAATCGTATAAAGTGTATTAAACGTATTGCAAATAGAAAATGTATTTCGTGGAACGCGACGCCAATATTATTTACGTAACGTCTCAGATAATACGAGATGGAATGAGTTTTTTTTCAGTTCAGTGGCTTTTTAAACGATTTCTGTAAATTATTGAATTTCATTTCGCGTATTTGTCGTGTGCAAACACGTGTGGGATGATTTTTGTTTGGCCAATTTGTGTGAGGCAAATGTTTTTAAAGATTGTATGTTCCTTCGTTCTTATACAAATGTACCAATTCGGTGATTTCGAGGATAGGAGCGGCAGCTCAAGGCGC
Source organism: Colias behrii (assembly GCA_029959065.1). Taxonomy (NCBI): domain Eukaryota; kingdom Metazoa; phylum Arthropoda; class Insecta; order Lepidoptera; family Pieridae; genus Colias; species Colias behrii. The sequence continues at coordinate 11,649,786 of JARWMC010000001.1, forward strand.
TAGTTCTACTTCATAATCATAAGTCTTTAATCTTAATGCAAAACGCAAAAAACTTAGATTTATAACAATTAAAGGTTCTAGTAGTCTAATAAGATCAAGTTGGTAAATTTTATTAAAATAAAACAGCCTAATTATTGGAGAAAAAGCTACTTTTTGCTACAAATACAGCTTGTAAATAAATAAATGAAACAGAAATAGATGACATTTACATATAAATTCTTTAATGATACCTTCTATAGAAGCTAGGTTAATCCTACAATCTTGAAAGGCTTCATCGCAGCTATGTTTTAAAGATTCTATGCGAATTTTTAGTCGCAAATTCTATTATAAACATGATAACATAATTAACTATTAGATAATACTAGTTTCCCGCCCCGGCTTTACACGGTATTGTCTCATGAGAAAGCTTGCGTTTATTTGTGTGATGGTTGTAGTTTTAGTATAACTATTGACATTTTTTTTTAAATACATGTCAAATTGGTGTAACGTCATTTAAATTGATAAGAATAAGTTGACCACCAAAATATATCTACAAACAAGGTACAAACCTTAAAAGATTTGTTTTAGTTCGCATTACATTAAAGGTAAAAAAAATATTATAAGTAATTTGGAGAAATATAGATGTGTCATGTGACTCATGTGATTAATATAATATAATATTTCGCGTCTCTATTTGTAGACCGCCTGCCTTTTAGCACAGAATAGTACCTAACTAGTAGCTATAGCTACTTTTAGTTTTCTTCTACACTTTCTTTTCAATTCTGATTTGGTTTTTTATCCTGATATGAGTATGGTTGTTTGAGTTTCTGTCATTGAGTTTCTTCTTCTTTTTCGTCTTTAATTGTTTATAGTACCTACTCTTGGTACCTACGTTAAAGGTTTAAGGGCCACTATGTTTTACTACTAATAAGAAAATTAATCATAGATGATTTTTTTTTTCTTATTAGAAATTTATTTTTAAGTATAGATATAAGACAAAAGAATAATTCAAAAGTAAACTTAACTATAAATATTTAATATTCTGATTTGTACGCACCATAAAGCGTTTGACCACGTTTGACACACTTGTGACATAGATCACATTCGCTGACGCGCACTTTCACACATATCGTCTTTATTACAATATAGACTCTATTACAACCTAATTAAATGCATTTTTTATTGAATATATATTGTGAAGATGTAGGACGTAGGTTGTATCAACTTGATGTAAAATTAACATAAGCCGACGCCAATTTATGAACGGCTTAACATCGGCTCGTTGGTCTAGGGGTATGATTCTCGCTTTGGGTGCGAGAGGTCCCGGGTTCAAATCCCGGACGAGCCCTGTTCCTCTTATGACATTTTTTTTTACAAAAATAAAAAATTTTGACCGTGATCTCTTCTATTTTTGCTGATATAACATCCTGTTTGTTATCGTCTATAGATAAAAAATAATATTATGTTTAAAGCTAGTTAAAACACTTCATTTTTTAAATAAACTTCACTTACGGATATTATATGTAAAAGATTATCGAATTACTTATAATTATGTAGATTGTAGACCAATGTTAAAATAATTTTCATCATCACTAATCTAATATTCATACCCTGCACTGCTGCACTATATCAATACTAGGTATGACAAAAGTTTTTCAACATATGTTTTCTCTATTAAATAAGATAATGAATGAAGCTTTATCCCCACAATACCTATTAGCCCAAAATTAAAATACATTTCCACCATCAAAGAACGTCTTAAATGTAATGCTCAATACGAAACGATCTCAAAGGAAATATCAAATAATCTTCGCTGCAATAAATATCGTAAGCAAATCATTAGCCGTCTCAGAGACTTCGTCTTCAATCGTGCAAAGGTTCGAGTATTATGTATTTTTTACACCGCTCGTTAAGGAAAACGTAGTTCGAAGCTGATTGGGATGTTATCGATAATTTCGATTACCTATATTCATATAATTATATTTTATGTTATTAATATCTGCTTCTAATTAGGAGCAAAATATAGGTAGAATATCTTCAAAATCAATTAATACAAATAAAAAAATATAGCTACTATGTAAGATTTTGAATTGAGGTTTTTAACTCTATCAGAATTTCAGGATTATTGAGTCTTCTTGATCATCAAATGTGCACACTGACAAAACAAGAAGAAACAGACTGTTGCACATATTTTGAGGATAATTGTTTTGTAAATTGCTTCCCATGTCCATTCAATGAAAATCCCTGACATTAAACTGTACTAAACACATTAGCAATTATATACAGCATCATCTTTCACCACCTCAAACCGCGGTTACAATTTCTCCAAAATTCGCGGACGTTCAATGCTCAAGCATTACTTATAAACTTTTACATTCCACGTTTCGAGGGAAACGGAATCATCTTAATGCCAGTAATTATACGGATTCACCGAATTACTCGGCCATAAGTAAACAAACGGAATGTCCTATTTACAATCGTAAATTTCGCGAAACGGCGGACTGCCTCGGAACTGTTTTTATACCCTCCTACTCGTGGGGTAGAAACGCTTAATAAATTTACAAGTTCTTTCGCTCTTAAGTACCGTGGCTATCGTAATGAATTAATTATTAAACAAGTACACACTTTGTTCTATTTTAATACTATATACTTAATATAGACATGTTTGCAGATGTCAAAAAATCACGCGAACGACTTGTGAATAGGGTTGTAACGGAACTCCGCCTCCGCCTCCGTTACTGCGGAACTTCCGCAAAGAATTTAACCTCCGCCTCCGCATCCGCCTCCGCAAAATTTATGCGGAGTCATATCGGAAGTTCATTTACGATCACAAACAACGCGCAAGGAGCGATGCTAGGCGACGCGGCCGCTCGGCTGCGTGTTTTCAAGTGAAATGATCGAAAATGACAGCATGGATACCAACAGCAACCTCATGATATGGAAAACACTAATTAATGAATATAATAATAATTAATGAAAATAGACTCCAACTAAATGAAGATCCCTTATTGTGGTGGAGATATAACATTAAATATAAAGTTTTTGCTCCCATAGTTCGCATTTACTTATCGGCGCCACCAAGTTCAGTGCCAAGCGAACAGTTATTTAGTGCTGCTGGTTTAATTTACGAACCCTTGAGAAACCGCTTAGAAGGCGAAAAAGCCGCAAAGCTTTTGTTCGTAAAATATAATTTGCCTCTTGTCAATTTTGATTACTAAGATGAATCATGAACATGTATGTACAATAATTGTACACATTATATATAATATAAATAAATGTTGCTGACTCTATTAATCATAAATTTATTTATATTTTCCCAACAAATTTCACCTCCGCCTCCGCCTCCGTTAACCTTCGCATCCGCGGATGCGAACCTCTTCACCTCCGCATCCGCCTCCGCCTCCGCTAAGTAGGCCTCCGTTACAACCCTACTTGTGAACATCAAAATCCAACAATGTAATATTTGTATTATAATTTATAAACATTCATATTTGTCACAAAACTCACAATCATAATTTTTTATTGTGAAATAAATTGTAAGTGGTAACAATTTGTCCTACTTTTTTTCCTTTATAAAGTTTTGTATGTGAATATTTCGTATCAATCGCCTGAAACGGTCCATAACAACAATATAATATGTAGCTAAAAATAAACCGACAGTATGAATACAATCTTATATGAAATGAGACATTAAAATACCTATAGAGTATAGACATAGACTATTATTGTTGAAACTTTTACCAAAAAAATTTGTAAAAGACCGAATGACCAACATTTTGTTTTCTAATGAAAAATAACATGTGTAGTATTAGGTGGTAGTTTCCAAAATGCTATTCCTAAATACTTAAGTTTCCTTGAATAAAAGAATTAAGTTCCAGTTTAAGTTTAGCACAATTCATATAAAATTAAACTATTGCTTCAAAAATAAACGAATCCAGCATTAATTCTCATGGCTTCGTAGCCAAATGGCAGCGGGTTGGCCAACTAATGAACGAAGATCCTCGCAGCTAAGGAATGGCGGAATTAAAAGTACATAAATGAACGACCGACGCTCCAAACTTGAAATTATAAAGCTTAAAATGCTCTGCTCTATTTCTGCGATCATAAATTTAGGTATATAATAATAAACGTATTAATGGTATACGAGAGATAGGTAGTAATTCAGGGACACTTGAACATTATCCCTGAGCCTAATTTTGCGTAGTGTAGAGGCGGGTTCGAATACGCGCATTGACGGAATTTTCTCTATTCTTTAAAAATTTCACGTACCATTTCTCGTGCATAATCTAGTACAACACTAGTAGATACGTAGTAGGTATATTATTTTTAGTCTGTACTAGTAGTGTTGTGCTAGAATTTGGGGAATACTGTATAATAGTCTGTAGGTCTGAGAAAATTATATTATTATGTAAATTCTATAGCATAACTACAAATCAACATACCTACCATGACAAATTAGGGTAGGTAGTCAGCGACTAGATCATCTGCTATTAATCAAATTAAATTTCACTTTAAAATAGTTTCAAAAGTTTAAACACATCTTGAGCATCTATAGTCTTTTCTAGGCAGAAACGTCATTAGTTTTAAAGAACTTTCTACTCATATTTCACATGTTTTATTACAACGATACATGTTCCACAGTACAAAACTAGGTCATAATGGTCATACTGCTAATCAATCGATATAGAGATTGAGGCGACGCGCTTCTTCTTAATAGGTAGATATTATAATGTTAGGTACCTATAGTTATTCATATAGTATGTATTTAAAATGTTGATTTTTATTACATACGCAATAGGCTGATATAAACTATACTTCTTTAAGAAGCGCTCTTGAATCGTCAAAATTAAGTATTTATTTATTTACTAACTGCTAAGAAAACAGTTTCTAAGGAGAAGAGCAGTTAAGAAACTATAATATAAAGAGGTGAATATAAATATTTTCGACAAATACTGGCTGTAATTTTGCCTTGAACATTGAAAAAAAACTTGATACATACACATTAACCAAATCTATTGAATTAGCTACGCTTAGAACCAGTTGTATCAACTAATTATTAGGTACCTATATATGACTTCGTATAATTGTAGAGTTTATTAATATGTAAATGTCATGTTTAATATTTATTTTACAGTAAGTTATGAACTTATGAGTTTATTCCATTTTCTATATAATTATTCGTTATATATTGCGTAATGACTCTAATCAAAATCTGATATTACAAAATTTTATAATTATCACTATCACTACATAGTATAAAACAAAGTCGCTTTCCCTGTCCCTATGTCCCTATGTCCCTATGTCCCTTTGTACGCTTAAATCTTTGAAACTACGCAACGGATTTTGATGCGGTTTTTTTTAATAGATAGAGTGATTCAAGAGGAAGGTTTATATGTATAATAACATCCATTAAATAGTGGAGAAGTACTGTTATTTTTGAAGTTTCTAATGTGATGTCGTAAAAAATTACATTTTTTCCGCTTACATTGCAAACGCAGGCTGAACCCTACGAGTTTTATCAAAATAATGTACTAAGTATTATAACACATTGAAAAGGTCTACAGAAAAGTCCGCGATGGCATATGTCTATCTCTTATGGATAACCCACAATAACTTTTTTTTGTAATTTACTTTTTACGACAAATAATGGCTAATTTTCGATGCGTTTTTAACCAATACAGCATTAATCCTTAACCAATTAAATACCTTAAATACATTGTTCATTTAATATAGATCTATATGGCCCTTTAAACCGTATGATTTAAGTGAATATTTTCGAAGATATTATACAGATTTAAAAATTGCGGGACGTAGCGTTTGCGGCGGTACCGGCCGGCCGCCCGGCTATCTATTTTATACCCGTGCGAAGCCGGAGCGGGCCGCTATGTTTTTATATACAACGTTCACAGTTTTTCTGTAGTGTATTTAGTATCAGCATTGCACCCGTGCGAAGCCGGGGCGGGTCGCTAGTTTATTATAAAATAAAGTTGTCCTATAAATTAGTTATTGACTCTTGAAGTAATTTTATAAGTAACTTAAACAATTATGCAACCTTGGCACATATACAATTTCAACCACATTGATTGTAAATTGAAGTTCTATCTTGAACAAATTGTAGAGGTAGAAATGATGACGTGACGTGACGCCTCAAAGATATCCATTTGTTTTTTTTGCTTTCTTTCACCACACGGCTCGTTGGTCTAGACTCTAGGGGTATGATTCTCGCTTTGGGTGCGAGAGGTCCCGGGTTCAAATCCCGGACGAGCCCATACTCTCTTTTTCACTTTTTTATTTATGTTTCTTTATTTCAATATTATTCTAAAATGTATCATATTATATATTAGTCTTTACTCTAGCTATAACTATGCCACGAAAACGGTTATTTTTAAAAGAAAAAATATTACAAACGGGTACTTTGCATACACTTTTACAGAATGTAGTGTTTTAATTTAACATAAATTCTTCTTTTTTAAATAATTTCTTCGTATTTAGGCTGAATTTTAACAAAAGCGTAATGCATAACTATCATTGATTTCGCCGGGAAAGTCCAGATGAAAGTGAGGGCTTAGAAGCCTTTTGAAAGAAGTCATCTCCTTGATTGATGGGCCCTTGTAGATTTATTATGGTAATACTGTCACTGCCTGATCTATTAATGAATTCCACGAAATGCAAAAAAGTGTTTTTCATTAATTCAATTGTACACGTAAGCCACCACAATTTATAGATCCATTAAGTGATTGATTACTATGGTTATTTTTAAATAATAAATTTTATTTTAATAACATAATTTATTGACTTCATGGTATTAAACTAAATATAAATTATATATTTTTTATTAATTTTAGCTAAATTACGTGGAGCACAATTTGCTTTTTAAAAATACCAGGCGCTAACAAAGTTGCTCAACACGGATCACAATATGGAATTAGGAACGAACATTCTCATTGTTTTACCTTAACCTGACTAACCGGTGACGTCGGCGCCGCATCCTGCCTTCAAAAACTCAATAAGTAACATTATTAGTAGAACAGTGGCACTTGATTGAATCAATACGTCAACCCTCGTGGCGCCCACCTGACAATTACCTCCTGCTTTCAAATCATTTTAACCCTTGCCCGAAGGAGATAAGTTTATTTTGAGCCGAGTGGCGATGTCGTTCATTTAAGTGCTTCTTTTGTGACGACATTCCGCTGCTCCTGTACCAATTAACTCTGGCTGGTTCAAAAATTAAGTTAAATACCCCCGACTTTGCGAATCGTGTTTGCTTATTGCCAATCGTCGTATAACTTCGTAAATTAAAACTCCGCCGGGACTAATATAGTGAAGTTTTTATGACGAGACATTTTTGTTTTATTTCTGTGTCGTCTGCGGAAATCAATACGCCTGAAGCTTAGTGGAATGTAAAGGAGGTTGCTGAAGCTTAGCGACGCAGCGCAGAAAGGCTTTGCTGTAAGCGTTGCGCTGATAAGGACACGAACACTATATTTATTTTATGCAATAGATGTATCGATCAGCTTCTATTTTTGTTCTGACTAAAAGTACCTTATCACCTCCCATTTCTCGATAAACGCCCCTATTCTCTGCAATAATCCAACAACCTGCTACTGCTTCTAACATAATAAAGGTTGGATGGATGTTTTTTTCATTTTTCATGCAAAACAGCCTGATCGGATCTATATGTATTTGAAATTTGGTACCAAGTTATGCTTTGAGTATACACATAAAATTCTAGTTAGTGTAATTTGTACTCCTTATTCATTATGTTGTAGCTTTTATTTCATGTATTAAAACCGATCTTAATAGAAAATGTTAGAATTTAGCAACATAATAGGTTTAGGTATCGACAAGTTGCCATATATGCCGCAAGTAACCAAAACTAAGTTACACGTACAAGTATCCAAGTTGTAAAACTTAAGCTGAGCTCAAACTTGGCTTACTAACAGTAAGTAGAGACATATTTTACAGCGGCTCAACTACCTGCGCCTAAAACAATCAAACAGCTACTTAGGGATCGAGCAAACATGTTAGAACGGTTAGGTTTAACTAAATACAAGTGTGGCTTAAGTAAGATAAGTGTTCGTGTGTGAACGTGTGGCTTCAGTTGTTCATTTATGACAATGTTGTATAAAATACCAAGATTTTTGAGGATAAAAGGTAGTCCTAGATGCAACTGCTCGAGCAAGCTTCCAGCAAGTACGAAACAATATCTTTGTAGAGTTTTCCCACGATCGTTAGGTATTGAATAACCATTTATTACACATTTTTCTATTTTCTTATTGCGCCTACGTCTTATCGGCTTTACACAAGTAATGTTCGATAATACTTGAATAAATTAGTAAACTAAACATCAATCTAGAGATTCGCATTAATAAGCTTATACAGAACATTAGGTCCGTGTTAAATTGCGTCCCCTTCCACCCCACAATTTATTTAAGAATGTTATGTAAATTTGAACACAAGTCTTTGATCGTCCGCATCAAAAGTCCGAGTAAAAAAACTTTCAACGAAGCGAAGAAAAAGCGTGAGGAGCTTATGAAAAATAATGATTTAATCTTACTTTTCGCTGTCTCGCATATAAAAGACTAGAGTTGGGGGCGGCGGGGCGAGAATCGGTTTTAATCTTTGCTTTGTAAAGGTGATTATAAGGGATTATAGGTTGGAAAGTATGGCAGAAATTTCGCGGCTCAGGAGGCGGGCCCTCCGGTTCATTTATAGTATATTTTTTAGTCCCCAGGTGGGGTTGCGGTCGAGCGGCTGATACTTCTCAACTTTTCCTTAGTTCCACAAAGGAAAAGCTTTGCTTCGTTCAGTTTTACAGAGCCCAGTAGGCTTCCAGTTGGATGAGCTGTGGTCGCGCAACGTACCTAATAATGCTCTGGTCAAAATGTTTTATAATCGATTTGTAAAAGAGTTACCTAATACAAAAAATTGTTTTGAACCAAATGTATAGGTATTCAAATTTTAAAGTACATATCTTCCTCCTTATTATGATGATTATTTTTCCGACCCAAATATCGACCAATAGAATTGCACCATTCGACGTCACGTGGTACAACCTGTAGGTTGGTATTATACTGATAATTTTTTGAAAATTTTCTCTGGTCGTTGACGTCAAACTGACAGGTTGAATTCAATTGTGAAATTATTGGCCGACATTTGGGACGGAAAAATAATCCCCCGAATACCACACGAGCTTCAAAATTATCTGGCATTTCCCTCAAGGTTCCCTGCAAACAAATAAAGTCGTCAAGTTTTTCAGGAAAAATCACTCGCGCTTCGCGCTCGTGATTTTTTAACCTTGACTAAAAACTTGACTCCTTCATTTGTTTGCAACGAACCTATCGGAAAATACCCGATAATTTTGAAGCTCTTGTGGTATTATAAGTGATTATTTACCGATTAATCAACGAGTTTGCAATGATGTCATTCGCGCTGACAGTTAACTTCTCAAATAACTTCAACATATGTAGAAGTAATCTAACCCAATTAGGCAAGGTAATGTATCTAAACGTTTTTTATTACATTTGCAAAAGAACACTAAGCCAGCATATTTCCTACTAGCAATACATCTGAATCCCTATAAGGATGTAAGAAAGATGGATTGACCAATCAAAATATCTGTTTAACGACGGATCTAAATAATAAAATGTAAGCAAATAAAGCTGTTGATATATGGCCATTTGTTTACCATAAATAGTGCAAATTATAATACCTGTTTTCTATAGGTATGTACTATGAAGACATAATAAGATATACAAGTGAGTTTGACGTAAAAGTAAAGGTAAGGTCTGTGGGTAAGGTTCTGCTTGAACGTTCATTGTATATTTACATAATAGGGAATAGTTTTGTTAAGTTGGCAAAAATGGTGGGTTTGAATTTTCTCTCATAATATCTCTTTTCTTTTCTGTGCCAGATAATCTTACAAAAGCACATAGGTACCTATAGACCAGTTAAAAGTAAAAATAAAAGTCCTTGGAACACCCATGAGGAAATAGAAGTTGTGTATGTAAACACAACTTTGGACTTTGGTTGTGTATGTAAACAAATGGAGGGATGTCTTTTAAGCATCTCGTCAGCAAATAAACCTGGCATATCATAATTCATATTATATGCCAAAACCATGTGTGCCTTTTTACCTAATTATCATAAAATCTTCATGATAATAATGAATAAGTTCAGCGTATAAAAGAAGCCTGGATTATTCTTATAATGAGAACGTAGACCATGACCTACGTATTAGTACGTATTAGACGTATTACGCAGGTCATGGTATAGATACTATAGTAAATAACTTTAAATCTTTATTATTTATCGCCACTTGATCTATATAACTGAAAAGAAAAAAGAAAAAGACGGGTTGCACTCCGGGAGTGCCGGCAGAAGTGAAAACTTGATTATTAACGTTCAGCATGTTTGATATTTTGGAATGGTATCCGTTTTACGCATGGAATAAGTATAAGGGCTAAAAAAAAAAATCCGTCTTACGCTTTTTCGATCAGGCCACGTGTCCTGACGCGAGTTTAAGATTTTATACCCAACGCCGCTAAAGAAGTTTTCACTTCAAAAATCTAGATTTCAAATCAGGAAAATAGTTGCGAAACATAACACGAAAGGTTTCGCTATTTCCACATATAGTTAGTATGAAACCGAACTTAATTATATTTGATCTCCGTGGGGTGGCGGGGAGGTCTCATCTCAATCGCAAATCGGCCATCTTGCGCCCCCGGGATCGACCCCCTCCCCCCTCGTCCATTATACTTTTTAAGCTCCAATCTCGTTCATTTAAACGGTTGGCTTTAGATGGCAATCGCATTTTTCCACTGCAGGTCACGTCTCGACCCGTCTCCCGGTACCGAGGCTTAAATCAACAAAAGAAAATAATAAGATTCGTTCAAATTAAAAGTGTAATGTCGCGAAAGTGCGCGGGCGGTCGGTAATCCCGGAGCGTTCTTCATTAGGCGGGCTTTCGGAGACCGCTGAGCATCTCCAAGAATTTTTCTTTATTCATAACGAGGATTAAGACAAATGCAAATGAAGCGAGGCGTCGGGTTCACTTAGCTGTGTCAACAGTGTCGCCCGTCGACGAGTGCTTTATATATTTTTGTTATTTACTATTCAAATGTTTTGCAATTAAGTGCAAGTACTATGTTTAATTATAGTAATAAGATTTATTGTTAGGAATAACCTAGATGTATGTATAACTGCTTATTTAGACCTTTAATTCTGGACCTGGAAATAAAAGCTCTCCTATCTACTTGTAAAGCAATAAGACACAATAAAGTAGAAACATTGAAATAAAAATTTTCATGAAAATAAAGACAACATTACCTACAACTTAAACAAATTACCTAGGATCAAATTACAAACACGTGTTTTGAATTAGAGTTATGTTAGAATAAACTTTATTGAAATAATTAACACACGGTAAGTTGGATATTCCAAGTAAATGACAAGAAGGCATGAATATTATATTATGTTTATTATGGAAAGCATTTGTATCGAACTACCGGTCCGTTTATTTGTTCATCCTGTCTTAACGTTTATATTCCTCGGTACTCCTTGTAGCTGGTCTCGAACAAGTAGTGATGGGAAATATAAAATATCGATAACTCATAACTATAATAAGAAACATTTATTTACTATCCTAGGCATTTATTTCTGTTTAAATGTGTATTGACGTCATCATAACGATTGAAAACTTTTTTGTGAATATCAATGTGTGTATTTAATTATGAATATTTTATCAATTTTCAGAAAACAACTCGTCAAGAACCTCTTGCCTCTACTACAGGCCTATCTACTACTAGATCTATCAGGCCTATCTAATACTAGAGTAGTAGATAGCTACTACTAGATCTATCTTCAAAGGGGTGACTCTACGAAATATTTATTATATTGGCAGTGGATATATGAATATTGAATATACCTACACATACTAGAAAAGTGCCTTTACATTTTTTCAATTCATAATTATCTTGGATACATATTCAATTTTCTATTTTCTTTATTATACAACATACTAGCTTTCCGATCGCAGTTTCGCCCGCGTAGTCAAAGGAAATAAGCAGCCTACGCCCTACATCATTCTATAGCCGCCTATCTTCAGATACAAAAATTATGTCATAAACTCGCTTTTATACAAAATAACAATTGATTTACAAGTAAGTTAAGAATAAAACATTATTAATTGATTTAGTTAATTCCATTATGACATTAGTAAAACAAATAAAAATCTAATTCAAACATCGATAAACTTAGAACATCCCTACGCAACTCAGCCGAGTGTATTTTTATTCGGAATTTATATCTAGCAACGAATCCCACATTATTGTCTCGGAGCATTTATTTTGTGATGGGCATTAAAACCAAAACCCCTTTTTCTCGAAGGCGATTTCATTTTAGCTGGGTTTAGAAAATTTAAGGCCAGTCTTATAAAGCTTTGATTTCGCGGCGCTCTAAAGAGCCGGGAATAATTAATTTATTCTGCTATTATTCTGATTCTCCTTCAGATAATAATGGAAAGATATTTCGTATTTGTTTTATCGCTCTTAGATGGAGTACAGTTTCATATTTTACTGGTAGAAATAAAGAGGGTTTAGTTATAATGATACTTTGTATATTTATTATGTATTTACATGAATGCAAACAAATTTTGTAAATAAGTTACCTACTCGTATTGCCGTGTACCGTTGCGGTTGCTCAGGTGTAAAGGTGTTATATGAATATTTTCATAAGAAAAAGGTTATCGGTAGCTGTTGTAAAGGAGTTGTTTTGAAGAACAGTTAAATATAATCAATAATCCATATTGTTTCCTTAAATGGCATCACTACATACAGGTAAATTAGCTTGGAGAAATTTTTGCGTTTGTAGTAGTGTATGGTCAGCAAATAAAATAAAACAACATTTTATTTTTAGTTTTTATTTTATACAGGGTTACTTGTAAAACACCAGCAACCTCGCAGGACAAGATAGCTAACATCATAAGTAACAACATTTGTTCTACGACTTTTGGCATAACGCAATAAATTATTTTTAAATGATTTTTTAAACTTTTATTGTACTCTCCTTACATTTGTAAGTCTATGTTCTATTAATTATCGGATGGACGACGCGACGCCCCCTTCCCCCTCTCGTTCGCTTTTTGTTTACGTAATTTTTGGGAGGCGTAGAGTTTATAATATTCAGACGGAAAATTAAATGAATATTTATTTTTGTATGAAAATAAAATCTAACAAATTATCAAAAGTCGTTGAACAAATGTTGTTACTTATGATGTTAGCTATCTTGTCCTGCGAGGTTGCCGGTGTTTTACAAGTAACCCTGTATATATAAGGGATTTTAAATTAAACTATATGTGTTTCTCCTCTGAAAAAGATGAGACTTTATTTTAATATTTGCACATTTAACATACATATAACTTTTACATTAACAATGTTACTAAAATGAAAAATTTACTAACCTGAAAAAGAAACGACATTTAAAGTTTAATTCTTTAGTTTGAGAAGTCAAAGGCTTGCCTCGACCATGTTTTAACACTGGAGCCATATTGAATTAACAATATAAAGTTACAACACTTACACACAAATTAAACACTAGTTATGGCCCTGCCTTCATACAAAACTGCTGAATACGCCGTTCGCACGGGAATAGAATGTGGATGCGATTTCCCTTAGTTAGCATCCAAGCTTACGTCTTTATAATTATTAAACTGTATAAATTCATTCTTTAACTCCGGTCTGCATCGTGCAGACATGGGTGTAAAAGTCTCATTTTAGCTATTAAATGTAGTTTTTAAGTACATCTGAGTTTTCATTTGGGGCCTCCGGCTGCGGGACATGTAATTCACTTCAACAAATATTATAACAATAATAACAAATAATAACAACAATCAACAAATACAAAATTTATCAATTAAACTACGTAGGGTCAACCGGGGCAAATGCAACTATGGGGCTATGGCAACTAGTTATCATAACTAATTTATTAGAGTTGTTGTAATAAATCGCCACCTATGATTCAATAACTCAACGACTAATAAATCTTACAAGTAATAGATGGTGCCCCTACGATGAAAACTATTTGATTGATAGGCCATTGTGTCAAACCGCTATTTTGAAGTTGGTGTGCGTAAAAACAGGTGTCGAGTTTTGCAGACAAAAAAATTGTTTAGGAGTGATTTTTTGCAGGTGTTTTTGATTGGACACGATTATCACAAGCCGTTAAGCTTATTTCATTTATATTTTTAGTGCGTTAGTTGACTCTATTTTGTGTTATTGATGCAGTTACAATTGCCTCATGAAAATTTCACTGTGGGGTTATTGCAACTGTGAGGTTAGTTACAATAGCCCCTTATATTTTTGTATGAAACTAAAAACACTAGTGATGTGACAGTGTCGATATTTTTATTATGTATCCTTCTTGGTACTCAAAATATACTTTCTTTATGATTAATTAAAGAAGAACCATCGATTATTTCTTCGATATTATACCCAGAGACGGGTTCATAAGTAAAATTCAAATTAGATAAAGCGTGGTTAAAGAATATAAGTAACTAAAAACGATAGGTAGGATAGTTCTGTGATTGTTCAAGTAATTTTTAGTAAACGGTTGATTAACTAATAAACGTTTTTTGTTTGGTTTACGTTTTTAACAATATTTAACACAAAGAATATTATTTGTTCTGACCAAAAACTAAAATTGACTTAGTAGGTAGTACACTGTTATTTTTTTTTGTTGCGATTTAAAGTGGTAAATCAAAGTAGGTACATGAGTTTTTCCTCTAAATAATGCGGCGCCATCTACGATCGCAACGTTATTGTATAGATAACGTTATTGTATATATATATATAGAATAATAAAAATATATCGATGAATAAGTTTTTTGCATTCCCCACACTAATTCTCTAACAAATAGTTGCATTTGCCCCACAATCAGAAAAATAAGATTTTTCCTGAAAACTCGTCCTTGCTACACGGTAATCCAGTTCAAAATCCTATGAATAACATGAAATCTCATAAATATATTCTATATTCGTTGTTTTATATGAAATAGAAGAAGAGCTATGGCAGTTAGTTGCATTTACCCCCGACTAGGGGTTAATGTAACTTTTTCTACCAATTTTAGGAAATATTCTCACTACCAGTTATTTATAAGACTACTGTATTGCTTGATTGGTTGAAAATAATCTTGAATAAATACAAAAATCACTAAATGGGTCAAATAAATGACCAAATATAAAAGGAGATAACTGCAACCGATCAAACTTGAAACTTGTTATTTTTTAGTTGCATTTGCCCCGGTTGACCCTACATAATAATTATAATTTTTGAATGAAATGTGCTTTATGTTCTAACGGTACCAAACGACTGCACGTGGCACCTGCGGACAGCGTAAACTGGTTTATTCTGGTTTTGTGCGTGTTTCCACTTTCCACTATCAAGTGACGATTTATTTATTTGTTTTGTTTCGTAATTATTATGGTCAAATATTAATTATGAAACAAATTATTATGGACACGATATTTTATTGTTTCACGGTAGTCGCCTTGTCGTTTGCTCAAGGACGTAAAATTGAATGATATATTTTTTTTTATAAAGTCAAAACCATTTTCTTTCAAATAAAAACTTGTTTTTATTGAAAACAAAAGTGTTGCTAGGAATAAGTATAAAATTAAATAGTAATATTAGGATATCGAAACATTTTTGTATAGGCCAGAACGATATAGTGGAAACGCGCTCTAAGATCTGAGTAATATACACACCACTACATATGCAAAAATTTCTCCAAGCTAATTTACCTGTAGTATAAAACAAAGTCGCTTTCTCTGTCCCTATGTCCCTATGTCCCTTTGTATGCTTAAAACTTTGAAACGACGCAACGGATTTTGATGCGGTTTTTTTTAATAGATAGAGTGATTCAAGAGGAAGGTTTATATATGTATAATAACATCCATTAAATAATGGAGAAGTACTGTTATTTTTGAGGTTTCTAATGTGATGTCGTAAATAATTACATTTTTTCCGCTTACATTGCAAACGCAGGCTGAACCCTACGAGTTTTATCAAAATAATGTACTAACACATTGAAAAGGTCTACAGAAAAGTCCGTGATGGTATATGTCTATCTCTTATGGATAACCCACAATAACTTTTTTTTGTCATTTACTTTTTACTTTTTACGACAAATAATGGCTAATTTTCGAAGCGATTTTAACCAATACAGCATTAATCCTTAACCAATTAAATACCTTGAATACATTTTTCATTTAATATAGATCTATATGGCCCTTTACACCGTATGATTTAAGTGAATATTTTCGAAGATATTACAGATTTAAAAATTGCGGGACGTAGCGTTTGCGGCGGTACCGGCCGGCCGCCATTGCACCCGTGCGAAGCCGGGGTGGGTCGCTAGTAGTTTGTAGTGAGATGATAGCTATGCTTCATACAAACATCAACCCCCTCTTTCACCCCGGGTAATAAAACTGAAGACTAGAATAATGGTCAAGGTTTCACATTCATTGATAATAATGTTTCTATATCTGTAGCAATATTGTTTCCAAATTTAGCACTTTTCCTTCATACGGACTTTCACTATCAACGACAAATCGATATTTATAATTATTGTGTTTATGTTTTGTTCGTATTATGTTATTTTTATTTAAGAATTCTTAGATGATCCATAAACTGTATCAACTACATTTTTTCTATAATTATTCCAAAATGTTTGTACAAATTGATAATCTTAAATAACAATCAACTTTATTATTTTCCTCAGACGAAAGCAAGAAAGAAAGAAAGTTTATTATATTTAATATGATAAAAGCATATATTTCGACAACCACATATAAGAGCTTAGTAATGAGCCCGTATAAAGGTATATAAACAGAGACTGTTCACATCGAATAATTTATTTACATTGACTAATGAAATTGTTATATGTATTTTTGCGTTTGCCGCCACTCGTAGGAATCAAAGCGGACGAACCGAGCTGCTGTGTTTGCACACTCGTTCATATCCAGCCATGAAATCGCCTAAATATCCCAAGGGTCAGATGTAGTGGAGATGGATCTTTTTATAACGTCTTTTTTACAACAAACAGATGTTTATCATTTTGAATGAAACGGGGTTTAAACAATTATATCAATAAAATTTTAACTGATTTGAAGTTTTATTTTATTAATTTATTTATACTTAATTACCTACTTAGGTGTTAGGTACACTTGCTAAAGTTGTTTCTTGATTATCGAATCTAACCCCACTAATATTCTAATCATTACTTTTAGGGCCGATTTTTCAATCCCGAGATAAACAGTCTAATAACTACCCCTCGAATAGATTTATTCAATTATTTATCTTACTCATAACGGCTCGCCTATTTTTCAATCGTGATTTATTTGATGAATAACTATCTGACCAAATATTTCCATATTGGCAGCTCTGCTCTCGGAGTGGCGAAACAAACATATTAAATTAGTCAGGTTAGAGCGGGATAGAGTCAACTCTTGCAATTTGTCAACAACCGTCATTATGACTCACGTCAGGAGTGCATTAAAAGTTTGTCTTGTATTGCTCTTTCTTCTATGATTGTTGATTGTTGTTTTGATTCGAGTAAAGAGTTTGGTTATATTTGTGTTTCAATTTATATATTTTACGATGGAAACGACATACTTAAAGGCAGCGTTCGGCTAATTTTCAATGGCATGGTCATCAGTACTATCAAAAACATCAATTTCAATATGATTTTAATTGATAATAATTATATAGAAAGAGGTTTAATTGTTAATAATTCTACGCTCTATGCTTTAGTATGAGAATGCGCTACGAAAACTTCTTTCTTTTTATTCTTCTGGTAAAAAAGAATCCCAATAAGGGCTGATTTTTCAACGCTTGGCTAAAACTTACCCGTCTAATAAAGTATTAGACCGTACAGGATTATATTAAAATGTCACCTGAAAACTGTTAAATACGGGCAATCAGAATACATTTTTGAAATGGTTGTTTAATACGTTATTCGACGAATAATACCTATTTAACCAAGGATTGAAAAATCAGCCCTAAATGTATTATAGGTATAACTTCCATAATATTTCCTAAGCTACGACTATATATTATTATTGTTTCACACCATATCTTTGTTTAAATGCAGTAATTTTAGATTGTCAAAATTAAAAAATAAAGCTATATCAATATTATACAGCACTAGTATCCACAGCTTAATTTGATTAGCGACCACAAGCCGCAAAGTGCTCACTCGATGAGCAGACAGCAAACTTTACCAGAACTACAGCTGATATCGCTGTTTTAATCTTAATTAGCCGTTTTAATTACATTTGAATATTGTTGTTTCGTTTGTTTTAAATACAATTTTATAGAATTAACGTTCAACAAGATGAAATAGGATTTACTGATGGATTAACTAACACATGATTAACCTACCTACATTTCTACAAAATACCTACTTATAGGTAATTCATGTACCTAGTTAATTTGGTACCAATTAGTTAATTCTAATAACACAGACCAAAAAAGAGTAATAATTATTGATCTAAGCACAGATCAGAGACTATGTCTGAGTGAATGACTATAAATATGTACCTATGTTTTAATTAAAATAATTTTATAATTATTGTCATATTTTTGTCTCCGATTCTTCATGATTAGGTAACTATTTGTTTTTTGAAGTGAAAACTTCTTTAGCGGCGTTGAGCACTTTTTCTGTAATGGGTATAAAATCTTAAACTCGCGTCAGGACACGTGACCTGATCGAAAAAGCGTAAGACGGATGGATATCAAACATGCTCAACGTTAATAATCAAGTTTTCACTTCTGCCGGCACTCCCGGAGTGCAACCCGTCTTTTTTTTTTGAAGTGAAAACTTCTTTAGCGGCGTTGGGTATAAAATCTTAAACTCGCGTCAGGACACGTGGCCTGATCGAAAAAGCGTAAGACGGATTTTTTTTTTTTTTGAAGTGAAAATTTCTTTAGCGGCGTTGGGTATAAAATCTTAACGTGCTCAACGTTAATAATCAAGTTTTCACTTCTGCCGGCACTCCCGGAGTGCAACACGTCTTTTTTTTTTAGCCCTTATATTCCATGCGTAAGACGGATACCATTCCAAAATATCAAACATGCTGAACGTTAATAATCAAGTTTTCACTTCTGTCGGCACTCCCGGAGTGCAACCCGTCTTTTTTTTTGAAGTGAAAACTTCTTTAGCGGCGTTGGGTATAAAATCTTAAACTCGCGTCAGGACACGTGGCCTGATCGAAAAAGCGTAAGACGGATTTTTTTTTTTTAGCCCTTATATTCCATGCGTAAGACGGATACCATTCCAAAATATCAAACATGCTGAAAGTTATTAATCAAGTTTTCACTTCTGCCGGCACTCCCGGAGTGCAACCCGTCTTTTCTTTTTTTTCTATGCCATGCTTTATGTTTTCTTTGTGCGGTTTTCCAAGAACATCCACTAATTGTTTGTGTCTAGTACGTTTACATAACATATATAGCAATCAATTTCTGTTCATTTAAAAATTCGAAATACTTTGTATAAAATTAAAATTAAATGATTTTGTTTAGTCTTTGTTTGGTCAAAATTTTTATGACTCGTTTATGTAGCGACATCTGTAGGTGAATAGAATATATTGTAATTGTTTAAAGCGCCATCTTTCGATTACAACTTTAACTAAATAATGTCAGGTTATGTTGTTCATAATAATTTTAGCACACTAGATGGCGCTGTAAAGTAGTTTCATGAGCAAAATATAAAAAAAAGAATTCCTTATTTAACCCATCAAGAGATGGCGCCATCGGTCAGAAATTTCATGAAAAACCAATGACAATAATGTATGTATTATAATTTATAAGTTATATTTAAAGGCATACCTAATTAATAATTATACATTTAAGTTTATTTGAATTTAAAAATGAATATAGTGCAGTTTGAGTTTAAATGTAATATTGTGATTTGTGACTAATAATGTTGTATTTGTCACCATAAAATTGTAAAAACCGATATATTATAATCTAACTCGCGAGATTGTAATCTGCCGACAAACTGTGATCCGTAACATTTACTTGTAATTTAGCGCATTTTTCGTTAGCATATTATAATAATGCGAATTCATCGCAGTTCAACTTTTCGAATCGAATACGGTTTTACGTTGATAGATTACCTATAATTTACCGAAAAATAATGCTGAATGCATAAATTTTCTTTTTAAATGTATATTATTACAAAAAACTAAATCTAATTGTTTTGTTTCATAAAAAACAAACCCGTAAAATTGTACAGTAATATCTGTGGTAATATCGTAATGTTACTGTTCTACCTTCAGGTGGTTATTAAAAAATAAAGGTCATTAATCTTACGAGAATGAAAATATTTGTTTAAAAATATTTTCCGTAAGACATGTAGGTACCTACTTACAAATATTTATTTCTTATTATAAAACGTAAACACGCGGCTTTTAATATAAATTATTACGGGCAACCTTAGTATGTACCTACTCTTATTTCATTACATAGTATAAAACAAAGTCTCCTTTTCTGTCCCTATGTCCCTATGTCTAAAATCTTTAAAACTATGCAACAGATTTTGATGCGGTTTTTTTTAATAGATAGAGCGATTCAAGAGGAAGGTTTTAGTATATAATTTATTAGGTTTTAGACAAAGCGGGCGAAGCCGCGGGCGGTAAGCTAGTATTTTCATATAATTGTAAACGAATTGGAACTTTGATAAGCTACACATTTTCACCAAGTTTTCCTTCCGACATCAACCACGGCTCCTTCCCCGGGAGCCGTGGGTATCTTTGGAAGATTTCCCCACTTTAAAAAAAAAAGGCAACAACAACGAGAACGACACGAGTTAAATATATTAATTACTAGATTTCCGCCCGCGGCTTCGCCCGCGTTTTCAAAGGAAAACCCGCATAGTTCCCGTTCCCGTGGGATTTCCGGGATAAAACCTATCCTATGTGTTAATCCAAGTTACCCTCTATATTTGTGCTAAATTTCATTGTAATCGGTTCAGTAGTTTTTACGTGAAAGAGTAACAAACATCCATACATCCATACTTACAAACTTTCGCCTTTATAATAGTAAGTAGGATTAAATATTATGTACCTACCTATCTACGAATAACGAGACCTGCGATAAGAATAGGATAAATATAAAGATGAAATATACTATAGATGAAACCGTAATCCATGAATGATGAATGAATTCAATAATTAAAATTTATTTATTGTAACCACAGACTAATAATAATATACTACGTATACAAATTGTAACTAATATTACCTAAGAAGGTGAACTACAGGAAGTCATGCATACTTAGTAGGTATATATAATATTATAGTAACAGTCCTAAATATATTACAATATATTTAGGAAATATAATATTGTAATACTGCATCAGTGATAGTAATGTACCTACAAATTTCTTGAAAATATTATACCGCTTTTTGGACCTTCATAGAGATCGGCATTATTTACCAACACGATAATATAAAAACGGATGTAAAATCCCCCGGGCGGTTTAATTTGAAAATTATTATGAATCGAGAATTTAAAAAAATTAAAATCAATATCGTGAAAGAGACAATATTATGAAGACCAGCGGAATCTATTTATAAAGTTCGCGACCCCTAGAGGGGCGTTAGCGTTCATAACAATTATGACCCTCAACTCTGAATGTGTTAAACCTAAGGTGTTAACAGATAACATCTGATGCAGAATCTAGTTGCAATTACGAGCGTGGTGACGAAACGTGGGTGTGTCACTTTCTTGCGAACTTGTGTGCAATGAAAACAAGATATCGAATCGCTGTTTTATTTAACTATTCTAAGTCTAAATATTTTCTGTGTAATTTCCACAAATAGGCGCGAGGATAAAATAATATCATTAATTTGTTGAGTCGCAAATGGTTCATAAATCGTAATACACATCACGCCTGCGGTAATGCGTCATTGGGTACCTACCTAATATATTTTTATCATTAATTAGAAATCTCAGCACGTGCGATGATTTTGTCAATTCCTATTATTTTCTCTTTTAGTGCGATGTAATAATATTTTAATCCTCTGTAGAGAAAACCATAATTATTACGAAAAAAAAAACTAAAATCGTAAGTCTATTGCATAATAATATAGGAAATATTTTTCCACGTTTAGGTGCGCATTGATGGAATAATAATGATGGATTCAATATTAATTTATACATAGGTGTAAATAGGAGTACCTAATCGGTCAATACTTTGAATACAATACACATTCAATATATTCATAAGGCCTTTCACCTTATTTACTCGATGAAAGGTAATTTTATTTAAGTACTTATATGGAGATAGGTATGTTACTATGTATTTTTTCGTATATACACCTATAACTTAAATGTACATAATAAACACATATATATACAAATAATAAAGAGTTGTGTCTGTATTTTTTTTTCCGATTTTTCATGTGTTCAGATTTCTGTGGTACAACTATCTGCATCCTTTATTTTATTTTAGGATTACGAAATAACTAAATAATAGTCTTAAATTATGAAACATCGAACTAATCAATACCTATAATCATAATAGATTATCCCCCTACACATGCCGAAAAGTAAAAATATCTATTGAAAATTATGTTTAAATTTACCGCCGTTGCAGTTGAATCAGTTGTCCAATGAAAAAATTCATAAAGTCCGCTTAACCAATCAACGGACTATACGATGTGGTGTGATTTGAGGGCACGCGCTTCGCGGCTGATATTATTTTGCTTCGTAGCTTAACTTTTGTTTTAACAAATTTTTACACGTTTATAATAAAAATATATGCAAAAACTTTAAAAATAAACATCGTCTTTATTCATCAATAAGCTTGAGATAACGACTGCTTCGAGATGCCACAACATAGCACGATAACGCTTTTCGTACCCCGCATCGTATGATCGTGGCGTCATATAAAAGCCCAAGCACGCTCCCCACTTCTAGCCAAACGTCAAATCATACTCTAGTGTGCGGTCGTTTGTGTCTGGTGAAATCAGTCTTTTTCGCGACGTTTCGTAAGCTAGAGTTACTAGCGTTAGAGAAGTGAATAAAAATAAGGGCGTGTGTGTTCAGTGATATTTAAACAAACATAAATAATATAAGATGTCTTTCAACACCGACATTTCGACTAAATTGGAGAACAGCAGGTACGGACGCATTTTTAATCGACCCCGTCCCTTTTGGTTAGACCTCCGCGTGATGCATTTATGATTAGCATAGCAAAGTGTTTTATTGAATAAGTAGTACATTAATAAACGCGTTGTATAGAAAATAATAATATTGATGCATACTCCGGTCTCCGGAACTTCAATGTAACCATGTTGAAATACCAAATTCCTTTCACATTGACATAATAAGCATCAGTTTTTAATGTACTGACGCAATGCTTCTGACTGTTAATTTTTGTCACGCTAATCATAGAGGCTTCAATAAATAACTTTCATCTTCAGATTAGTACAAAGAGGTTAGGGATTACGAATCGTGTCACATCTGGGCGTGCGCCCTGAGATGACTCAGGGTACCTAATTCTTCCTTTTAAATCTCTAATACTAACTTTACGGTTTAATATACATTTTAACTGAATAGAATAATACTACTTACCAAATATTTTATTGAAGTCTACATCTGATAGCTGTAAAATTATTTAATTTTAATTAAATGCTTGTTCAATGAACAATAACGAAGACTTATGCACGATTAACTGGCTATCAAAATAGAATGGTGATTTTACATCTCAGTCATACACCTTGAATTCAAACGAGTTTGTTTTTTTTTTATATTTTTCTCATGTTTCATGTGATTAACAATTTGAATGTGTAAAAAATGTCATACCTATTATAAGGTCAAGATTAACATGACCTATTTGAAAGCAAGGTGACACTTTCGTCAAGAGCTACAAGGCTGTAATTCATATAATATGTAAACATTCCATGTGATGATAAAATTTAATATATTCATTTTATATCAGAATTTTTGCAGAATACTATATTGTCTTATTTTATTAACGATATTACTATAACTAAAATACTTACAGTTATCATAGTAGGTTGTAGACACATAAACACGAAGGCATTCTTACATTATAATATAATGTAAGAAATTACTATAAAAATAAATAAAATTTTATAATATTATTATAAAATTTGTAGTTTGGCTATCGCAGTAACACTGCATGATAACATAAAACATTCTATTACTTTATCTACTATATAAATTTGTTAAAGAATAATTCCTCATCCTAAATATAGTTAGTGGACATTGAGTAGTATAATAATGACTTTTGTAAATAAGTGTACATGAAAAAAACAATCATCAACCCAACTCAACTAGGGCAAGGACATTATTCAATAGGCTATTTGACAAGGTTTTGAAAACTGTCTCAAATTATTAAGATACGTTTATAGAGCACACAAAACACATGTTTCTTAATTTTTTGTAGTTATTCATTGTGAAAATGGAAAATAAAAACATGATATTCAAATATGCCGCCAAAACACAATTTTGAAGAATATGGCGTCTCGCGACCATGGTGACGTCACAGCTCCGTAAACATCAACTTGCTCCTAGTACTTATTGTTCGTTTTTGTTTTAATTATAGTATAATTAAGTTAATCTGTTTAAAAACCAGTAAATGAGTTCTTATAGGTGGTGTGTAGTTCCTGGATGCAGAAATACAACTATTAAAACCCCTGACAAACTATTTATATGTGCTCCAAAAGACATAAAAATGCGTAGAAAGTGGTTGCAGTTAGCTCGCCGAAATCCAAGTGATATATCAGTTAAAACAGTTACATTTTTTGTGAAGACAACTTCGATGTAAGTATGGTGTTGAATACCTAGTAGGCAGTTTATTTTATTTGCAATACATAGTATAAATCGTCTCATTACTTACCTGCTTGAGATTAGATAATGATATATATAAATTGATGATGTACAGAAAGATTCAAACTCATATTGCACCCTTCAATTCTGTGTTGTCTGTATGTTTTACTAGACACAATTTAAGCCTGATCATCCGGTACCTAATGTTAATGACTCGCTTATTTACAAACAAAGGGCATAACCTAAAAAATGTATACTTCATAATTATTGTGCTATTGTGATTCATGTTCGTACATTTAACTAAAAAGGTAATGAATGACGATTGAAATATTAACTTACGTAGCTGTTTTCACATTTCTCAATTCAGGAGCGTAAAAATCTGGGTTGTTTTTAAAGAACATGCCAACCATTATAGCGTCCACTTTAGGTAGATTTCTACTGTCTGCTTTTTCGAAATTAGGTTCCATGACAAACAAAAATAACACATAAAGAACAAAACTGATTACAGACACCTTGAATCACAAGAAATAAGTTATACAAGAAACAAAACCAAAAGCGAAATTCAGCAACGACGTGAGTAAACGTTGGGATCACTTGTTATTTACGCAGTTGTGACGTCATGGCAGATGCAGCCAATCATGGATGTTTTCGGTCACGTGTTAATTTTAAAAAATGTGATGTTTTTTCTCGACGATTTATAAATAAATAAGTTATTATTTATATCATTTATTAATTTAAATCGCTTCAAAAACCTTATATATATATGGATTACACAAAAAAGTAATTTATTTTTTATACTGTCAAATAGCCTATTGTCTTGAAGTAGTTAGTGGACATTTTAATGAATTGTGATTTTAAAATACTAAATAAGTATCAATATATTGTATGCTACAAAACATATTATATTGAGATAAATGAAAGTGCATCAGAGTTATCGCTATAATAGTGACATACCTAAATGTTAAAATGCTAACAACGTCCCAATAAAATAAAAGCAATTGAATAGAAACCTATTATTTAATTATAAAATGGTATTCACAAATTTAAATGTAAAATGTTTTGTATAAAACCTATTACCATTTCGCTATTTCATGGCATAAATGTTATCGCACATGAATTGATGAAACTTTTTTTAGTACAATCTATAAAATTATATATATCAATTTAAAAATAAATTTCAATCTATAAATCTAACATAGAAAACAGAAATCTAAATACATAAGTCTATGTAAATTGTTTCAATTATTATCAAGGAAATAAAAGTATGGAAAACATTAAGATGCAATATTTCTATAGTAATATACTAGGAATGGAAAATATTATGTAACAGCACTTGTTCTTGTGTATATTGCATTGCATAAGTTAGCATGGGTTAAGTACAGCTTAGGAGCAGTATTTTGACATTGGGTGCTTTTTCTAATAAAACACTTGTTTGAAGCAGTTCAAACTCAAACATTTATTTATTCAATAAATTAGACTTCTTCGAGAAGCACTTTTGAAACGTCAATACATATTTTTAACATTTACCACCGATTCGGAAAGCAGTATCTATGGAGAAGAACCGGCAAGAAACTCCATAGTTGCTTTTTTAAATCATTCCAGTATTACAATTTAATTTTACAAAATATGTAACTGTATATTAATTATTATCATAATAAAAGTATATTATCATAATATAAGTTAAATAATGTTATGACTAAACCATAGAAAAATCAAAGATTACATAATAGCGCTTAAGTTTTAAGAAGAATTCTATATCTCAAAAGTGAAAGAATTTCTTACTTATTATATTGAGATGAGTAATTACCCCTTTCCTGATAATAGTATTATCTTTATATGCTCTTATGCAATAAATTGAATACTTAATAAAACTTATTGCACCTAGTGATAAATTTAAGATAAAAAATGTAGTTTTGATAACAAACAATTCTATACCTGAGTGGAATATTCTACCGTCATTAAATTTATTTTTATTTAATGACGTTAGTGTAACATGTGAGCAAAATTCTAATAGTCTATTTCCATTGTTACAGGAACACCTTGCGAAAAATCGCCAGACATGATGACACCGAGTTCTCCAAAGAAAGCATCCTCAACGACATGGAGAAGTTCGTCAAAATGGTTAATACCATGGACGAGACCGTGCTCGTGCCGAGCAGGCTGATGAACTTGCAGCAAGAGGGTGACGATGACCCGTTCAGCCTATTCGCTATGCTGAACGACTTGAAGACTGAGCTCCTGTGGGCCGGGGCCGAAGTGGAGCACGTAGAGCGGGGCAGGAGAGTGTCCGACATGAGCGACACAGAGAGTGACGCGTCCAGTGCGGCCGGAGACTCCGGGATCGACGGCGAGGACGAGAGGGAGTCGGCGGCCCGCGCTGCGGCGAACTGCAGGCGCCATCTCCGCGGCCTGCGCCGCTGCCTGCGCCACCTCACCGCCGCCGCCGCGCATCTAACGAGATCGTATCAAGAAGAAGTCGGGGCCCCCGTTTAAACTTTAAAATATACCTACCTGTGATCAAACCTGCCCTGCACATGTTGTACATATAGGCTAACCGACCCGCGCTGTAAATATAGGTTAAAGGGCCGGACGTGTGTGGAAATCTCAGTAAGTTATGTGGTTATTTAATAAACTTAAATATCAATAAGTTTTTTGTTTTATTTGGATAATCTAAACGTAGCTTACTTCATCTAGACTATTGAGTAATGCTGACATTTTATACCTAGTATGACTAAGATCTATTAAGTAAACTTGAATTTGAATTAGAGCTACACATTCTACAGTTACACGATTTTGTGAAATAACATGAAGTTATTTACAAACTAGATCATACTCATACAAGTTCAATTGACTATTTCAATATGAATTTCTTATTACACAACTTGAAACCCATTTAGGTTTGTGTGTAGAACTATTAATTCAATAATATGTACATATTTGATATCTGTTGGATAAATCAAAAAGACAGATAAATGGTTAATTTGAATGTTAAACACATAATTACATAAACATGATTGCCACAAGACAAAGTGTTCACTAATCTTTACGAAGCCATATCGCTGATTTACTCGAAGGTGTTGATAAAACATCACCATGCACTGTTATCTAAACTGTGCTCATAGTTACATAAGTGACTCTCAATGTTAGAACATTTCGTAAAGCGAACGTTTCATAACATGATACCTACTCCGATTTGAAGTCGAAGAAATATGAATGAAAGCTAATGAACACACCATTCATCATTTCCTACAAAAGTAATAAAAGTGACACTGAATTAAACCAGGATCTATTAAATTTCATGGTTAATATAGTAGTTATTACGTGATAAAAATTCTGCCTTGAAATTTATATGTTCGTGGCTCGAGCAGTAAAAATATCGTGACGTAACACCTTTGATTATATTATTTTACTAGATCTTGTTTTTCCGTTTTATAAAATTAAAATATTAATAAGTTTCTAACGGGATATATCACTGGCCAATGTGAGATATGTATGGGTAGGTCATAATTGCATCTACACATAAGTGATAAATAATTACCTAACAATCTTACTAATGAAAAAAATACATATTTGTTGTAACGAGTACCACTGGTAATAAAAATGAATAAATATGTTGATTATCATAACTTGAATGTGAGTACCAACCGAGTAGGTATTAATAGTACTGCAATTCATTGTGAGAATTTTTGTATTTTTAATAACTCAGGCCCCCGAATCACAGACACAATAGAAAATC
Source organism: Colias behrii (assembly GCA_029959065.1). Classification (NCBI taxonomy): domain Eukaryota; kingdom Metazoa; phylum Arthropoda; class Insecta; order Lepidoptera; family Pieridae; genus Colias; species Colias behrii. The sequence goes on from JARWMC010000001.1 coordinate 11,678,359, forward strand.
TATTGTGTCGTGGACCGATCGGGCCGTTCGGGGCTCAATGGGTTAAGACTTAAGAGTTCTGGTCAGAGTTTTGAATCAAAAGCACCTTTAGTAATAATAAAGATTTTTTATCTTGGGCATCCGGCATAGGTATTTTGTCAAGAAAGTAAGTATTACAACATTGTATACGCATTGATGCACCATAAAACACTTTCTAGAAGGAAATCTTAGATTAAATGGGCACAACAGGTGACCCTGAACTGAATACACCAGAATCGATCCTAAGTGCGCGCTGCTACAAATTCTTTAGTCAGACATTGTTACATAATTTCATGAATTGGTTAGTTTGAGTAGGCGATATTGATGTGACCTTGCATAATATCACTATTCACCTACCTATTCACTGCATGTGACATAATTCCACAAGAAAGCCCGTAGGGTGGTCAATTTGAACCAATTTACTTCATTAAGAGGTAAAGAGGTAACATAAAGTTGAAAATATACAGTTAGGCGATCTTCACACTGTCCCGCACCACGCTGCATGTTGCGTGACTGCGTGTTTAATGTTACTTGTAAGTATCTCCGTTTGTATAGAAAACACGCACAGTCCAACACACTGAAAATGCAACCACGCGCGTTCATGCGGATCACGCGGAGAAACATGCACACCCGCGCGTAGGTGCGGGGCGAGACGCAAGGTATGGCACACCCTGTGGGCACACCGAATCCCGCAGTGCCGCGCGTCGTGATGCTCAGTATTGTACGACCACCACAGAGAACGGCGAATAAATGAGAGCCGCCGTGCGTGAATCTACAAACGCACCTACGCGCGTGAGTGCGCAAAAAACCCGCACGATGATGCAGATCAGCACTCCCGCAGGAACGCGCGTAGGTGCTTCGACACGCAACATGCAGCATGATGCGGGGCAGTGTGAAGATCGCCTTACAAATACAGAAATTTAAAAATATACAGCTGAAAATTTAATGGCTTCTGACTATATTGTCAATAGAGTTCCATATTAGAGTACAATTTCCCTTATAACGAAAGAAACAAGATAAGGCAGCCCTTAAAACATATTTGTAAACAATTATTTCTTAAAAATATATATATTCTTATTTCGGGAATCGATATACCGTAAATGAGGTGCATATTACGCCACTGTCTTAAAATTATTAATACATAATGAATTAATATCAATAAACCTTTTTTTATTTATACATAGTGCACGAGAAACTGTCGTAAAGATAAGAAAGTAGATAAATTCTATTAATGACAGTACATTCGTGTTCAATCTATCATCGGCACTTTAAATTTCTTTATGATAATAAAATAATGGTTTTATTACATAGAATAATTGAAATTATAGTTCGTATTAGAGATGCTCATTTTATAACATTCAGTAGGTAGGTATTTAAATTAGATGTATAATTTATTTGACTTTGAGGACATTTTAATTAAGATTGTACCCACTAAGTAATTCTAAGTCTTTTATAATGTTAGAGTCTGGCCAGCCAAAGCTGAACCCAGTGTTTTTTGTAGCGGCCACACTATGGAATGTCATCATAGCGTTTCTGCGTAGTTAGGTGTCAGTTTTGTTGAAAACGGTTCAAATCAGTTCAAATCATTTGCTTTAGGGCCGATTTTTCAATGCTTGGTTAAAACTTATCCGTCCAATAAAGTATTACACGATAATATTAAAATGTCACGTAAACTGTCAAATACGGGCAATTAGAATACGTTTTTAAAATGGTAGTTTTATATTATACATTATTCGACGAATAAGTTTTAAACAAGGATTGAAAAATCGGCCCTTAATAACATTTTAATCCTACTGTGTTGTGTAGGTACCTAATGTAACTCTATACTATGATCACCTTTATGTATATCAAAAGTATCAAAATGTTTTTTTCCTACTAAAGCCGATGTTACCAGGTCCATATTTTTTAAATTTGCCGCCCTTTACTGGGTTCAGCTTTGGCTGGCTAGACTCTTTACACGTACGAAAATACTTACTTCGGTTAATATCGTTCCATTCTACTACGACTAAGACGAATAGCTAGGTACCTATCTATACATATAATAAATCTGTAGAAGGGTCAATTCTGTACATTGAAAATATTGAAAAAATAAATAGCAGGGGGTGTTACTGGATCGATACCAAACCCAAATATGTGATTAAAAAAATTTTTGTCTGTCTGTCTGTCTGTCTGTCTGTCTGTCTGTCTGTCTGTCTGTATGTTCAGGCATCACGTAAAAACTAACGGTTCGATTTCGATGAAACTTGGTATAATTATACCTTAAACCTTATTATCCTGGGCGTAAAATAGGATACTTTTTATCCTGGAAAAATACGTAAAAAAAAATTAATCTTAATTTTTCAGTTTTATCCATAGACGTTGTTCTGTAGAACCGCGAACACACGTTGCGTATTATTATAGGCCTAGCCGTATTTGGGTCCAATAGATATTTATAAGATGTCATTGTCAGAGTTACTCAAAATGGAGAAATAAACCATCCACGCGAAGACCGACATCCGCGCGGACGGAGTCGCGGGCGGAAGCTAGTTTTTAATAATCCTCTTGGCTCTTGGTGAAATCAGGCAATAAGGAAATATTCACACAATAAACCGCATTGATTTTAATCTCAGTTTTTACACAAGGTGTGATTAGTAATAATTAATTCATATACCTACTCTAATTAATACCTACGTAACTAAGTTCATCCACTTTTAAAGCGATAGCGAAGCGTGTTTAACACCACCCAAGGTTAAACATTTTACTTTTTGTGCCTTCGTGAGAGTTCTCTTTGAAGCTGCTCGTTGCCAATAATTCTCATCGGAGAGAATAACTTACGCAAATAAATAGGTATCTACTATCTACTCAAAGCAGAAATATAAAATATTATGTACCTATGTAGGTATGATAAAATATTAAAGGTAGTCTATATAAGTATTTTTTTAAAGAAAAAACTTTACTTTACCTACTAAATTTTCCGCTCAACAAATTATACTGGTCATGCATAAAATAGGAATAATATACCTAATAAGAAATATCTAGAATATCTATAAGGTGTGTATACCTAGTATACACATTTTTACTCGTCTGTGAAAAAGGCAAAGCAGAGCAATGAATGTAAAACCGGTATATGTTTAAACTTTATTTATAGTTTATAGTTTATACCTATTACTTATTAGGCTATTACCAACCTTTTTTTTTTTTTTTTTTTTTATAGTGGGGAAATCTTCCAAAGATACCCACGGCCCCCGGGGAAGGAGCCGTGGGTTATGTCGGATTCTTACCGACTAAAACCCCACTGTGTTCCGTCGAGCCGCTTTAATGATGGGGCCGCGGGTATTTGTTAGAATTCTTCCGCGACAGGCTATTACCAACCTTTGTAATTATATTCTTAAAATATCTATAACTTACAAAAGGTGTTTCATTAATGCATGTAGGGTATGATCAGACAGAATTTCTTCATTCTCCACCATTTCTCCACTAAATAATAATATTACCTATTAGACATTACTTATTATTGTCTGTGACCAATGACCAATAATTACCATACTTCTTTTATTTCTATGGCGTCCTATGATTCGTTAAATATTCAATATGGCGCCGCGCCGTCTATAAGTCATTATTTTTGATTCTCTATGACCGCAAATTTTTCGTTCGTCTGTTATAAGATCCATTCTTGAGTGAATTATAATTAATATTATGTATTTAAAAACAGCAGTTCAAGTATTTCACAATACGACTTGGTGGTTGGTGGAGGTACGTTGGATATGAGTAAACTGAATGAAATATTAAAAATGTCTTAACTAATTGCTCAAAATAGTGTTTTCTAGACACTTCTAATTAGAAATAGCTATTGTGGTCGCTACGTTCCTTTAATAAGTAGGTAAGTACTTACTTATGCATTACGTAAATAAATCTCATAGTAATGTTTGCGTCGCATACTATTTTACGTCATTATTACTTACTAGATGTAAATAGGTCATACCCAACATAATATAAATATTTACCCTAGTTACAAATGTGAGTGAACGATAACAAGATAGGTACCTAGTTTGATATAATATTATGATTATATAACACGCGAATCAATAATGCAGTAGCTACATAGACCGAGAGTACTAAGGTACTTTTAAATCTTTAAAGGCTGAAGATACTTAATTAGTGATTTTTTTTTTGTTCTTTCACATTTAGAACAATGAATTTAAATTGACGCACTCTTAAAGCATTACCACAGTATTACAATATTATTTCCTACAGTAAGGAAACGCCTTTGATGTCGCGCGATGCCGCGGCCGCCGCCAGCGTAGGTACTTACGCTGCCACACGAAAATACGCTAGGGTTGCAACAAATGGGAAATAAAACAATTGTGATTATTAATATTATGATGAAATCATTTATTCATATGTACATTCAAAATAATTGCGATTATTAAATCTGATGTAATTATTTGTTCATAAATATATAATTACAGATATTGCACTGCTAAATATTATTTACGTGGACACTTTATTTTTGGATGTTCTTAATTGTATATTATACCATTTAATTAAGTAATGCATTCGCATTGGGATGTACAATCTGATTAGAAAATAATGAGGACAACATATACATAGCTTTGATTTTAATTCAACAGATACAATTAATACAATCTTTCTGAAATATTGTTTCCTTCTGGGATTTCAATGTAGATTTACATCCGTAAACAGAACAGTTTTTGCGCGCCATAATAGAATATGTAAGTACCTATGTATAATAAAATTATTACACAAAAAATACGACTGCGTCGTCCTTTCGCGATAGTTAATGCAAACTCAGCGTGATTGCATTAAGCGGCCCGCGTCGCCCGACCCCCCGCCAGTTCCCCTCCGTTTCTCTGCACAAGTACATTCGTCGCCATACTGTAGGAAATATGGTAATACTGTGGCATTACATAGTAACTCAATGACATAAAGTACTTTTTCCGTTGAAACTTTTATGCATGTTTCTTTATTTTTATCTACCTAAGAAAAAGGACGCTTGTATATTATTTTACCCTTGTATTGTTTTAAATCCAAATAATTTACCAGCTTTATAACAATGATAAAGAAGCAATTAATTTGTAGATCATCATTAAAACCCCACGCGTCAAACATTTTTTGTTTTGGACGTAATAACCCTTGTTTTCATTTGTTTTTCTTATAGTATTTAATTTAACATCTATATCACACTTTTTATCAGAAAGCAAACCATGAAAAGATTGAATGATTATGAATACTTTAAAATTGTTTAATTACCGGTAAAAATTTTATAAGTGCTCTAGTCTAGTCCTAGGCATTATGTTTCATAGGCGTTTCGTTTTATTATATTAATGGGTGGTACAGGGCAAAAATCATATAAAATGAAACACGCATGAAACATAATACCTAAATGAAATTCTAAATATTGATATCTTCAGATTTAAGATTCCATACCACTGCTTTACAACTTACTTTAGGAGGATGATGCAAAGAAATGACAAGTTCACAAGAAAAACTACTTTGACGTCAATAATATTAGAAGAGAGTAAACACTGGTCATCTTTTGCGCATGAAGGAAGGAATGTGTATGTCATTTTGTATGTAAACATAAAATTATTTAGTATCGATAATGTGAATGAGAATTGAGACTGTAAATAGATAAAGAATTACTGTATCTTGGCGATTTTCAAATATGTGCGTGAGTCATTTTACATCCGCCAATAGGATTGCATGATGTCATGGGCTATGGGTGATAATTCGTACCCGTAAAGAAAAATACAAATCAAATAGTAATAAAGAATAACATTTTACATAATTTACGAGTCACGTTAGAACTAACATAATCGTCTAAACAATGATCAATATAGCATAAAAATTATAGCAATAAGTAGAAGAAAATAATGAAGACAAACATGAAAGGTAAAATAATTTTTTAATTGTTCTTCGTTATGTGTAAATAGAACGGAAACAGATGAACAAATCAAAGATAATTATCACCTATCGGCTATTTAAAAAAAAGGCCACAGTCTTCCTCACGCAATTAGTCCATTGAAAAGTTACATTTGGGGTTGCGTTTTTTAGAGGACGCAATTTTATTTTTTTGATGTGTAGGGGGGGTCAGTGTGAAGCTATCACCAAGTTTGTGGGGTCGCCACCCTTGTCCCATGGCCGCCATCTTGAAAATAGCGGTTGAAATGGTTTTAACGATATATCTCTTAAACTATTTATCTGATAATAAAACAATGTTAACATTATTTGTTGCAAATTAAATTCTCTACAACTTAGGTTAAGTAACTTTTTGTCGTAGAACTATAAACAAAAAAGTTATAAGCGAAAACGTTCAGAAAATAGAGATGTTTATATTTTTCAATAAAACTTTTTTTTTATAAGTTTACGAAGAAATTATATCAGACCATTTTTGTAGATTGTTTTTCGAAGAACAACTTTTATTTACAACATTTTTTCATTAAGTAATTATTTTTTTTTTGTTATTATAATATTTTTAATAATTAATTTTACAATATTATTAATAATTAATTATTGAATCTTTTCCCCACCACCCCCCCTATACATCAAAAAAATAAAATTGCGTCCTCTAAAAAACGCAAGGTCAGGCCTAAAAAATGTAAAATTTCAATGGACTAAATAGTAACTGATAATTATTAAATTATATTTCTAATCCGATACAATATTCTATATGCAAGAATACCTACATTATAGTAAAATTATTATCTTATGCATTTTGAAGTGAAACTTCTTTGAGCGCGTTGAGAGTAAAATTAATAGGTCGCGTCATGGCATACCGTCATGTCATGGATTTAAGCGATGATTTTGGTATCTCTGAATCCTAAAGAAGTTTCACTTCTGGGTTCTGACACGTGTGCTCGGCACACCCTATTTTTTCTTAATACGAAAGTTAAGTAGTACCTAGTAAGTTTGGGTGCTATTGTAACTAAATATAATATAGACTGGCACATATGTATGTAGTAGCAGACGGGCATTGTACCCAATATATCTTTTCATTTATAAAATTAGGTATCTGGGTGACCCTCATTCCGGAACATCTCAGCGACTTTTCTAGTATACTGAACTAACTAGTTCAGTTTAATTCGTGGTTAAAGAGGTTTTTAAAAGGGTCAGTCGATACTCTGTGCATAATAATTTAAACATTGCAGTGAAGTGCCACATGTTTATTTTCCCAGTAGGCAATAGCCAATACATTTGTATACGATACGAGTGCGAGTCGTTTGGCAAAATTATCCAATTACGTCAAAAAGACTAGTAATATAGTCCAAGACGTAATCTACACTAATATTATAAAGAGGAAAACTTTGTTTGTTTGTTTGTTTGTTTGATTGAATAGGCTCATAAACTACTGGACCGATTTTGATGAAATTTGGCACAGATAATCTTTAGACCCTGAGAAAGAACATAGGCTACCTTTTATTGCGAAATATGTACCACGGGCGAAGCCGGGGCGGACCGCTAGTAACTTATAATATTACGAATTCCCACGTAAATTTACATGCGACATTAGATAAAGACACAAAGCTTTCAAGAATTATTGTTGCATAATAATTTTTATCTAGTAATTTAATTTTTTTACGGAATTCATGAAGTTATTACAACCATTCATACTGTTTTCCTTATTATTTTATTTTTATTTTTCTGCACTTAAATATTACGCGGATGTAGTGCCATAAATAAATAATTATGTAAACAGATTTTAATAGTGATTTAAATAGTGTTTTGACTTTTGAGCTACTAATGGTAGAACTAGCGTTAGCTACTACACTACTGTATTAAGTTGTCTGTGGTAGAACCATGTGACGTGACAACAACTTTTATTAACCCAATCTTTATTAAAACGGGACAATGTTTTACATTTGAAAGTCGACAATGTCAACTATTTTTATCCTGGCCAATACTTATAGGTAGGTACGTAGCTTCTTTGAAGAATTTACAATATTAATCCTACTGTTTTATGAATATTGCATCAGTGAGTCGTTTATAACGCATTTGCAATAAAGTTAGGCACATAACACCAACTCAGATTCTGCACTGAAAAAACGTAACGGCTATAAATAAACAAGTGGCTGCTATTTACAACCGAGTAACTTGCTTCGGAGGGAGCCTGCAAAGTTTGTTGCTGGTAATATAAGCCCACTAAGGTGGTCAAGAAATACGTATTAAGGGTTTGTTGCTTTTAACCTATTCACTCAGTAAACTTAACAAACCTATTTACTATAGTGAATCGTGTTACTCTGTTAACAATACCCAACGTGCTCTGTTGTTTTTAGCAAAGTAATTCAGTGAGTTCAAATATGTTGCTTCGTAAAACTAGCTAAGTAACACAATAATGTTAATCATATTTATTGGGTAGGGACAGCCAATCTACTTTGTTACTTCTACTCAATTAAAAATTTGTATACGTAGCCAAGTTACTGGGTACTGTCAATCGTGTTCATTGGGTAACTATAACTAAATATACTCTGTTCTTTCTAGTCAATTAAGATTGGTATATTTAGCCAAGTTACTTTGTATTCTTAGGCGGGTTTATTAGGTAACCATAGCTAAAATACTTTGTTGCAAGTAATAATTCAAACGACACATATTAAGCTATATATTTTCAGTATAAGCTGACCTGTGAATGTTCGTAAAACCTATACAAGGTGTAACAGAAAGGGGATATACACATCCGAACAGGGCGTGATGTACTGTTCAGTTTCATCAGTACATCACGCCCTGCTTAGATGTGTACCCCCTTTCTGTTACACCCTGTATACAAATATGTGAGGTCAGCTCATACTGAAAATATTTACCTAGTTCGATATGTTGTCATTTGTACCATTATTAATGCAGTGGGCAAAATTTTGGCATGTCGGAAAAAAAGCCAATGAAACGTTCATGTAGGAAAACAACACTAATTTTGCCAACACACCAAAAACTTAGAAGAAACTGAAAGAAAATTATGCACATTAATGAAATTAGCTTTATTCAGTACACGATACAATCATTTCAAGTAACATATCTACTACTTACACTTAAATACTACTACTTTTAAAAATAGTACACAATTCACAATGTCAAGAAACGATACTGGAGTTCTGTTTTAATTTTCACAATAACAGGGTGAAATATAAATCATGAGCAAACTTTTAAGGAATGACTCAGACTACGAACCTGAACAACTTTAATTAGGTATAGGACCAAATCCAACATCGTAAAAGAAATATCAGCTGTTTCATATACAAAAGTGGAATTATCTACTCTGCCAAAATCTACGGAACAGCTGATTTTATTTCGCGATGTTGGAGTTTGTTCTCTAATAAAAGTGGTTTAGGTTTGTTTACATAAAAAACAAACAACCATTATGGTAATGTAAGCAAGTTACTACACCTAAATTGTACTTATAAATGTATTTGATACGTCAAAAGTTTAGGCAAAAACTATATATAAGCTAGGAGAATAAGTAATCTTTTTGATCTAATAATTTTATTACAACCCAACAAGTAAAACCGTCATTTTTTTAAACATTTGAATTTAATCTCATTGAAACATAATTCACATTCGTCGTCGGGAAAATGATCATAAATGCTAAAACTTAAACATTTTTTGCACCAAAAAAAATTAAAGTATGTACAATAAGCTCTTTACATATTGTTCGTTTTCTATTATAAAATGTTCTGGTTGAACCTCGTTACAAATTTGATGTGTAGATATGTAGATATCATATCGAAACTATATCGTACCTACCTTATGTAATTTACATATTAAAGTAATAGGTATATGACAATATGATGCTTGATCAGAAGTAACTTACTAATTCAAATATATTTTTGGTTTGATTGTGGGGAAGCTTTCAGTGATTTCGGTATATCCTTTGGTTTTCAAAATCTTTTTCTAGCTGTAAACAAATAAAAAAAAACGTAAAGTAAGTATACAAAAGTAATTAAACTAAAGCAGACAAAAAATTCTAAAAAACTGAACTCACCAGAAGATATCCTTTGGGTTTTTTAAGAGCAGCATATTCATTGTATTGAGATTTGAGGTATTGGAGCTATGGTTAACTCTTTTGCAGCAATTAGCCTCGTCTCTGTAGTTTCTTGCCACTTTAGTTCTACGGCTGTCCATGGCTCAGAGGAGTTTTTGAGCCATAATAGTTTGTCTTCTGCATCTTGCTCTTCTATAATAGTTTGATTAAAATTCAAAATGATGATGAAAAGTTATTGTTTTTAATGTAAATTTGAATCTGCCTTGTAGGTGCTGAGGCGGCGCTTCAACAGACACGTTCGTCACTCGACTATGATTTGAGAGAAATGGCCGACTTTGCAGGCTACGCAGCCAATTCCTTGTTTAATTTATATCAAGTTACTCGGTCAAAAATAGTATTCGCTCCATTGTTAATTGCCGAGCTGTGCTTATGTACCAATAGATAAGTTACTTGTTTGTTTTTAAGTAAGAAACACGGTTATATGCTTCATAGCAAGTGATTTAATTTTAGCCAAATAATATTATGTCTAAATTTAAATGATTTACTTGTCATTCAATGATAATGTAAGCTTGTTTATTTTTAACCGAACTCTGTGTAAATAGTAGCCAACTATGGTTAAGTCTAAAAATAAATAACTTACTTATCATTAAATAATAACGTAAGCTTGTCTATTTTGAACCTAATTCGGTAAAGGTAATATTGACCGAGTCGGTAATTTTGAAATAAATAAGTACTTTTTTAATAATAGCTAAGAATATTTAGCAATACTTGCTTGTATAATACTAGCAAAGCTTTAATGCACATTTTTAAATATGTCTTGATTGAATGCAGCAGAATAATTTTTAACCGAGCTAAATTGGTACTTTGCAAAAGCAAATTTTTCTCAGTGTGTTATTTCTGCTCCAAAGACATAGACGCAAGTGATGAAACATTTCGTCTTAAAATTCAATCATGAATCGAATAATCGGCCTTGTCGTCCGTGTGTTGCGTTAACTATTCCAATTATTGTCGAAGAGCTATTGTCTATTCTGTGGCTGCTTCCTTACGACATAGGTTACAAGGCATAGACAATGTCAAGTGTACGAGGAAAAAATAGGCATGACGACAGTATCCATAAATGATCGTATTAGTGTTTTTAAGGGAAAATGTATAATAAATAAATTAAATATAGTGACTTAGAAATCTTAAAAACATTAAGATTAATGAGATTATCAATAAAATAAAACATTGAAATTCTGCAGTTGGCCATTTTGACTAAAACACGCGTGACGTTACGCTTAAGTAAACAACTCACGTCAGATGTGTTTTGTTGTTATGAATATGTTGAGAATATGCATTTTTATTTATTTTCTATTGTTTCACGTATGCTTTATCGACTCAGAACAGAAATATAATTGCGAATTCACGAATACATGGTTCGGGGTTCTCCGCGCCAACTTTATACAATCATTTCTTATTATTTATTCGCTTGAAATAATTACTAACACATTTTTGAGCATTATTTTTATGTGGATTCACACTGTAATACTGCACACCACTTATAAACTTGAAATTCGTTTCTATAACACATATTAAATAAATATTTTTTTAATTTTCTTCGCAATGCGTATACATAATTACGTATTTACTAAAGAGTGACGTCACGCCTACGCCATGACACCTGCGAGCTGTTTTGGCACAGTTAATAAATATTTTTTGAAAAATGGCTTTTATCTTCGTTAAATTTAAGTATATTACCGAAATATAGGGTTTTTCTTGTATAGTAAACGTATACACACATTATGGAAGAGGATTTCAAAATCTTTCGTCATGCCTATTGCTTAGCGTGCATACTGCGCATCGCGATTCGTGCGTATTTTTTTTTCTGAACGTAATGTCTAGGTTATGTGTTTTTTTTTTTCTTAATATTCACATAGATATTTATTGTTAAAATTACAAACAACAATTTACTATTGTTTAGATTACAAAATAAGTAATAACGTTAAGATAATTGCCAGTAATCCTGTAAAGAAACGTTTATCTATCTCCAGCATGATGATTCATTCATAGAGTCATAATCAGAACGTAATACATCACTATTAAATTTACATATAGGTAGTAAGTAACTATTTAATCTATGGTCAAGTTCAAATTACTCTAAAACATAAGTTCGTGCTACACATAACACATGTTTGTTTATAATATGACTAGCGACCCGCCCCGGCTTCGCACGGGTGCAATGCTGATACTAAATACACTACAGAAAAACTGTGAACGTTGTATATAAAAACATAGCGGCCCGCTCCGGCTTCGCACGGGTATAAAATACATACATATTATATAGCCGGGCGGCCGGCCGATACCGCCGCGCGAACGCTACGTCCCGCAATTTTTAAATCTGTAATATCTTCGAAAATATTCACTTAAATCATACGGTGTAAAGGGCCATATAGATCTATATTAAATGAACAATGTATTCAAGGTATTTAATTGGTTAAGGATTAATGATGTATTGGTTAAAATCGCTTCGAAAATTAGCCATTATTTGTCGTAAAAAGTAAATGACAAAAAAAAGTTATTGTGGGTTATCCATAAGAGATAGACATATACCATCGCGGACTTTTCTGTAGACCTTTTCAATGTGTATAATACTTAGTACATTATTTTGATAAAACTCGTAGGGTTCAGCCTGCGTTTGCAATGTAAGCGGAAAAAATGTAATTATTTACGACATCACATTAGAAACCTCAAAAATAACAGTACTTCTCCACTATTTAATGGATGTTATTATACATATAAACCTTCCTCTTTAATCACTCTATCTATTAAAAAAAACCGCATCAAAATCCGTTGCGTAGTTTCAAAGATTTAAGCGTACAAAGGGACATAGGGACATAGGGACAGAGAAAGCGACTTTGTTTTATACTATGTAGTGATACACACTTTACTCATTTAATTGTGGAAACAAATCTAACGCAAGTGAACGTTAAACATTTATCTACTGAGTTTATCGGCGGGTTTATTTAAAGATAGATAAAAATAGATTACCTTCCTATCGTGTTATTATGGGAATATCGGTGAATAGGTGCCTTGGTATTAGACACTACTTGGAATTTAATGTTTGTTTAACAATACTAGCTGTCGTCCTGGGTTTTGTTGACAAAAGTAAAATAAGTAGAATCTACATACTTATAAAGAAAGAATAAAAAATATCAATAAGGAAGAAAATAATGAAATCAAAAAATAAATTGATGTGTGTTGTTTGTGATGTTAGAAAACGACACTATTTTATAATCTGTGAAACAACGATGATAATTTTTTAAATATTCTATGTTTTTTGGTTTTGGAGCTTTTAAGTTTTAGGTGGCATATATAGGCGGAAAATGATTTTATACTTACCGATTTTATTTTGCCAAAACATAACGGTTATAATATGGTTATAATATTAACAGCACTACAGCAAAACAAAGCCATACTAAATTATATGTGATTGTAAGAAAAATAATCTTGCATTCTAAATATTTTCCAGACACGCTAACAAGTATTAATTGCATACATTCCCGAAAATTTAGCGGAAGGACCTATCGCTTTGAAACACTAATGATTAATTTACACAGAATTTATTATCTGTATTTTTGTATCAGTAGTATTTTTCATTTCTGATATTGTTTTGCGAAAATACACCACATTATCTTGGCACAGAATTGACTAAATACCTACTTAAAAAGTGAATCTTGGTCAGAGTGCAAAAATGAAGTTTTGATTAGGTACCTACTAGGTACTTACTACTTACAAGAATTATTATTTGTAACAATAGCCTCCAAATCTCTATCGATATGTATACGTATATGACTGATATTATGGAAGAATAAAAATTATGATAGTACAGGAGCCGTACAAATATTGCACTCCTTTTTGCGCAGCCGTTTGTAGGTATTGTCCAGATAAAAACTTTGCTACACGAATCATTTCTCTGATTACCAAGGTTAAAGGACATCGTTCTAGACGATTTTCGTTTACGATCTCATAATTACCATAGTGGATCTAAGCAGAGTCGGAATGTGTAAACAAAAATTAGAAGCAATTTGTATTGTAGGCAAAATTTCCGCGTACTAGCCTTCGAAGTTCTTTGCGTAATAAACTGTACATTACTCTATAGTCTATATATGTAATATTTAGGTAAATGTATCTTCAAGTCTATAAGGATATATTGTTATTGGGAAATCTATCTTTTATTGTGACGAATACAATGCATATGATTAGAATGTTAGTATGTTATAAGGTTTCTCCCAATCATCTTTTATGTGGTCCTAATGTCTTATAGATATCTTATCCGCCTATTATACCTATAGACATTACTGCGTGTTGCATTGAAATACGAAAGTAAAACTCGACGTCGGAAGTCAGAAGCAAAAGTAAGAGCTTGCTTGTGTACATTTTACATGATAATCAAGTATCACATAATACGTGGCATTGTCAAAATTGTAAGTGAACATTTACGGTGGATTTACATAAAGGAGTAATAACTGTACACCTAAAAAAAATATATTTAATGGAAAAAGCTGGGATATGTAATTGGCATTGTTCTTGGCTTCTTAAAGCATTACTTCATCTCAATTTAACTCGAATAATAAAAAAATATACTGAATTTTCGTCAGGTCAAAGGCTTCTAAACATTACAATCGTGCACTCGGCGTCCGCGGCGTGATGCAATAAAAACACGAGACGATTATTTCGCGATCGTTCGATGCTACGTCACCGACCGGTTAGTCACTTATCAGCTTGCTCTGTACAGATTGTAACAGTATTTTTTAGAATCTTATGCTCGATTGCTTGAAACTAGTTTAGTATGATGATTTGCAGGTTCTGCCAACTGCCAAGTATTCAATAGCTGGTAATGTTTGATTAATTCTAAGCACATCCAGTTTGTGAGCATGTGATATTTATGGAAAATATGTAGTATCAGAGTTTTAACGCGTGACGTAAGGAGTAAATCATTGATTTAATTTGATTTGATTTGATTTGATTTTTAAAATGGTAGTGTCATACGTTTTTGAAAAATCAGCTCTTACTAACACTTAACGAGCATTGAGCAGTTATCTCAAAAATAGAGCCTAGCAAAAAGTACATAGGTACCTAGTTTGTTGTTTCAGGAGGGAGAGACGTACCGTATGGGAGGCCAATGGGTTAAGGTTTCCGGCACCAGTACCTAGGAGGTATGTCTTCTCGCTAGTCAACTGACCTGAACGAAATGCTTTAGCATTGATAGGTATAAAGATAAATTGCTATTTAAAATTTATCGTACAATACAATTAGAAAATTACAAAAGTTTACGTGTTTATTAAAACCTAAACTAAAAATGGCTATATTCAAGACTAAAATGCCTTTTTTCAAGACTAAAAATGGCTATTTTCAAGACGTTTAACACGTCGAACCTTCTCGAACCTAAAATTTGAACTGCTTCAATTATACGCACACGTTTTAGGCTTTAGCGGAGATCCCCAAGATCCGCCAAACGTTTATTCCAGTTATAAAACTTGTTTGTATTTTAGTTTACAGTGGAAACTTACTGAACCTTAATTCTCGTTTTGTCGTGGAAAAGTATAGCAAATTAATAATGATTGTTTATGTATTATTCCAGTCACTAATCGTCTCTGATATAGTATTTAGCGCGCTAACGTCATAATTTGAATAAGGTCCGTAGTGCAGAATACTGAACAGTATAACTAGTTAACTACTCTAGGAGGTTGATTACCTACCTCCTTGCATGTAAACTATAACGATCAATACAATATATGGGGAAGTCCCATTACCCATACTCCATAATGGAATAAGAACCTGCAACTGTATTCACAATAATATATCAAAACATGTTGATTCCAGATAAAAAAAACATTATCTGCATATCATTTACTTATTATAAAATATAATACCTACTTACAATAAGTTTATACAAAAATGTAACAAGTTCTGATTATTACAGAATATACCTACCAACAAAATTTTATCAATGCTCTCGAAAAATAAACATGAATTAAAAGTGATAAATGATAATCATTCTGACTTCGAAGCAGTGTTACTATGCCACAGTGCAATGCCCCAACAGATATATAATAATATACAAAGTAAAAATAGCCAATAGGTGTTCACTGTTCTGTTTAACTTAAATCTTTGCTTTTTCATAAGGGTTTTTGGATTTGTTTACTTAAATACATTAGAGGCCATCCCAGAAAAAGATTTCCTCAACGTTAATTATTATTATAACACACTTCTGTCACAGAATACTTAATAGTAGCTAACGCTACTTTTGTTTTAATTGCCTTTGATATCAAGTTATTAACGTCACTTTTAGCTAAGAATAAAAGGTAAGATATAAATAGCAATGTTGTTATGAACAAAACCATTTTGTTTTAATATTATTATACTGACGTGTTCTATAACCATGTATTCCTTAATAGCTTCTATATTTCGTAAGTAATAATCGCTCATAAAAAAACTTTATGGTGTATAAATATAAATGTTTAAATACATTACAACAGGATATGATAAGCTAAGATGAGC
Source organism: Colias behrii (assembly GCA_029959065.1). NCBI lineage: Eukaryota > Metazoa > Arthropoda > Insecta > Lepidoptera > Pieridae > Colias > Colias behrii. The sequence goes on from JARWMC010000001.1 coordinate 11,694,884, forward strand.
TGATTAATTTAATTTTCACACCAATCTGTAATAAAAATACCAGCTCTTAAATATTTCTCCTCTTTTACTTTTTGTTAATAATATCATAATATGGGATTTAAAAAAAATTGGTTGTCTGTAAAGTCGGTTTACTGACGATAGTTGAACGTGACAACGTCCGATTGTGCTTCTTTGTCGCTCGTTCCGCGCTCTCGCTTGAACTTCAAGCCTTACATGGAACGCCTCAGAGGTAACGCCGCATGAGTCATGTTTTTTCGTGCGTGCAACCGGCTCTATCGAATTAAAGACGTTGTCACGTCAAAAAATATGAGATTTCTGACATCATTTCTAAGCGCTCTACATTCAAGAGACAGCATCTAGTCATCGTACATCTAACATTGTGCTATTTAATACATATATGAATACATAAACTGACGCAAATAAAACCTGTCTGTCCGGTAAGTTTGCATAATACATAATATTAAAAATTGCTCAGTTTTATTCCATTATCATAGAATGTACCAACACATGTGCTATTTTTTATATCTTAAATATTGTATGTAAATTTTATTGAGAAAATAACATTTTTTGTCGAGTACTCCAACCTAAATACGTATTATGAAACTTATTAAAATTATGTACCTGTTCATAATAATATATTATAATGTATATTTTTTTGTTAGACTTAAAATGACTATTGTTCTCAACATCTCAAAAAAGTCTCTCTAAGTTTCAAAAAGTTTTCAAGGAATAAATTTACAGTTAATGTTTCAAGATAATGTAGGTTTTGATTGTGTTATATTATCATCTTAATAATCTAAAACTCAAACATTTATTTATTCAACAAAACTTCCTTTAGAAGCTTTGAATCGTCAAAATAGAAATACTAATGAAATTATATGGACTGTATTATAGCGAGGGAAAAGATGTATGTTATGTATGAATATATGTATGAATAATAATATATGAAGCATAACTAGATATGTAACTTATAAGCTTATAGAACACTAGCGGTCCGCCCCGGCTTCGCCCGTGGTACATATTTACGTTTTCCGGGATAAAATATAGCCTATACGGATTCGGAAGAATCCCTCTAAGTAATGGTAAAAGCAATTTTGAAATCGGTCCAGTAGTTTTTGAGCCTATACAAACATACAAAAATACAATGGTTTCCTCTTTATAATATTAGTATAGATGATATTTATAGCTTAACATCTTAACATCCATATTTTTTTAGAAGGAATAGAAAAGTTTATCGATCAAGTTTACAAGCACCTAAGAAGGTAAACCAACCGGATTTATTAATGTCAAAAAGAAATTTATAATATTTATCTTAGATTAAAGGATAAAGATAATAACAAAAATAATAATACTTTTATAACCTCAGAAAAAACAAATGAAATGGTTTGTCTAAGACCCGATTTCAACAAACATGCTTTTATTCAGGAAAAAATATCCTTTTCATAAATTTAATACATGCGATAACTTAGTTTGCGTTTCACCATCCTACACGAGAAGTAAAGTAGGTACCCTACACGAGACCTTAGATTACAAAATAAAAGTTTTTACCTTATTACTCATCAATTTTTGTTTTCATTGCTTTTCAGTTTTCACTAATGAGTATAATTTAAAATTGTTTGAAAATATAAAATAAATAATTAAATAAAGTACATGCAATTGGTACCTCAAAAAGTAAACAAACAAACAAACAAAAATACTTTATTGTGCACCACAGAGAAAAGTACAAATAAGGACACAATACATTAATTAATAAAAGAGCACAACAGGCGGTCTTATCGCTCAGACAGCGATCTCTTCCAGACAACCTGGTGGACAAGGAGACGCAGTGCAAAAGTAATTAAAAACAGGGCAAAGTGCACTAAGAACAGAAAAAATAAATAAATAAAAATACTTATAATATAAATAGATAATAATATAAGCATATAAATATACATAAACATACACATATATACGTATACATAATGTACATACATAATATAACTAAATAAATAGATACAAACATATATATTATAATATGAAAATAAACATACATATATAAATATACACATACATAAAAAAGAAAACGCACACCGACACAATTGACTAATAAAATAAATGATGAAATTACCGACTAATTGGATAAATAAAATTGCTTCAGTAAGTTTTTGAACGTAGATAGAGATTGAGCTGCTCTGATGTCTAAGGGTAAAGCATTCCAAAGTCTAATGGCACGCACAGTAAACGAAGAGTTATAAACATGATTGACATGCGGTGGCATTGCTAGACGGTGTTTATTAGAGGAACGCGTCGGGTTGACATTAGACACAAGGAACTCAAATCTCTCTTTTAAGTATAGCGGAGTTCTCGGATCGAACAGAACACAGTACAGGAGGTGAAGGATATGAGTATTTCGGCGAAGTCGGATGGGAAGCCATTTGAGCTTTGTGCGAAACTCGGAGACGTGATCGTATTTGCGCAAGTCAAACACAAATCTTATGCAGAAATTCTGAAGGCGCTCAAGGCAGTCTAGGTGGTATTCGAAGAGGTCAGGATAGCACGCATCAGCATAATCTATGATAGGTAAAAGGAGTGTTTGGACGAGCGCAATCTTAGTCGGTATCGGCAGAAAATTACGTAAGCGACGGAGCGAACCCGCAGCAGCAAAAACCTTTTTACGAACCTCCTTTATTTGGTGATTCCAAGATAGACACGAATCAATCCAAATCCCCAGACACTTAATTTCGGTACTATACGGTATAGCAATCCCATCAACTATTACCCTAGGCAAAGTAGAAAAGTCTAATTTGGATACAAAGTATTTCGTACCGCATATTATACTTTGCGTCTTTTTTGGGTTTACGTTTAGGCCGTGACTATAACTCCAATCAACAATAGTGGATACGTCGTCGTTCATTTTAGCAATAGCATTCGGCAGGTCTTCAAGCGAAGTGTGACAGTAAATTTGAAAGTCGTCGGCATACATATGATAGAGAGAAGTGATGTTGAGGGATATTGAATTAATAAATAAACTAAAAAGAAGAGGAGAAAGCACACCGCCCTGCGGAACACCAGCAGTAACGTCAGCCCAAGAGGAAAAAGAATTATCAACTTGGACACGCTGCTGGCGTTCCTGTAGATAACTACGAAACCAATCAATATCTGTTGGAGATATGTTAAGAGAACTAAGCGTGCTGAGAAGGATATCATGGTCAACTGTATTAAAAGCATTACTAAAATCTAGAGATGTTAGTAGCGTAAGCTGTTTTTGATCCAAATGAAAGCGAATGTCGTCAGTGACTTTAACTAGAGCAGTAACCGTGCTATGACCGGGACGAAAACCGGATTGGAAAGGATTAAGGAGATCATACTTATTAAGGAAAACGCTAAGCTGCTGTTGTACTAAGCGCTCTAGGACTTTTGACAGAAATGGAAGGATAGATATGGGGCGGAAATCGGTGAGCGTAGAGGGTTTAGAATGTTTTGGTAGAGGGATAATGAAAGCATTTTTCCAAGCACTTGGAAAGGTATGTGAGGAAATTGAATAGTTCAGGATATGTGTGATTGCGGGAACAATTGTATCTAGGATGGGAATGATCATATTACGGCTAATGCAGTCACTGCCGACAGCTTTTGAGCTGATAGCTAATATGTTCTTCTTAACATCACAATCAGAAAATTGACTAAACTTGAACGGAGGATGCAAAGGAACAGTGTCAGAGGTAATTCTATTTAAAGTACGCTGTTTTACTTTAGCGTCGAAATTGTTAACATGAGAAGAGAAATGCGTATTGAGACTATCCAAGTTTACGCATGAAGGTAAGGAATTATTAGGGGATTTGCCAATACCAAGGGATCTAAGGAATTTCCAAACTTTAGCAGAGTCGCCGTCCTCGACTGATTTGTGAATATGGCGTCTTTGTGCATCTCTACATAGTGTATTGCAACGATTTCGAATTTTTTTGAACTTTTCCCGAAGTATCTCACTATTGTCAGATCTGAGCTTGGATTTAGCCTTGGCTTTTGCTGCTAACAGTACTTTAATTTCCTCGGTCAACCAAGGAGCGGGCAGGTGTTTCAGTTTAATAGGTCGCAACGGAGCGTGTCTATCAAAAAGCCCTATGACGAGGTTATTGAAGTGTTCTACTTTCTCATTAACATCTTGAGCCCCATAAATCACAGACCAATCGATCTCGGATGCATCTGCAATAAGACGATCTGGATCAATACCACTAAAATTGCGCTGTAGGATTATTTTAGGTTTAGGCTTAGGAGGGCGGATTTTATAGGAAACAAATATGAGGTCATGATAGGAGAATCCCTCGGCCGGACACTGTCCAAAGCTAGAAATCTTATCGGGAGAGGAAACAAGTATTAGGTCAAGAAGGGAAGGGGCACAATTTGGAAAAAAATGCGTGGGATTGAGTGGGAGTATGTGTAAGTTAAAGGAGTTGACAATGGAACATAGCTTATGCGCACGTGCGTCGGATTTAAGGAGGCAGGTATTAAAGTCACCCATCAAGATAGTGTGATCATAAAGGGGAGTGAATCGGTCAAGGATAATATCAAATTTATCAAAATAATCAAAGGAAAGATGAGGACTGTAAAAAACACCGAGGAGTATTTTTGTGTGGGAGAGGGTTACCTCAAGCAGCAGATGTTCAGCTGCATCGGCTTGCGGAGGTTGAGGAGAGGAGTTTAGGATAGAGTAAGGAATGTGTGAGCGAAGGTAGATTGCAACGCCGCCGCCAGTTTTGCCTTCACGGTCGTTGCGGATGAGGTGGAATCCAGGTAAGGAGTAGGAGCTGGAAGGGATGCAAGGTTTAAGCCACGACTCAGAAATGAGTATGGCATGGATGTGAGGAGTTTCAAAGGATGCTAACAGATCTGAGTAGTATGCCGGAATACTCTGTGCATTGATATGCACAACATTGAAATTATTTGGGAAAGGAGTAAAATAGGAAGTAAGAGTATCACAAAGAGGAGAAAAGGATGTACTGTGAAAACTGCTGTCACCGTCTTTTTCGTCGGATGCAAAAGAATAAAAAGTTCCATCACTATCAATTTCAACACTTGACATGGCAAAATGTGCAATATTTTATGTATGCAATATAATAATATAGATAAGTAGTAGATAAATAAATAAATAATATTAAAATATATATATTAAATAAAAGATAAGTATAATGATAAACTAATTAAAAATAAAATTAAGTTTCCTAAATTGCTAATCCCTTGTACCACTAGCTTATCTAGAAGACGGCAGTAATAATCCACTTACAACATAAAAAATAAATATAAAGTACAAAGTTAAATATTATCGTTATAAAAATAATTAATCAATCATAAAAGCAAGTAACACAAACCAAAAGACTTGTAGTCGGAACAGCAATAGATAACTGTCAAGTCTGAGTTGACATTTGACAAAGCGAACTGACAGTTGAGTGTTGACATTATCGAATGTAAACAAGTTAGATTTATTAATAAAAACAGTGGGTACCATAAAAACTAATTCTAATTGCTAATCATAAAAGTTAAGTACTCATATAAAAAAGAATAGTTACATTATAATTTATAACTTAGACCTTTAGGCGAAACGTGTATGTAAAAAATAAAAAACAAAGAACGGTAATTTAAATTGGATTAGACGTTAAGTTGAGAACAAGTATAAATAGTATATGCAGATAGGTAAAGTTCTAATCTAAAATATAAGAGACAATTACTATTACTTAGTCTTGGGATTCCTACGAGATCGTTGAGCTGCAGAAAGTGGCTTCTTCGACTCCAATTGGCGTTGCGGTTCAGCCCCAGAGGAAGAAGCGGCCACCGCAGGCAACTCATCCAAATTGGCCTGAGTAGCTATTCGACGACGCGTGCCATCAGGAGCCACCACCATAATGTTTCCATTAGCCGTCCAACATTTTGTGACTCCAAGTTTTTCACGAGCAGCCATAAATAAGGAATGTCTTCTTTTTGTTAAAAATTCCGACAAAGTGTAATCAGAGCCTTTAAATCCAGTTTTAACAAACCAAATCTTGTCCCTCAAAGAAACATTATGCAGTTTTATAAGAATAGGCCGTGGCTTATCCTTAGTGGCTCGACCAAGGCGATGACAGAGAGATATGGCATTAGAATCAATCTCTGGTAAATCCAAGTTGTTACTTATGACCTTGACTACGGTGGATACTGTATCTTCCTTGGTTTCTTCCGGGACACCATGAACTAGTAACATCTTCCTCCGCCTCTGCATTTCTTGCTTTTCATAAAGATTTGACAGGACTTCAACTTGTGTAGTTAAGCATTTGAGAGATGTAATAACAAATGTACGAAACACATCAAATTCAGCTGATAATTTTGCCGAAGGGCTTGAAGATGCAGTAGCTGGGGACTTAATACCATCAAGTTGTTGTTGGAATTCTTCCAATCGTGCATTAAAAGCAACTGTCATGTCAACCATGGATTGCTTCATTGTGTCCATCATAGTGACTTGTGTAACTTGTGCCATAATATGGATATAAGTGGAAAGTGGAAGTGATTAATATAAGGAAAGACAGCCAGTGACACCAGGTACAAAGTTTTATAACATACCGCTAATATAGAATTAATTTGTAAATTAAATAAAATAAAACTTCGGGGAGCTCTTAAAACACGTGTTTTCACACCTACCCTCGAGCAGTAAAGTCTGAAGCTTCATAAATTATCCGAGAAAAATATTGTAGTAAATATAAAAATTATTAAAATATTAACTGCACATGTAACGTGACCTGTATGCAGAGAGATACCTACGAGTAACCATATCAATAAGAAGTTCAAGCCCGTCAAATAACATTACAGTTTTACGCATGATCTACGCATGTGAATGGGCAACTTCAACGCAATATCCGACCAAGTGTCGATGCCAATACCTTTGATTATATACTCCCTAGATAACGCCTCACGCAATGACCGATGCAACAAAAACTGGCCAGTATTTACAAGCGTGTGTGAGTGAGGCACGCACACACGCTTATGGCTGGTTCACACTTTGATTAGTGCGAGTGCAGGTGATTAGTGCGAGTGCAGGTGTGTAGTGCGAGTAGTGTCCAATTCAACTGCGAGTGCAGGTGATTAGTGCGAGTGCAGGACAATGGTGCAATTCGCGACGCTACACACTACGCTAAACACTAAACACTAAACACTCCTGTCCAGACGTGTTTAGGCAGGCACACTGCGAGTGAGGGGGAAGGGAGGGCGCGCGGGACGTGGCTACTCGCAGTCCACTCGCAAAAAAATAGAACACGCTTCTATTCACTTTACTACACAGCCTACTAAACACTTGCACTAAACAGTCGCTGTCCACACGTAGTTACTAAACACCTGCACTCATCACCTGCACTCGCACTAATCAAAGTGTGAACCAGCCATTAGCGATTGCTATGTCTTACACCAGCGTCATTTGTATCAGGGAGTTACCAGCTAATGAATCTATCCCGATAAAATGGGGCAAAACCTGTAAAATTATGTCATGTTAATAAAATCATAAATAATAGTTTAATATTGTACTTTCAATTGTGTTTAGTTGTCTCTTGAGTTAGAATATGATTTTTATAGAATAGAAAATACAATCAAATAAAAATCAATTAGCATTTACAAAATATGTTTCATTAATTAATGTAATAATATAGTGTCGACTTATAAAAATACTACAGGTTTGCCGGCAGCTTCGCCTGCATCATTTTTAAATTTAACCCAAATTCGGCGCCATTTTGAAATTCTTTGTTAATTGACCGATTTCGTTAAAAATCGATATCTGAGGATCTCTAGGATCGCAAAACAGGAAACTGTTACAAAAATTTGAAAAAGTCAACGCCATTTTGAAATTTTCTGTTATTGTACCGATTTCGTTCAAAATCGACATCTGAGGCTCCCTGGGATCGCAAAACAGGAAACTGGTACCAAAATTTTAAAAAGTCAGCGCCATTTTCAAATTCTTTGTTATTGTACCGATTTCGTTCAAAATCGATATCTGAGGCTCCCTGGGATCGCAAAACAGGAAACTGGTACCAAAATTTTAAAAAGTCAGCGCCATTTTGAAATTCTTTGTTATTGTACCGATTTCGTTCAAAATCGATATCTGAGGCTCCCTGGGATCACAAAACAGGAAAATGGTACCGAAATTTAAAATGAATGGAATGCATGGAAGCTAATTTTGGTAAGTTTCCTTTTTTGTGATCCTAGGGATCCTCAGATATCGATTTTGAACGAAATCGGTAAAATAACAAAAAAATTCAAAATGGCGTTGACTTTTATAAATTTTGGTAACAGTTTCCTGTTTTGTGATCCTAAGGATCCTCAGGTATCGATTTTGAACGAAATCGGTACAATAACAGAAAATTTCAAAATGGCGTTGACTTTTTCAAATTTTTGTACCATTTTCCTGTTTTGTGATCCCAGGGAGCCTCAGATATCGATTTTGAAGGAAATCGGTACAATAACAAAGAATTTCAAAATGGCGCTGACTTTTTAAAATTTTGGTACCAGTTTCCTGTTTTGCGATCCCAGGGAGCCTCAGATATCGATTTTGAACGAAATCGGTACAATAACAGAAAATTTCAAAATGGCGTTGACTTTTTCAAATTTTTGTAACAGTTTCCTGTTTTGCGATCCTAGAGATCCTCAGATATCGATTTGGAACGAAATCGGTACAATAACAAAAAAAATCAAAATGGCGTTGACTTTTTTAAATTTTGGTAACAGTTTCCTGTTTTGTGATCCTAAGGATCCTGAGATATCGATTTTGTACGAAATCGGTACAATTTAAAAAACATTATACTGCGTCCATAGATATTCTTAAACAGGTATACCGACCTTTGAGACGTATAGATTTTTTTTCTGTTTTTAAGTAGCGGAAATTGTGTCAACAGACTATAGAGCGTTATTTCCATCCGAAAAATAATCTCATTTACTCTCAACCGCGCCTAAAGAAATTTTACTTCAAAAATAAATATTAAAATATTTAAGACAAAAAAAAAACATCCGACTGCGCGGAAGCTTGCAAAACAAAAACAATCGGTCCATCCATTAAGGCTGTAGGCTCAGCCAAACAGTTTTTAAAACACACCCACATACATTCATACATACATACACATACCTTCCCTGATGTATTTCCTCCTTCTGGTGCAGTCGGGTAAAAATGAACATACATCAGCTTTTAAGACAACTAACTCTATGGGGAAATTCGCAATCCAAGACTGGCAACACTAAAAAACGACGCGTTGATTTTGTGAAAATAATTATGAATTTGTTATTTTTGTTTCCGTAAATTACTATTAGTTTTGAGTTACTTACCGATGGTAGGAGATTTTGTTAGTTGTTCGTAAACGTCCTTTGTAATTTCTGCAGATTTTAATCGCGCAGCTTGTCATTTTCACCGAAATAATCTAACGCAAAAAATGAGCCGTGCGTGCGTATCTCTTGACGTTACAATTGACACTGAGGAGTGGTGAGCGCTTTAGAGGCTAACAGTTAGCTGATATTTTTATCGACGCTTTTGACGCGCCGATACTCTATCTAGGGAGTATATAATCAAAGGCCAATACATATCTTAAAATAACTCGCGGAATTACATCTATAGGTGTCTATAGGTACTACAGTCGAGTCTCGTTAATTCAAACCTGCGATAATTCGAACCTCTCTATAATTCAAAGTTATCACGAGGTCCCTACAAAATCTCTTTATATTTCGAACTAAATCCATACATTTTTGTGCACTTGGTAATTCGAAGGAAAATACCATTGCTATATAACAAAACGACGCGTTAATTCGAACTCATCGGCGTCCAACACTCGACAATTCAAAGTTGCAGAGAGAAAGAGGCGGAGAGATTGTAAGCAGGTAGTCAGGTAGGTACATTTTGCTACAAGTTCAAACTTGTTCAATGAGCCGTTGTTTTTGTTATGATTAGTTTGACTTTAAACTTCTCACAAATTGGTATGTTTAGTTATCATTCGGTTACTGTAGAATAGCATTTAAATAATAATTGATTAACAATTAATAATTCGAAGTTTTATTTATTTTCTCTCACAAATTTCGAACCATTTGATATTTCAAACTCTTGATAAATCGTAATATTTTGAGAGTCCCTCGAGTTTCGAATTAACGAGAGTCGACTGTATTATGAAATTGTTATCTAATGCAACTGAGTCTCTTCATTTGGTACAAATATCTGGATTTTATCCATCTTATAGGATGATTTTTCGCACAGCCTTCTTGCCAAGCGCATTTTTCAATTAATTGCTTGACACATAATTTTTTCGATAAATTTTATCAAGCCGGTGAACCTAATTCTGAATCAAATATACAAGGCCAAATTCACTTCAAAATTATCTATAGTAACACTTATGCGTAACGTGATAATAAATATTATGTATACAATACAACTGATGTGTTATCAATTAATTATTGTTAATTAACTACCGAAGTTTATGTCAGAGTCCCAGACAGGCGTTCACGGGTCACGCGCGTGAGCATGATCATACTGTCATCATTAAAATCACTACATAGTATAAAACAAAGTCGCTTTCTCTGTCCCTATGTCCCTATGTCCCTATGTCCCTTTGTATGCTTAAATCTTTGAAACTACGCAACGGATTTTGATGCGGTTTTTTTTAATAGATAGAGTGATTCAAGAGGAAGGTTTATATGTATAATAACTAGAGATGAAACGGATAGCAGTTTGGCCGGATACCGGATACTGGATATTCGGCCGATCAAGTGGCCGGATAGCCGAATATCCGGCCGCCGAATATCCGGCGAAACTTAGCCGTTTGCGTAGGCATCGCGCGAACGATAGGATGGACTCGGTTCGATTCTTTTCGTTGATGAGTGAAGTTAACAATTGTACAATTTTATTATTGTGTCGATTGCATGCAGGGCAGACACGTGCGTGATCGTTTTTAGGTTATAATTTTATTTGTGCTCTTATTATTTTAAGTACATACATAGGTCTAAAAGATTTAGCAACGAGAAATGGCATCGGTGAAGAAAAGATCGTCTTTATGGGAATACTTTGACATAAGCAGTGAAAATAAAAAGTTAGCTCTTTGTATATTATGCAATGTTAATATTTCTCGTGGCGGCGAAGCGAAAAAAGCAGGTAATGTATCTAATAATAAATAATCTAATTGCAATAATTTTAATACCTATCAAGTAAAATAATATCTTGGAAGTTTCGTAACATATTCAATAATTATTGATTTCGGGGAAATGTGATTCTTGCTAAATAAAGCAAATAATTACTCAAAAATATATTTCTTTTATCCAGCTATTTTTTTTTTTTATCGGCCGGATGTATATCCGGCCGAATACTAGCTATCCGGTATTTGGCCGGATAGTATTATGGCGGCCGGATAGGCCGGATACCGGATAGTTACCGGATATCCGTTTCATCTCTAATAATAACATCCACTAAATAGTGGAGAAGTACTGTTACTTTTGAGGTTTCTAATGTGATGTCGTAAATAATTACATTTTTTCCGCTTACATTGCAAACGCAGGCTGAACCCTACGAGTTTTATCAAAATAATGTAAGTACTAAGTATTGTACACATTGAAAAGGTCTACAGAAAAGTCCGTGATGGTATATGTCTATCTCTTATGGATAACCCACAATAACTTTTTTTTGTCATTTACTTTTTACGACAAATAATGGCTAATTTTCGAAGCGATTTTAACCAATACAGCATTAATCCTTAACCAATTAAATACCTTGAATACATTGTTCATTTAATATAGATCTATATGGCCCTTTACACCGTATGATTTAAGTGAATATTTTCGAAGATATTACAGATTTTAAAATTGCGGGACGTAGTAGTAGCGTTTGCGGCGGTACCGGCCGGCCGCCATTGTACCCGTGCGAAGCCGGGGCGGGTCGCTAGTATTCTATAAACACGATTTAGAAGTATAGGATGATTGACTTAATCGCCATGAATGTATTGAATTATTAATATGTATTACCTAATTAAAGAGTAGGTATATAGAATCCGACATAACCCACGGCTCCTTCCCCGGGGGCCGTGGGTATCTTTGGAAGATTTCCCCACTTAAAAAAAAAAGGTAGGTAGTAGGTATTATATTTAGGTAAGGGTTAGTGCGAAATGACTAATAAAGTTTCTACTAATTACGTTAAAATAAAAAGTAATTTAGAAAACCTATGAAATCCTCTGGGAGTTAAAGTTTTGAAATTTTCCTTAACTAGGTACCTGTTGCATATGAAAAGTCAGAACGTAGTTGATCTATTCAAACTATCTATTCTAACTCATTTGTTTCACATATCTACAATATTGACACATTATCACATAATATTTCTAATTACATATAAGGAGTTGTTAACCTTAGTCAACACGTGGTAATTCATAATGGGTATCATTTAAGCTATCACCAATTTAATTAGTTTTGTGTTTCTTAAATAATAGGGTTTGTCCTCAAAATAGTAGATCTGTCACCAAAATGTAGTCACCAAACAATGCAAAATCAGTTCCACAATAAATCACCTAAAATCCTGAGATATAAGGTCTAGTACCAAATAAATGTTTTTGTATGTATTATAATAGGTGTGTCCTAATAAGTATTTAAGCAAACTAATTTAAAGAGATCACCAATAAATCATATTATGTTACTAGAAAATTGCATTAAGTTCAAATAAAAAATAAGGGTTGTCATCATCGTTTCAACCAAAAGATTCTGCTACTTAACTAGACTCCCAAGGTTCTAAATTGCCACTGGTAGTATAAATTATTATATTAAAAAAAAAAATTTTAGCAGAGTAGTAAATAAAACAATTATTAAAGTCAAAATAATCAATATTTATTGTTTAAAATAATTACCACTGAACAATCAGCGCTGGTTTAAAATAGCTGGCTTATGGCTAGCAGAATAGTAGATAAAACACTTAATTAAAGTTAAAATAATCAATATTTATTCTTAAAAATAATAACCACTGAATAATCAGCTCTGGTTTAATAGCTGGCTTATGGCTAGCATAATTGTAGATAAAACACTTAATTAAAGTTAAAATAATCAATTTTTAAAGCGCGCCAATTTGTCTCCGCCCCTTTGATCATTTTTTCATTAAAATTATTAATTGATGTATTAAATTGGTAACGAATACTATTAATTTAATATCTGAACGAAATAAAATGTTACTACTGTATTGGTGACAAAATATCAAATAAAAAGGAGTCGCAGTCAGGGATCGATAATCGATTTTGGTTAGGGAGCCAGGTGCAAATTTGGTTAACTATTTCCTCTCAAGAGATAATTCGTCAGACGCATGAGAGTATAGTATTATAAAGCCTCGTGAACGTCAGCTGGCGCTCGGTTGGGGGGGTGAGCGGTTGTAGCCTCCCACGCACATAGGAAAAAAAATACATTCATTCATTCATTTCCTCTCAGCTAAAAATTTGTCAAATTGTAGCTAACCCAATATCTCAACGAAAAAAAATAGTCAGCTGGTTACAACATGGTGTATTATACGTCAGCTGGTGTCTCGAACATGAAAGTTAAATTTAAAGAAAAATTTATTTTCCGTTATTTCCTCTCAAACAAAAATTTACCTGATGATAGCTTATATGTAACTGTGGATAAATATATATGTCAGCTGGCTGTATCTTGGTGGAAAAACCGTCAGCTGATACGGGAGGCTACAACCGCTCTTCCCCCCAACCGAGCTCCAGCTGACGTTCACGAGGCTTCATAATACTATACTTTGATGCATTTTACTAATTACCGCTTGAGAGGAACTTGGTCATAAAATCTGCTGCTGGCTCCCGGACCATTTATTTGGTGACAGATCTACCATTCTGAGCACAGAGCTATTATTTAAGTAACAAAACTGTTATTAAAAGAACGAAGTTTATATTCATGTAATGCAATATAATTTTATTGGTTATCGATCTCTTATTTTACACATATATTAACATTAATTTGATAATTCATACCTGGGAACAATTTTTGTTTATCTGAGAACGAAAATATTTCGTGGTGATAGATCTATTTATTAGGTGATACAACTTGATGACAAATATAAATGTTGGTGATAGAAAATATAGTTCCCATTCATAATTAAGATAATTGATGATTTACATCCGTGAGACACGTGTAAATTCTTGTTATATTGCAAATACGTATATCTAAAATTTTGTTCATTCGTAAAATACTAGCAGAACACCTTGGCTTTGCTTGGATCAAAGAAGATAAATCTTATACTGCTGATCATAGTTATGCGAAAAATTAAAACCGCATGGTGAAAGTTCTGATATGGTAGTTTTTCTCATTACCTTCCACGAATAAAGTCACAAAATACCAAACTCTACAGTTAAAATAAGTACTACAATTTCTCAATCATTTATGATGGTAAAGAATAAAGAAAATATATATACAATTGTTTTATAACACCACTAGCGACCCGCCCCGGCTTCGCACGGGTGCAATGCTGATACTAAATACACTACAGAAAAACTGTGAACGTTGTATATAAATACATAGCGGCCCGCTCCGGCTTCGCACGGGTATCTATACTAATATTATAAAGCTGAAGAGTTTGTTTGTTTGTTTGTTTGTTTGTTTGAACGCGCTAATCTCGGGAACTACTCGTCCGATTTGAAAAATTCTTTCGGTGTTAGATAGCTCATTTATCGAGAAAGGCTATAGGCTATATATCATCACGCTACGGCCAACAGGAGTGGAGCCACGGGGGTGAAACCGCGCGAAGCTGCTAGTAAAATATATAGCCGGGCGGCCGGCCGGTACCGCCGCAAACGCTACGTCCCGCAATTTTTAAATCTTCGAAAATATTCACTTAAATCATACGGTGTAAAGGGCCATATAGATCTATATTAAATGAACAATGTATTCAAGGTATTTAATTGGTTAAGGATTAATGCTGTATTGGTTAAAATCGTTTCGAAAATTAGCCATTATTTGTCGTAAAAAGTAAATGACAAAAAAAGTTATTGTGGGTTATCCATAAGAGATAGACATATACCATCGCGGACTTTTCTGTAGACCTTTTCAATGTGTATAATACTTAGTACATTATTTTGATAAAACTCGTAGGGTTCAGCCTGCGTTTGCAATGTAAGCGGAAAAAATGTAATTTTTTACGACATCACATTAGAAACCTCAAAAATAACAGTACTTCTCCACTATTTAATGGATGTTATTATACATATAAACCTTCCTCTTGAATCACTCTATCTATTAGAAAAAACCGCATCAAAATCCGTTGCGTAGTTTCAAAGATTTAAGCGAAAGCGACTTTGTTTTATACTATGTAGTGACTAGCGGTCCGCGTCCGCGTCTGTAGCACCCAGAGATAACGTATGTACAGTGAAATAATTTTTGAAATCGGTCCAGTAGTCAAACTACAAACAAACGTACGAACGCACTCATAGTGTATAGATATAGATTTCATACAATCCCATTAATGAATATCACTATTACGTATAACAATTTCCTGAGTAGTTCCCTACAATCTCATTCATTAGTGACTTTTTGATAACCGTTACGCTTGCGCTTTTTATTACAAAACAGTGCCAATAATCTTATGTTACTTCTAATTATATCTTAACGATACATTGATCTCACTTTCTCTAATACAACATAGTCTTTATTAATTACAGCTGATAACTATACTAGATACATATAATATTAATTTATTAAGTCTAGGTCATAGTATCTTATCCCATATTTTTGATAACCTTAAGAAATCGGAAGTGTCATTCACCGACCACCGTATTACCATGTGTGAATGATTATTTCAATCATTAATTATTAATTATGTGCTTTTAATTGATTGGTCATATTTAATTCAGTATGTGATTGACGAATTCAATAATAGTCCTAAAATTTGGAAATAACTTGATTTTGCGTGGTTTTTGATAAAATAACATTCAACAAAGCTCCTGTGGTTCTTATCTGACTAAGCCAGTACCTATACATTTATTTAAAAGGGCGTATAAATAACATGAAAATTATGCAATCTCAACGTTTTGTTACCATAAAGTTGAAGCAAGTACATATTTTAATGAAATATTCATTTATATTTTATCATATACATATTATAAGATCCTTGAACGCGATCATTGAATATAGGTACGTATGCAAAATTAATTAATTGTAATAAATTAAAATAATAATCACAATATTAACATAGCGGTTTTTTGGACAATTTGCAAACAAGTTTCACAGATCACGGAATATCATATACCAGTTTTAAACCTTGTATTGAAAATCTGCAACTTGTTCGAAACCAGTAAAGTGTGTGTGTGTACTTTTTCCGAATTTTGTGATTGTGGCTTCTGGACGTAATACGTTTATCCAAAGATATTTAAATAAAAATAGCGTAGGATGTTTCCTGCAAAATTCTTGTCGAAATGTGAAACTTTTCAATTTTGCTTGAGAGACCCAAATGTATTTTTTATTATATTTACCTACGTTTCAAGGTTGGCCCTAATTTGAAAAGCTTGTGAAGAAATTCTTTTACTTTCCGAAATCCTACTAATATTATAAATGCGAAAGTTTGTGAGGATGTGTGTGTGTGTGTGTGTGTGTTTGTTACTCTTTCACGCAAATACTACTGAACCGATTACAATGAAATTAAGCACACATATAGAGGGTAACTTGGATTAACACATAGGATAGGTTTTATCCCGGTAATCCCACGGGAACGGGAACTATGCGGGTTTTTCTTTGAAAACGCGGGCGAAGCCGCGGGCGGAAAGCTAGTTATAAATATGCCACAATGTCACCGGTATTGATGTGGTATTATTATATGACCGGTATTGGTACTTACCTACATGTTGTTTGCAAGTACTCATATGAGTATATTCAAATCCATCCAATGGCAAATTATTATAACTGATTAGATAATCTTTTATTTAATTAATACAAGTGCTTTGTCTTCCATGTGTGTATCTGACCTTGAACTATTTAATATTATTATCATGACATTGATAAATAATCTATAGAACTTGCCTTGATAATTAACGATTGGAGTTCATTCGCCTTCTGAAAATGACGAGATCGCAAAACAAAAAAAAATATAATGAAGCAGGTTACGTAAATCCATTATTTTGAAATTTCTTGTGAATACAATCGTATCCAAGCTAAGTACGTAAAAAATTCATTTTCCTTGATTGTTTCGACGGATTTTTCTCAGTGACGCAAATTGGTAACTCTCAGCACAGAATCTCTTAGTTTGGAAGTTAGGTACAGATCGCGCGGCGAGAGTTTGGCTTTGACCATCGGGTGGAGGGGATTACTGCACAACGCACACAATACTTTTCCCCGCCCCGCACCCCGCTAATTGCCCGTTGATACCCAATTTCTGATTTCTGCGCAATAACGGTCAAAGCCAAACTCTCGCCGCGCGATCTGTAACTAAATGTATAATGCCCATTTTTATCTGATCCAGTGGGCGAAGCTTTTGTTCTTCCGGATTGTCGATTTTAAATAATATTAATTATTTAATACTTCGTTTGTTTCCTTATTTTAATGCGTGCAAAATCTTTCAAGGTGTTAAAATATTGTTATCATCAAGAAAATCATACATTAAATATGTAGGTATTCCTTAATTGATTTTGTATAGATGGCATTACTTTTTCATAATGTTTAACATTTTATTAATCACAGACTGATGTTTTCCAAATTTCTAATTATTTTTCCATAGAGCTAAATAAAGTGTAAAAATTTTGTAAATAAATACAATACTTACATAAAAATATTGTTATAAACTAAAACGATTATTCTCGAAACATCGACGGAATACATACTTAAAAATATGATAGCAAGTATTTATCGCTCTAGGTAACAAATCATTGCATTTGTACAGCATAACGATCATTACAATACAGTATGATAAGCAAATGCATGGCTAACAATGTAAGTGAATATATTTTAGCATATCAGCCTCGTGTCCGTCTATATTATAATGGTTTTAAACAGGGGAGTATTCGTATTTTTAGGCCCTCAAATATTTTCTTGAACCATCTCTTTGATTATATACTCCCGGGAGTATATAATCAAAGAACCATCTTAATGCATACATTTGTCTGTTGTCATGTCATTGGGGTAAAGTATGCAACGCTAGATACAGTAAAGTATAGGAAGCGATATGTAAATCAATGACTACTTAGTATAAAGTATTCAAGACTTTAATTTCTAAATGTTAATACTCACATAAAATCAAACACTAGAAAATACAAGTACAAAGATGTTCTTACCACTTCTACTATACTGATGAAAAGAATATAGAGTCGTTTTAAACATTTTAAAGGACAAAAGTCAGTATGTTATGTTTATATCTATTTTCTGAAAAATAGTATTATAAAAGGTATTGTAACGTAAATATAGCATTTCAGGTTTACTTTCAAGTTTCAATTCAATGTTTTTATTACCTTAATTGAGATACGTGCGTAATTAAAGAAGTAATCACGAAATCAACATAACATTTAAATAATTTATCAGATCCAGTTTACAGTTTTTGAAGGTAAAAAGTCAATTTTATTTAGATACTTATTGTGTTAATAAATACACATAAGTAGGTAGATCATGCAATTATGTATAACTACAGATAATATAAAACTATACTAGGTAGGTATTACCAAATTCTTCTACGTCGCTATCTAAATTATCATTGAATTACTGTGCGTGTGTATCTTCAATTGGATGTATTATAATTGCCGTTATTGCCTACAAATTTACACGAAATAATATAACGTCACTTGTACAATCAACTATACTTTTATTTTTGTTTGTAGGATCAACAACTCACTTAGTCTGTACTAAAATAATTGTAGTGAAGTATAGATATACATTACTTATGTTAAGCTAGAGCTGGATGACCGAAAAATATACTTATCCTAGCTCGATCGATCATCCTATGAAATCCCAATACCCAAATGGGAAAAAGAGTGCAATATAATAATATAGTCTTGAGGATCTAGATGACAACGAATTCGGTTAAAGCATTCATCTGAGTCAATACATCAATAATTTTTAGAAAAAAAAAAAAACATCAAGGGCTTCGCAATAAACTTAGTACCTGTACCAATAAGAATTCTTTTTAATAACAAATAAGTAGAATTGACTCGCGACATTGACCTCACAGGAATACTTGTCGTGATCTTTACACATACTATACAATGGATAACTTCGCCACGTGTCTCTAAATTATATTCAAATGAATTGTGTAACTGCGTTTTAATGTTAATCTTATCTTGTATGTCCCGTCACCCGTGCAGACAAAGAAATAAGTATGTTTTTTCATAGAATTCTGGAGATGCATTATACAAAATACTGTTGGAAAAACACTGTCTAATATAATAGAAAATAATCTGTTGCAAAATCTATATGAAGTATTGTATTAAAAGGTTTGAAAGACGAAAAGAAGGTTCTTTTACACTTATATATTGCTGTAACATGTCGATATTATCTGGTACAAAATTACGTACACAAAAAATACATATTTAGTTAGCTTCAGCGGCTAGGGTTGCCAACCGTACTATAATATATAGTATTGTACTATATTTCGGGTCTGCGTACTATATACTGTTGAAAACATATATAGTACGCAAAAATACTATATTTTCAACACCGACAAATGTAACAAACAAATCCTTCATTTAAAAAAAAAATAAGAACGCGCCTTTTAATTGTTAAGATGGCTAAGTCATATAACCTATTGCGCATATACAGGATGTAATCGTTAAGTGTGCACAGACGATAACTCAGATATCAAAAAACTTTTAACTGATATCGAAAGTACATAACCTAATGAGTAAAATGGCCATAATACATTTTTAAAAATAAAACTAGAAAAATCTAAAACAATTACTTTAAACCCTCCCAATACATTTAGTATGAGTACATATTTTAATATGAAAGATTTTAGCTTTTTTTTTATTATTTTAATTTTCTGCTTTAAATAATTCGCTTTGAAGGGAAGTTCATTTAGAAACTGTAAATAGACCTCCTCATTGTATTGCAAAATGAGGACGTCACTTCGAAAATCTGCTACGAATACAAAATGTATGGGAAATAAATTGTATGGGAGCGTTTAATGTATCATTTTTGGAAATTTCTCGTTTTATTTTTAAAAATTTATTATGGCCATTTTACTCATTAGGTTAAGTACTTTCGATATCAGTTTTAAGTTTTTTGATATCTGCAATAGTTGCGGAATAATCGCTTGTGCACACTTAACGATTACACCCTGTATACCAGTGGCGAGAAGAAAGAAACAGAAGTAGTGTATCATTGATAAAAAAATGAGCTTTTGATTTATATTAATCTAAAAATTGAATGTGACAAAGCATATGACACTTATTTTAAACAAAAAACTGTTACACAGTGCAAGAAGTGCAAAAAATATAGTTTTTATAAAAATAAATAATTAACAAATACATATATATTTGTCTATTTTTTTTGTTTTTCCTATAAAATACTATATTTTTTTAAAATGTACTATATTTTTTACACCTTATTTTGGAAAATACTATATTTTGATGATGAAGTGTTGGCAACCCTACTTCAGCCCTCTCTCGTGTCTTACCAAGAAGAAAGAAGAATATCTAACTAATATGCTACATTTCATACATACCTATCGACCCAAGAAAAGTGTTAATTCCATCTGTTAGTAATAGGTAGTAATTTCATAGATAATATAATATATAAGATAATACTATAGGTACTAGTAATAAGATCTTTTTCCTAGCTTTGCAGATGAACGCTTTGAGGAATGCGAATTAATGACTTTGACCTATGATTCACTTGACCTGATGGGTCAGTATATTTAATGAATATTCGAATATGAAAGGATATATTTTAGTGTGTAGAAAACATTGTATTTAGAAGATATTTAGACACTATTTTTAGCCGTGATTCGTTTTTGAAGCGAGTTATGAGATAACAATATACACTAAAGAGTCCATTACTTACTATAACCTGCAATTTGTTCAATATCAATTAAAGAGTCCATTACTTATTATAACCTGCAATTTGTTCAATATCAATAGTTCAATGGCGTTCACGCAATTTTCACGTTGATTACCTAGGACTAGGATACCAGTATTTCTAGAAAATATTGTTATACGAGTAACTTCGCGTAAACCGGTTCAAATGTCGGAAAATACTTATGATTATTTTTCCGACCCAAATATCGACCAATAGAATTGCACCATTCGACGTCACGTGGTACAACCTACATGGTATTATATTATACTGATAATTTTTTGAAAATTTTCTCTGGTCGTTGACGTCAAACTGACAGGTTGAATTCAATTGCGAAATTATTGGCCGACATTTGGGACGGAAAAATAATCCCCCGAATACCACACGAGCTTCAAAATTATCTGGCATTTCCCTCAAGGTTCCCTGCAAACAAATAAAGTCGTCAAGTTTTTCAGGAAAAATCACTCGCGCTTCGCGCTCGTGATTTTTTAACCTTGACTAAAAACTTGACTCCTTCATTTGTTTGCAACGAACCTATCGGAAAATACCCGATAATTTTGAAGCTCTTGTGGTATTATAAGTGAATATTTATAAACATCCGATCACGCTGTGGTTTGTTGAAGCTATACTGGTTGGTGCCATGTATTGGTGACATACCTATATAAAAATGTGTCTAGCTGATAATAATCATCAATATGAGTTTTGCAATAAGAGCTACGTTCCTTTGTAGTACTTTCCTATAGTTAGTTTAATTACCCGCCTAGTTAAATGTTTGTCAAAAAGGGTTTAAATAGAGAGATTGTTTTATCTCCGGTGCGTCATTATAAAAATTTTTGTCGAGTATAGCGCGAGCTTGCTCTTTACAGATCAATGAATGAAGCAGATGGGTTTTTTTCACAAGTTTAATTTTTTACCCTTTGTGTAATTTAAATTCAATCTCGAAAGTGCTTAAAATATTAATCTCAAAATTAATGAAGTGAATCAGTAAGAGTTGAAGCCCTCTTGAAAAATCTCGACTCCAATCTGTAAAATAAGTATTAATTGTTTCTAGAAAATTCTCAAAACAATTGTAGATAATACCCGTTTATTCAGATTTCGCATGATTTAAGAATTGATGAAGTTTTAAGTATTAGATATAGCATTGTTTAAATTTTAATATTTACAATTAAACTTAATCCTTAATCGTACGCATTAACATAACACTTCAAACATAATACGATATGTACTTTACATTCAAGAGTAGATGATATCATGCGATATGCATAGAGTAAAGTAAATAATAGTGCATTAATATCTACCATTATAAAAAATAATAATACACAATTTATAACAACTGCAACGATTGAAGTTATAAATGTTACAATTAGTTATCACTAGCTTTCCGCCCACGGCTTCGCCCGCGTTTTCAAAGAAAAACCTGCGTATCTTCCGTTCCCGTGGGATTTCCGGGATAAAACCTAGCCTATGTGTTAATCCAAGTTACCCTCTATATGTGTGCTAAATTACATTAAAAACGGTCCAGTAGTTTATGCGTGAAAACCATACATACATAGATACATAATTACAAACCTTTCCTCTTTATAATATTAGTATAGATTAAAGAAGTAATTAAAGGCATAATAGGTAGTTATTCCTATGGATCTATTGACCTATACATTAATTGTGTGCCTGAACGTAATATAAATTTTACAAACCTTAAGTTTAGATAGATTATCACGTATGTAACTTATTTTTTTAGTGTAAGTACGTATTAAAGAAGTAATTAAGGGGATAATAGTTATTCTTAGTGGCTCTATTGACCTATAAATTATTGTTTAGATAGATTATGTAGTCAAGTATTTCACTTAGTTTGGGACCCACTGCCGTACATTAATTATTGTAAAACATAAAATGGACAAATAAATTTATTTCATTTCATTTCATTATTATCACCTATGTAGCTTACATTTGTAGTGTACCTACGTATGTAGTTATAACCGTTACAAAAACGCAGAACGTTATTTAATTAAGAATAGACATAGTTATATCTACAGTTCTTATTAGCCTTTTTAAAAAAGCTAGCAAGTGACTAGCTTGCTTTAACCGCATCCAAGGCCTGTCATACCACGTGGGAAGGTATTGATTATAGCACAGATAGTACCAGTTTGCATGCGCAAATAATTCGTGTACCGTAATATAGCGCGATGGCACGACCACTGACCGAGATTTGGCACGATCAAATTCGGTAACGGCTTTTTGCGAACCCGACTATTAAGCTCTTCTTCCACTGAATGGAGTGGATTGAGTTGGTGACGTATGAAGTGTGGTATGACGTCATCAATAAAAAGAGGCAAGTACAATGTTAAGTTTGATAAATGTGTGGAATAACATCCAAAATTCAATTATTCGTCGTATCTCATTAATGGATAAAGTATTTTTATAAATGACGCTGTCTGGAAATCTATCGACTCGTTTTTCATATAGGTACGTGATTTGATTTTGGTTTAGCTAAGTATTTTCGCATTAGAATATATCAAAAGTTCACTTAAAGCTATAAGTCCATGTTTAGATATTCAGTTAGTATTAAACAGGGAAATATAGACATGTATTAAAGTTTTGTCTATCAATCACTTTCCATTAACAGTTATTATTCCGCAATGAACTGAAAATGTCAATCCACATTCGCTTTTAGCGCTGCAGTGGTTCAAGAGCTTTACAGCATTTATGATGATCCGATAAAGGTTAACTAATTTGGTTTCGCTTTCAAATAAATCCTATCAGCTATCGGAAATTGTGCTTTAAATAAAATAAAATAATAATCTATTGATCGAATTGAATTAATGAAACACTGTATAATAAACTAACAAGGAACTGATTACGTAAAAGCTCAAAAGCTATCAAAATATCTAAAATACCATAAACGTAGAGTACACCCACATTGTAGGATTTCCACTGTTTCACTGCTAAAGGCTACTGCAACGATAAAAAAAAACAACAAATGAAGCAGAATACTTACTGAAAGTTCTAGAAAAAATAGCCAGTTAAAAGCTTGTGTAGCCATTGCACAGGGTTAACAAAGAGTAGGTAAATAAAACAACATTATAAATTAAAATATATTTAATTAATCGAAGATACATACGCCTAAATAGTTAAATACATACAACCTAAAACGGGCATACGGGGCTAAATATTTATATTTGTGTAATCTTAAATAAACCATAATAGGTACTACTAGTAATAATTATATAATTTGTAAGTATCATTGTTACTAATTATATTTTACAGTATAATAAATATTAAAAGCAGCAGCGCAAATTACATAGCAATTACGAAAACTTTGATTCGTATCTTTTTGCAATAAAAAAAAATTAGGTGGGTAAGATTTATTTTTTATCACAGCATGAAACCTGTTTTACATTGAATCGCTTGGAAAATACGTCGAAAGAGAACAAAGTACTTTTATTTGTGTATTCTATAAAATAAGATAATTTGATATAAGTAATCTTTAAGTAATACACAATTTAACTGTTTATGGATAAGAAGCAATATAAATTATATCTGATGATGTAGAACTTAATTACTTAATAATTATAACTAATTGACATTTTAGTATCCTATACATTAACTATTCTGTGCCTATACACTATACATTACAATAATTAATTACATTTTATCATAAAATACGAATAAAGCTAAAATACTTCCTCCTCCTACGCATGTAGGTATTGTCTTAAGTGACATCTTGTCTCCAAGGTGATCGTCCAGTAAGTAAAATAGATATAGGTAAGATCATAGATATTACAACTCTTATAGATATTATGGCTATAACAGTATCACTACATAGTATAAAACAAAGTCGCTTTCTCTGTCTCTATGTTATATATCTATGTATGCTTAAATCTTTAAAACTACGCAACGGATTTTGATACGGTTTTTTTAATATATCTATTAAAAAAAACCGTGATTCAAAAGGAAGGTTTTAGTATATAATTTATTAGGTTTTAGACAAAACGGGCGGAAAGCTAAATTATATTAGGTACCCGGAAGAAGAATTGATGAATCAAAAAATTAAGCTTTGAAACTACTCGTCATCATATTATATTATTCGTACATATTATATGTTTTTATTTAATATTGAAGAGAGACTTGAGTTCTTGGATTAACTTTTGACATAGGTTCTACGTAAATCACTGAAATAATTCAGACGCCATTGCAAATAATTTTCAATGGTCATGTTTAAAAAACAAATATTCTTTTAATATACATAATATATACTGACGTGTTTATTCTTAAAGGATTACTTTTACAATTTATACGCACATAATATTTAGCTATAATTAAGATATTTTTAAGAAATAATCTCGATTATCATGATTATCCGTCCGTCGGTCCGTCTCCCAGCAGTGGGAACGAATATGAGCTAATGATGATCATGATATCGTTATAAATATTCAATAAAATTTAAATTATTCAAAAATCATAATATAAAAGAAACGGAGTGTAAGGATATTAAAATGCAAATTTAAACTTTTATTCATCTTCACTTTCTTCCTTCCTTTCATTAAATGCCACCTTACACTTTATGCGCAAGCGCAACTTCCTACAATGATCAGAACTCGGAAGCTTTGCAATAAGCTGTATTTATTGTAAGATATGAAGAAAGAGTATAGAGTAAAGATATATAGTTAGCTATATAAGAGACAAATAATAAATAAATAATAATACCTATATTATTCGTTTAACTTTTCCACAATTATTGTAATTAAAAGTTGTCACCCGGAGTGTGCGATGACCTATTGGACTTTAAAAGTTATTTCCCGGACTTTCTTTTTACCTTGTGAAAGGATGCAGAAAAAAGTGATCGGGTTGTTTACCACGTTTCCTCTCTAGACTCAATTCCTATAAAATGATGAATCCCTTTATTTAGATGAAAAACCATATGGTTGTTTATTAGAATTACCAATGTAATTTAAAATTCTCATTTATATGATAAGTACGGAAACAGGGTAAAAACTTAAAATTAATTACGAAGTGCATAGATAACTGCCTTAATTTTACCATATTTATTACCTAGTCTTATGTTTTAACTAACTTAACTACCTGTGACTTGTACGTTTTCTTCAAAATGTGTACCTACCTATATTTATTTCATGGATATAACATATAATATAAAAAAATGCAATTTTTTCCTTCTAAGAACCTCTAAACAACACCCGACTGACGTAACAACGCAAAAAATATACATAAGCAATTTAATAACACCGCAATACTATAATGCGCTAAACATTAATTAGTCCAGTCAAAAAATAACCCAAGACCTCGTGAGACACGCCGTGATCACGTTCCTATGAATTCCGAATCACGTACTTTGTATTGGAATATTATCAGATACCTAATGGACACTCAAGGGTCGCCTGGAACATCCGTTGGGAGATAATGAGCACACATACAGTTGGTAACCACTGTTTTGTTACTGTTAACAGATTTGTTTAGCGTTTTGTTTGAGATATATTCTGGCTAGGTAGGTACTCTAGAACTTAAATACGTTACGATTCTCTATGGGCACAAGAAAAGCGTTACCTACTTGTTCTTTGACATTATAGCATAATCAAGCGTGGAAAATTTTATTTTATTCAAGTAAACACACTGTACACTATCAGATTGCATAGCAATGTCTGTTGTAGATTTTTTTTAATAGATAATAATTGAAGTGGTCAAGGTTAATTACCTATTATGATATTTCCCATAACCTAATCATAAACTAAAGAGTGTAGCGACGTGAAAGTTCTTTGAACAGCATATTGACAGCCGTCATCGTGCACCAAACACGAATAACCTTTAATCACGTAACTTGGCAGGGACTTTGACCTTTAAAGTGCAACTCATAATGTTCAATTTCACTTGAAGCAATATTCGAGTTCTGTTGCAATGTCGTGTGACACTGTTTTCTGCACTTCCACTTACTATATTAGAGCGTGCCTTTCGAGAAAGAAAGTAACAACAATGATTTTACAGAAGTGATATATCCGATTATTCGTTATATTATTGACGTAAGTAAGTACCTAATATATAAAAGGCTTTAGATTAAACGTGCTAATTTATGTGTTTATCGGTCAAATAAAATATTGATGTTGCTATGTATGATAGACGTATAAATAAATTATCAATAAGCAATTTTGCAATGGACAAAGTCCAAGGAATTAATGCGAACTGCTTAAAAATGACCGATCACTGATTACAAGTAAAGGAATATTTTTAAGCAAACCAAACAATGCTTGTTGGCATAACGAAATCTTATCTTCATCTGTGCTATTTATATATAATTATCATATCAAGAGTGCTAAATAAACGTTAATTATTCACATTAAAATCAATAAACATATAGATTTGCGTCATCGATATCGGAATTATATGTACGAGTTTTGTAATAGATCTTGTTAATCAGCTATTATCTGTGTACCAAAATAATTATTATGCAAATATTATGCTTTGTTTACTCTAATACGTCATAAATAAATCTGTTTATAATTTGTTGTATGTAAATGCACAATAACGTCCTACATCGGTCCTTTTGTTTAATTTATTGATGTCAATATAAACTGTGTATAATTCGTTTAGCCTCATTATTTCAATTTAAACATAAATTTTATGGTAAAAAAATCTTCGCTTTACTTTCTTTGTAAAGATAGGAAGTACAATGTTGGATAATGTTTGTCGAATGAATAAATATACTTTCCTCTTAATTATTAA
Organism: Colias behrii; assembly: GCA_029959065.1. NCBI lineage: Eukaryota > Metazoa > Arthropoda > Insecta > Lepidoptera > Pieridae > Colias > Colias behrii. The sequence continues at coordinate 11,722,580 of JARWMC010000001.1, forward strand.
TTTTCTTCGCTTCTTGATACTAAGAAATATGACAAACGGTACATCAGGGGAAAATATTGATGTAACAGTACAATATATTTCATAACCCACTTATACAAGGTAAAGGCCAAATGTCATCTCTCTCAAGTCACGTACTTATCACACACCAAATTAATGATAGATCCATTGACCAGGTCATTACTATAACATTATAACAATTAATAAGTAACCGGTTATTTTCGGTTATTTGGGCCCGTTTCGGTGATATGAAGAATTGAGGTCCACCTTATTTATAATTAATCCAGTGAACACCAGACCTTGCTGACCAGTTATATTTACTGTATAAAAATAAAAACCTAATTATCTGGTCCATCATAATATTTCAAAGTTAACTTAAAGATATATTAAGCTGTTGTCTAGATTGATTTGTAATTTCACTAAAACACTCTTTACTATTCTAATGTGTTTGCAAAGCACACTCTACCTCATCATTGAGCTATTTAGTATCTCAATGTACCTCTTACACTGTTATTTTGAAATCATTTAGGTACATACAGTTGTATTCATAATAATAATCATAGTATTAGAGTAGGAAATATGACCAGTTTAAGTAAAATTAAACATGATTATATAAACAGTGATACATAATAGCCATAGGCCGTGATAGCTCACGTTGTGAAATCAACTTGAGCAATCGGCCTCGCTGCCAATTCACAAGTATTTGCACGAGCCTAAGCATTTATTAATTAAATAACTGTGTTTTACATTCAATATTATAAAGTTGAATCTAATAACTCCTTCGCAATGACCTTAACACTGCATGTTTATCGGGATCTACTACCCTGCATTGTTTGCCTGTATTTCATTGTTCAAAAATAATAAATGCAATAGCATGAAAACATATTATTAACTTCTCTTTATAGCCTGTACTCTATGTATGTTTTAAAGATAAGCTAGTAGCCTAATTAATTTATCATTAAAGAGAAAGAAAACTACGAATCGGGGGCAATGCTAGGTTTATGAAAATGTCTCACTCCAGGGTCCAGACAGGATTTTCTATAGAGCCTAAGAGCCAGATCACCTCTCGGAAAAAAGGGCTTGCTGGCAACTCACGATTACTTAGCTAGGTAATAGTTATTTTTTTTAATCGCTATTAACTATGGTATAAATAGATTCACATTAATAAAATATCTACATGACTGATGACATAACACTTCGAAGAAAACAGGTTTAACGACTTTTTAGGGTTTGAGATTAGCTACAAAACCATACTTAAGTATATAATTTCATACGTTTCTGAATCATCATTATGGTATGTTAGGTTCTAATACTATTTGGGAGGCTTTACGTCGTAGAAGGAGCTTGGTATTACTTCTTTCAATTTTCCAGCAACACCAATAATTGTTCAAAATTAGTTTATTTTTCGTGTGTTTTAAAAGAGTGCTTTTTCACGAAAAACAGTCTAGTGTTTTGTTTGTTGTCTATGTAAGAGGAGTCAATATTTTATTAATTACTGTAAATTGTGTCAAATGTGTCATATCTAGTGAAAAGTGTTTTATTTCTAGATACCTATAATATTTTAATCAATGACTAATTATTGGTTTATTCCATAAATCGTCTTGTGAATTTGCGCATTAATTATCTAACAACCAACAAACAATGGTGCTATATGTCCAGATAGACGTTTTTATGCCTTTATAATTAGCGTAATTAATTAATTGCTGATATAATTGTTGTTTCACGCAACACTGTTCTAGATTAATCGAAATGTTCCATAGGATTATCTTATTTGTTTTTTAAACTCATTTTAAATACTATTATAAGAAATATATTTATCTATTTTTAATTAATACGTATGTTTTCTAGTATTATAACTGTTGTATTTAAACTAAAACTCAAACTCAAATATTTATTTATTCAATTAGACTTCTTCTAACTCGTCATACAGTTTTGACATTTACCACCGATTCGGAAAGCAGTATCTATTGAGAAGAACCAGCAAGAAACTCTATAGTTGCCCTTTTTAATTTATTGTGATCAAGTTTACCTATGGTTCATGATCAAATTACCAATTACCAAATACCATTGACTTTGTGCTCGTAAAAAAATAATAAAAAGGGAGTATTTTTCATAAAACATATTTAAATCTACTTATTAATAATAACATGATTATAAGAATTAGGTACTTTACTATATTTTTGCTAAACTAATTACGACAATTTTATTATATTTCGATTAAATTTGCAAAAATATTTCAATACAATACAATTAAGTACCTATGTCTTAAAAGTGCTTCCTATAAAAAATATATAAAAATATAAATATTTTAAATATGTCGCAGAAACCTTATCGTTCTTCCTTGTATAAAACAAGAAATTAAGTGTTTCGGATTAAATAAAATAAAAATCTCGTGGTTTATGTGTGCAAAATTACGAGTAAATTGGTAATAAATAAAAAATATGTTAAAACATATGCGGTTGAGCACGTAGACATAACAAATAACTTGCTTGAACATAAGACATAACAAATGCTTGTATATGAAACTCAAAAATTAATTTAAAAAAATCACAAAAAATCTTGTATTACTAATGCCATTCAGTAGTTTTGCGTAATAACTTGAACAAACATATAAACGTGACTGCGAGCTGTTCCTCCACTGTTAAAATATAATATAGTCATACTTTTTTTTAACCAATTTGTAATTTATTAACACATTGGTTATAGGCTTAAAACGTCATATTTTACTGAAGATAATATAGGTCCAAAGTTCATATTACATATATTATGTATTAACACATTTATCATGTTCTCGTATATCATATACTTACTTGCTTCGACCATAACCAACTTTACTTCATAGGTATATTATCGAAAACCAAAAGTATTCTGTGTTTAGCAAAAACACCCTATCTTGTCCCTAATACTTAGGCCATATTCAAAGACATAGACATACATTTATTCACAAACAAATAAATGGATGTCTATATTATAATTGGCAAATAACATCATTTTATTTATTTTTGCATGCAATGTGTAATATTACTAACAACATAGCAATTTTCAGTCCAATCATTTCATGTTTTTTTTTTCAGGACAAACAACGAACAAATTTTCCTATTAGGTACCTTAGAATACATAATATATGTTTTTAGGTACATAAATTTACGAAATAGAAGGACGAAGACAGAATTAACACTGTGACGGAGACTGAGGGAGTATTATGACAATTCTTTAACTTTTCTTAGCAATGATGAGATGATTAAAAATAAAAACTTATTGCTTCCGTATCGTATAAATATTTTTAATACTAAGTACGATTTATTTATAAACTAATTCATATAATAGTAGTGACCAATGACCATTATTGGAAACCACAAACCTCGTGACCTGTACATCAACCTTTGAAGCTTGAATGCAAACACGCTAAACCAATAGTAACAGCTGACTTGATGGCAGCCATTTTACTAGGAAGTGAAGTTATTACGAATAATGAGATAAATAAAGGCCGTATTCAGCATTGAGACGCAACTTAGACATGGCCTAGTCATTGTTAGTTCTAATGTCAATAATTATAAACTACAATAGTCATTAATATTTGATATTTGAAGTTGTATAGCAACTTCAATTGTGAAATATTTATGTGGAAGTTTAATTTATTTGTACATACCTATCGCATATCTACCATTTTCTCTACTTTTTCTGATAAATAAACAAATAATGTTCACTAATACCTAGTTTTTCCAAATTACAAAGATTAGAAGTTACATTGAGATGAATTACTATTATATGTATTGGTAGCAGGATGGAGTTTCTTATCATTACTTATTAGAATGAAGTAAGTAACTTTCTTTCTTCATAATAAATATTGGAATAGTGGGCAATATTTGAGACGCTCAATCTTCTTCACCCAGGATGTATATCGTATACGGAACCAACACGCACTAAAACAACAAAATGAGGTAAACGTGTTATTTACTACAATGAATATTATTGTCTCTTCATACATTTTAATTGTTTTTCATTATAACACTTTAAGGTTAACGACGGTAAAACAATAAAGTATATTAATAAAATTACCCTACAATCAGTTTTAAAATATTATATAAACGCAATATTTTCAATGTTTTCAATATTCACAATATTTCCTTTTTAGTCTGTAGGTAATATTTAAAATATTAAATTTCCTTGATATGAAAATTACAAAGCTTTGCAGGTATAACTTTTTTTTGAATAACGCTATACGTAATAATGCAATAGGTTGACTTAACCTATCTATTTTTTCATATTTTCACAGAATTTCCCTCACGCACTATGTGTGCAGCATGTTTTTCCCAAAAATATCCACAGATTAGTAACAGAAATAGTAATACCTCGGGTTTTCCGCACTACTTGCAACATAGGCCCAAACGCTGAAACCTCTATTTTTATTAAATTTACTAGCGGTCCGCCCCGGCTTCGCCCGTGGTACCTACATATTTAAACTATCCTATCTCTCAAGTTGGATCGAACTGCACATGGTGTGCGAATTTTATTATAATCGGTTAAGTGGTTTAGGAGTCCATTGAGGACAAACATTGTGACACGAGATTTATATATATTAAGATAATCATCAATCTGTAAATCTATTGTTAATATTGATTAGTAGTCATTAATTCCTTCATAGACTAACTGCATCGTGTAGGTACATATTGTGTAGGTTTCACGTCAAGCAAACGTGAGTATGTATTTAGTTTCAATTATCACTTTACAATACGTTTTATCACAAGTACCTACGTTATCTTCTTGATTACGAAAGCATGAGTCAGAAATAGTAAATATTAGTTTTATTGAGATTTGCGCGTATCTAATATACTAATATTATAAAGAAGTAAAGTTTGTATGTTTGTAGGGAATAAGCTTATAAAATATGGATCCGATCATGCAAATACTTTCTCTAACTATTGTTAGTTACACTATTCAGGATAAAATATAAGGCTATTTTTAAATCCTGTTCACCTATTAAAATTATCATGATAATAAAATATGAAACAGTTTAAAACTAAAAAACACGCTTGATAAACTGATAAAATTGTATGGTAACCGATCCTTCATAAGTGTACAAAGTTTGAATTATATTCACTCCCTTTCGTTTATACAGGATCAAAATCGAGTCCAAAGGAGTCGGTTACATACAAAAATACAGATGAAGCTAGTATAATAAGCGTGTCAAAATAAACAAATTCTGTTTACGTCTTCTATCCTATTATGAGGCAAATAATGTAATCATCGGCTATATTTTATCTAATCATAACAATCAATAAAGTAGATATATGTACTGAATACATAAAATAGACACAATAGCATAATAAATTATACAAAGGGTTAAAAAAACTTGTTTATGTCATGGTCGGTCATGTTTTATTAGACGCAACCTTAAAAATAACAAACATTCATGTTTTGACGAATTTATACTAGGAACGATCATCGAGATATATGTACTACGTACTTACTATCTCTATGGGAACGATTAAAATATAACACCGTCATCGTAACCGGCTTACCCGATCGATTTAAATGGTAGGAGGTTTTTTTAAGGCATGACATACCTAATTTATTAGGAGATTCTTACGACTAAAATCCTGTTATGTTCTTTTGCGATGCCTCAAGCGGGATTGCGGATAATTATACGAAAGCTTTAGTGAACCCCGTCAAGCTGTTACCCGTTGCCAAACGCCAATATGCCTATGAGGAGCCTACGAGGCCGGTGTCTCTGCTGTGTTTTTACACTTGAATAACATTATAACATGACGAAAATGATCTCCGACGTAGTACATAAATTAAGTAACCTGACTTATTTAAAGTTCAAACATAAAAACGGTATTCGGTAACGACTGTGTATAAACACGTCCTTGAGAGGTTATCTGCATAAATAACAGTCACATCTGTATGTAATTTGAATATGTGCGACAATGTTGTCATACCAACTGCCTAGTTTAGTTTAGCGGTCACGATGGGTATCGTAGATTCCATCCCTGCTGCATGTAAACTAGTTATGCCACGCTGTTTCACCCTATAGCTGATGTGTTATTCTGTTTCTCCCTTATGAGTTATGGTTGAGGTTTATTATTAGTCTGGAAATTCTTATTAAACTCAAATTCAACGCAATTTCTATATTCTAAGAAAAATCTACGAAAAATCTAAAATATTATTGATATTTCTTCAATATTCATGTACCTATAATGCATATTTAATGTTAATAAAAAGACAAAATGCATACATCTAAAAAATAATACACAAAGAAAATCACCAAGGCTATATCGTTGAACTTTGATCGAAACGTAGTTCTATATATTTTAATCGTTTATTTGAAGTTCAAGCGCACTGCCCTCAAGGATGTTTCATATAACAATAAGAAAAAAATCTATGACACACATAGTTACATACTTAAAATATTAATATACTAGCTTTCCGCGCGCGGCTTCGCCCGAGTTTTCAAAGGAAAAGCCTCTAAGGCTATAAGCAGTGTGATCTTTCACTGAGGTAAAAAGTAGCTTCTAATCTATATCACTGTCTAGTAATTGTTGGTACTTATTGATAAATAAAAAATTTTAAAAGTCAAATTTCATCAGAATTTGTTGTACCTTACTTACTGTAAAAAATAAAAATTCATGTTTATTTATTTTCTTCCTCATTTATTTCCCACATAGTGACAAAAATAAATAAAACCGTTTTATAAAATGCAGTAAACTCCAAAAAATAAATGCAAACACGAGTGAAACGCAGCCTTGAGGCAGTCACCACTATTTTAGTATTAAAATGTAAAAATAAAAATGCCACATGCTTCACCTTTACACAAATAAACAAATAAGAATATTGCACTAACAACAGTTCGAAATGTATCGTAGTGGTGAATTTCGAAGTAATCTATAATAGTAGTAGGTACTAGTAACATTACAGATTGCATGCAAAAATAAATTAAATTATGTTATTTGCTAATAATAATAGACAACCATTTATTTGTTTGTGAATAAATCGATACTTATATTGGTCGCGCCAATATAAAAAATATAAGTAAATATATTCTCGATATGAAGTGGACTGTATTTAGATCAACGTGGTGTTAGCAAAAGAGGGGAAAGACAGGAACATACGGCACATACCTCGTCGGAGGGAGTAGCGTCCAGAACACACGCGCCGCCACGCGGTCAGGGTCCTCCAGCTCGCGGCGGGCACGAACGGCGTCCAGTCCAAACACTCCACGCAAAACACACACGCGGCGGTGAGCGCGACCAAGGGCCGGGGAACGGGATGCCCCGGTGGTGTTACAAGGGCACAATGCCTGATGATCTAGAGAGCCTCGTGGAAGCTCTCCGGCGGTGGCCGAGTCCCGGTCCTCGCGAAGGAACGGAGCGAACTCGACTGACTCCAGCGACACGCACGTCGCGTTCACGTCTTATTGGACGTGTCACGTGGTTAGTGACCACGCGGTGATTGGTTGTGCTCGTATGTAGGGAAGGATGAAGGAACACACCACAAATAATAAACGTTTAATTTCTACATTTACTATTTTAATTATATTGGCGTTACCATATCCACCCGCCCTAAATGGGTCACCATTTAAAACCAATCATACAGCGAAAAACTATGACTCTAGGATCGCATAATGCGCGCGGGTTAATAAAGTCCTAGAGCCACGGCGGTAATATAAATAACAAGTTCTATGGCTCTAGGAGCGCAAAATGCGAGCGGGATAATAAAAAATCCTAAAAGTCACGGCGGAAATATAACTAACAAATTCGATGACTCTAGGATCGCGTAATGCGAGCGGGATATAAATAATTCCTAAAGTCACGGCGGTATTACAACTAACAAATTCTATGACTCTAGGATCGCGTAAAGCGAGCGGGGTATAAAAATTCCTAAAGTCACGGCGGTATTATAACTAAGAAATTATATCGAAAGCGGTGCAAAACTTAAAATTAAACTTAACTAACTGCGGTAATATATTAATGCGATATAACTATTGTCTTGGAAGCGGACATAAACGAACGACCGGGCGAAGGTAAGTTCCCTTGGCGGTTCTAACTGTACAAACGCGCGCGACGTCGTCCTTTGAAGGATGTACTTTCTCTACGACGGCTAAAGGCCAGGTTAGGGGCGGTGCATTATCATTTATTACAACCACGACCGTTCCAGGAGCAACAGGTGTGGAAGGCGCATTCCATTTCTGCCTAACCTGCAGACCGTGTAAGTATTCCATTCTCCAACGTTTCCAAAACGACTGAACTAACTTGTCCAGTAGCGAATGCCTATCAAGCAAACTGACGTGATCAGATTTGACTTGCGGCGCGGGTAAAGCTAATAAAAGCGCGGTATTTAAAATAACACGAAACAAATGTGTTATAATATTCATATATTTAATATGATAATAATCAATGATCATGATAATTATGTGATCATTGCGCGGTAATATCACTGGATGCTTATGTGCATATTCCAGGGCGGAATCGCTTAGACGTCCGATGAGGATAAGTCTGTTGCGAATAAAAGGCTTCAAGTGATTGAAAGCCTGCGAATAAAATTTATAAAAGAGTATATTATAATACTCCTCTGCAAAATATTTATTTTGCAGGGCGGGAATGATTTTATTCTCAGCGAAATTAAGGTCCTCTACGGTCATCATAACACCGCGGCGGGGTAATAATATAAGGAACCTATAAATATAAAATACACGACGCGACGAGACGCGAAGGGCGGTATCGTATAAAGCGCAATGCTTTATAGGCGGGCACACAGTGTGCGATAATAATTTTCGTTCGGGAATGTCTGCAATAGACTCACCATCGAGACTCCTAAGAGGCCAATCAGATGGGTCCGAACGAGCCCACTGGGGTCCTTGGAACCACAGAGGGTGCGAGACGAGATTTTGTGGCGTAATGCCACGCGAAAGAACGTCAGCGGGAATTTCAATACCAGAAACATGGTAGAAATTATCTGATGGGATGTTATACACGACTGTGGGAGCAACGAAGCCCATCATGTCCCACAGACGGGCGGCAATTGACAAGATGGAGCGCTTAATGCACATCACATCGGCGGGTGCGGTAATTTTAAAATAAAAACAATCATCAACAGTAGACCAATGCAGACCAAGTAATTTATGTTGCACGGCCTTATCAAACTCCACCGCGGAGGGTAAAAGTTTGTGCGAAGCGGGAAGATTATCTAACACATTTTTACTATTACTATTCCATTTAACTAGATCCCACTGAGCTCCCTTAAACAAATCGATGAGCTGCTGCGACGCGGAAACTGCTTCACATTCCGTGGGAATAGAGAAGGCGATATCATCCATATACAACGACGAGGACGCAATGCTACTCGCGAGCGGATATTTCGCGCCGTCATCTTCTACGAGCTGTCTTACCGTGCGCAGTGCATGATAAGGACTAGACTTGATGCCGAAGCAAACTCGATTAAATTGATAAAGAAGCAGCGGATCCTGCGGGCTGAAACGATATAAAAAACATTGAAAACGACGATCAAACTCACGCACGAATATCTGCAGAAATTGTTGGCGGCAATCGGCGGTCATGGCAATCGCGTGGAGACGAAAACCTAAAATTATTGTAAACAAATTGCCTTGTAAATTCGGCCCAACATGCAGAAGGTCATTCAATGAACGCTGGCTTCCAGAAGTTGGCATGCTAGCATCTAAAACCATGCGCAGCTTAGTTGACGATTTATCCTCGCGCAGAACAGCGTGATGCGGTATAATATAAATAGGTGTAGGGTCACGCGGATCATACGGAGGCGCGGGTGAAATATAATTTTTCGTTAGATAATCTTTTATGACGTCATCATATGCCAACCTTAATTTAGGTGAAGCCTGTAGCTTTCTTTCAAGGCACATGAAACGTTTGCGGGCAATATTAAATGAATCACCGAGAGTGTAGAAATCATCCTTAAATGGAAGCGAAACAATATATCTGCCACTCACAGGGTCGCGGGTTGTAGTTAATTTATAATATACTTCACATTCAACATCATCGGGATGTTGAACGGGCGGTGCGGTGGGAAGCTCCTCGAGCTCCCAGAAACGCCTGACTAATGAGTCAATAGCGGCGGTCTCTTGAACGTGACAACACGTCAAGGGCGGTTTATGTATGTTAGGTATGGTGGGTACTGAACCCATTATTACATAGCCTAACACCGTGCGCAATGCAGCGGGCGCCGACGAGTCACGAGATGCATGAACTACGTCGGGGAGAAGCAGATGAGGGAACAGAGAAGCACCGATTAATAAATCGATTTTATTCGGCGTACCAAAACTCTCATCTGCGAGCGGTAAATGCGAGATATGCGATAAGACGGAAGTGTCTATAACAGCGGTAGGTAATAAATCCGTAACATGATCAACAACTAGCGGTGAAATATTAAAAGATATGTTGTTGTCAAGACGCGAATAAAATTTTATATTTATAGAATTACTATTTATAATTTTTTCTGAACCACCGAACCCCTTAATAATAGTACGTTCGGTTTTCTGCGGTTTAATACCTAAACGTTCACAACATTCATTTGTAATGAAGTGACTTTGTGAGGCGGAATCTAAAAGCGCGCGAACAATAAGCCGTTCGCCTTTACAATTATAAGCGACGACTTCAGCGGTTGATAATAAAATAGTATGTTGTTTATTCGCGGGCGCGTTGCATTGAAATGCGTTATCAGTATCAGCTGTATAGCTAGCGGTATATAACGCAATGTCGGAGCGGACGCACTCGCCCGACGGCGGCGACGCGGACGGCGCAGGCAACGGCGGTGTGCTGCGCGGCGGGGGGTGAGACGCAGGCGCGGGTATGGAAGATTCGCGTTTCAAATGTAACATCGTATGATGTTTTAATTTACAAACGCGACAATTAGAATACGACGAACAACTAGAAACTCGATGTTTTATACTGAGACAATTTATACACGCGTTTCTATCCTTTACGTATTTCAAACGTTCCTGCGGACTCATTTTATGAAAACTCGAACATTTATATAAATGTTGATGCGTAATATTTTTACAAAGACAACTATAAGCGGAATCAGCTGTTGTTACGTAAGACTGATACGTCTTAGGCGGTGCGGAAGAAGTATTATTTGAACTGCGGTTATAATTATTATTCTTTCGAGGCGGATTATTTATTCCCGAATTTGTGGAAGGACGAATACGTTCTAATACCTTCGCACGAGTTTGAATAAATTGAACTAAGTTATCAAAAGTAGGCATTTCACTACCAAACTTAGTCTCGAAAGCGCGAACAGTATCTGAGTCTAACTTCTTCAACGCGATATGAACAATCATTAAATCTGTAATATTATCTAACTTTATATTCTGTAAGGCGCGCACTGCGCTAATAAAGTTATCTGTAAATAAATCAAAGTTTGTTGCGGACGGAGAATGCAAAGGTTTAAAATCAAACATTTGATTTAAATACGCGGAAACTAACATACGTTTATCATCATATTTATCTTTTAAAGTTTGTAAAATTAAATTATAATTATCAGCGGAGGGGGTTATACCAGCTATAACAGTTGTGGCCTTCCCCGTTAATTTACCTAGTAAATAATATAAACGCTCGGCATCTGTAAGGCCGGGATTGTTATGAACAATTGATTCAAAATTCGAAAGAAACAGCGGAAATGAGCGAATATCACCCGAAAATGGTACTAGTTCGATAGGCGGCAATTTAGGCCTATTTTTATGTAAAGTGTTAATATCTCCGTGTGACGGACTTGGTTGCGAATATTGCGATTTAATTCTTTTAATCCTGCTATACAAAGACTCGAATGCAACGAGGCTTTTATAATCAGGTTTCGCGGCGGGAATTAATGATAATAAACGAATATTATATTCATCTAAACATTGTTTATAATCATCGCGTAATGATTCTACCTGCGCGGACTCGTCAAGGAAACTTTCCATAAGCGCAGCGTTGTTATGAACGTTCAAAGACAAATCATAAATTCTTTGTACCATTTCGAATATAATTTCGCGTTTAGCTAATAACATGGATAACTGCGAATCATTTATATCTTCCGAATCATTAACATCCGAAGCGTCACTATCAGGTAACTTAGTCATTTTCTTAGGCGGCATTTTTAATAACAAAAATATATATTCAAACTGAGAATGTTACAATGCAAGTTACAATAACAAGTAATACGACCAAATAAAGTAGGTCAAGCGCAAGCGTAATAAGAACCGAGTATGTATTTCCAATATGGTCGGATTATAACAGCGGATCGCGGAATGTACTCGATAACGTTATAAATTTCGAGCGCGGGTAGCGGGTAAATAAAATATGATGTAATATGTTCGATTTATAATGATTTTAGCGTTATAACTGCGGATAAACGATATGAACATAGTTTTAATTAACTATTTTAATAATAATATACGCGTAACTTAATGTCACGGGCGGAATAAAATATATTTTAAGCGAAAAATAATAGATGACGCAATGTCGATCTATGCGGTTATAGTTATTTCACAATGAATGTACTATTAAATCGCTTATTAGGGCCTACAATGAGTATCCTAATAAGGGCGGGTTTAAAATATATTTTATATGAATAGTAGAAGACGCATTGTCGTTCTATTATATGCGGTATATTAAATAGTATTTCGCATTGAAGATACTACTAATCGCTTATTAGGGCCTACACAATGAGTATCCTAATAAGGGCGGTGGAATCATCAGGTAATGTACGGTTCGTAAGGACCAACAATGGTTCTTATCCGGCTCGAAGGACCAACAATGGTCGCGCCAATATAAAAAATATAAGTAAATATATTCTCGATATGAAGTGGACTGTATTTAGATCAACGTGGTGTTAGCAAAAGAGGGGAAAGACAGGAACATACGGCACATACCTCGTCGGAGGGAGTAGCGTCCAGAACACACGCGCCGCCACGCGGTCAGGGTCCTCCAGCTCGCGGCGGGCACGAACGGCGTCCAGTCCAAACACTCCACGCAAAACACACACGCGGCGGTGAGCGCGACCAAGGGCCGGGGAACGGGATGCCCCGGTGGTGTTACAAGGGCACAATGCCTGATGATCTAGAGAGCCTCGTGGAAGCTCTCCGGCGGTGGCCGAGTCCCGGTCCTCGCGAAGGAACGGAGCGAACTCGACTGACTCCAGCGACACGCACGTCGCGTTCACGTCTTATTGGACGTGTCACGTGGTTAGTGACCACGCGGTGATTGGTTGTGCTCGTATGTAGGGAAGGATGAAGGAACACACCACAAATAATAAACGTTTAATTTCTACATTTACTATTTTAATTATATTGGCGTTACCATATATTATAAAGATGAAGAGTTTGTTTGAACTCGCTAATCTCAGGAACTACTGGTCCGATTTGAAAAATTCTTTCGGTGTTAGATAGCCCATTCATTGAGGAAGGCTATAAGCTATATATTATGACGTTTAGGCCAACAGGCGCGGAGCCACGCGGGTGGCAGTTAGTAACCAGATAAATATTAGGTACAAAGGTAAAATAAATATGTAATAGATACTAATACACATTATATAGAAGCATAATCTTGTTTTTTTTGTTTATATATGTTACGATTGAACTCAAAAGCTACTCTAATTTTATTTATCAACCCGTGTGAAACTGGGACAAGCGATCAAGCAAATTATATCTTATTTTCTTCTTTTAAATTGAACTGATAAATATCCGTATCAAGTGATCATTATCTAAGTGGATTTTAATAAAAAACAACTTAACCATCATCGTTATATTTATATTGAGTGAATTTTTTAATGTAAAAATTTAATCGGTCATTAAAAATAATGAATTGTGGATGGTAAAAACCGCAAGACGCAGAAACATATTAAGTACTTATTATTTATTACTTGAGCATATTTTTTTATCTAACCAATTAGAAAATTAAAATAACGTTGGGAATATTCCGAATCTTATAACAAGTTTCAAATAACATCTGTAATTTAAAATCTGTGTGACGTCATTGGATTCATCATTCAATACCTACAGCCTTCAAGTCAACGAACTGCGTACAGCGTAGATATTAAATTAAAAAAGTATTTATGAACTGAAAAAGATTAACTAATTAGTGCCTGAATGTGTATGAATGCAAGGTTTTTCAAACTTATTTTGCTGCTTTATTCCAGCAGCATTCAATTCAGGCTGAAGAGTGAAGTGTATGTAGGTACAGTCTACAGAAAAACATTATTTCTAAACCTAATAATGAAGCCCCTGAATAAATTGTCTTTGAAAAAAGTCAATCGTTCTGCTATCTGCCAGTTAAAATGAACGTATGTATGAACCTCACAAAAATGCTATCAGAAAGTACCAGCAAGTGAAACCTGCCCTTAATCTTATCTCTTTTGGACTAACTTAGTGCATCAAACTAGACCTAAGGCCCGATTCAGTGCGACGCGGACCGTCCGCAAGCGGACTAGGTTTTGCGTCCGTCGCGGATGATTTTGTCGTTCAGTGCGATGCGGATCGGGATCGACTGTAACCCTCTCGGTTTGCACATTTGACGCAGCCGCCATGACAACGACAGTACTTTACATCCGCTCCGCGTGACTGTTGTCCGCCGAGCACTGAACAAATACATTAGAACCAAGCACCGTCCGCCCGCGGACATCCGCGGCGCGGAGGAGCGGCGCGGAGCGATTTCGACCGCGCGCGGATAGCTCTCCGCGACGCGGACAGCTCCGCGTCGCTCTGAACGCGGTGTAAGGTTACATACATTTGACCGTCCGTCGCGGACGTCCGCGTAGGTCATCCGCGTCGCACTGAATCGGCCCTTACTCCTTATGAACCAATTCCAAATTATCCTTAACGTGTCAGTTATGACACATTTGCACACACTTCCGATGGGAAATATTTTACGTATATAGGTAGCTTCCAAGAAGCTTATATCTAATACACTGGAGATTGCACTATGACCATTAACTTGTCACAAGAAAATATAACCTTGAATGACGTCAGTGTTGTTTTTTGTCTCTTTCTGTGGGTGACCACACTGGTTTGTATATTCAGGATTTTTCGAAATAAAAAAAACTAAAAATCATGGTCTATAAATAATAACGACATATATTTTTAACAGTATTTATATTATAATATTACTGGTCAACTTACATGAATAATTATCATCTTTATAGGTAGATACCATTTTAATTGGTAGAGAATGATAGTTTTAAATAACGCTTGATAACTTTTGATCTCATACTACGATTTTTTAATTAAAATGAGTGCTACATACATTAAAACATCGTTTTGGTTACTCAAGCTTCAGTCTAAAACTTTTCAATATTCCAAAGGGAGAGTTGCATCGCTAGTGTTGATGTGTAGTAACGATATTACAGTTCTCAGAAATTCGTATGTCTTTCAGGAGCTGTACTTACGGTTACTAATGGTTTCATGGTGGTTAATTATAATATAATTAAAATTACTTTATCCACAGTTGAGACGCAGTAACAAGAATGTGGTAAATAAAAAGGTATAGCACTTTTCAAAAGGTATTTTTTTTCTGGACCGTAATCCTCAGGCTTAAAATGCAAACTGCATATTCTGGCATGTTGATAAATTTTACCCTTGATAGGCACTATGGACAGCCATTTATTTCTTTTTATTTCATTTTTGGAAAGCTGAAATAAGTAAAACAAAAAAAATTTGGTAAGTTAAAAGAACTATTAATTTCTATGTTAAAGAAGAACAAACATAAAACCACATGTGAGTGCAATATCGATGTCGTGCGTTGTTTCATTACTAGTATAAAAATCTTTGAAATGGTGTTCTAAGTGTTCATCATAATTTTGTTAACTATTACAATATTTTCTCTTCGCTATCCGTAAAAACTCGTCATCATGGTTACCTTACTAATTGTTAAATTGGTTTATTGAAAAATGATGAAATTATTAGGAAAAGAAGATAGATAGAAGATATTTATATAGATATTATATAGCATGATTGATTACTAAAATGATGATAAAATTGACGATTTTTGCCATGAAAATGATTCTAAACAGGTAAATGCATGAGTATTGAGGAATATTGTAAATAGCGTAAATATACACTTGCCTGTGAAATTTTATGCCAGAATTTGGTGTCCAAAAACTTCTGCAATTTTTCACAATGCAATACATTATTTATATTCGGAAAATATTTATTAAATACGCAACAATATTAACTTAAATATTCGAAGCGACGCAATTTTTTTGACACTTATGCCATATTGTCAAAGTGAGAGTTGCTACAATTTTATTATGGTAACTACCCATAATCAGGGAGTATCGCTTTTTAATAATTGGTTCAGATACTTATTTTATTTAGCATAAATAATAATTGTCTCATCCAACAATGCTTCTGAATGACGTTGTTGGCAATTTATCAACAAACTCATGTACAAAAACTAACCTTTTGCACAGAATATTACAGCATACATAGTAGCCTTGGGAAAACTTCGTATTAACAGTGGCAATACCAAGTTAGGTGTGAAAGTGATAAAACACAACAATTTTCTTGTTACACGTCAAATGTTCATACCGAAATCTCCAGTGTATAAGATATAAGCTTCTTGGTAGCTTCTGATGGGTTTTAGGCAGGAAAAAGTAAAGATTGATAAATAAACTTGAGATACTTTATTAGACGATATGCATAGCACAAAGGGTAAAGGCGGAAGAGAAAAAATTATACAATGACAGATAGATATTTGACATATATACATTTGTTTATTAAGGGCTGATTTTTCAATGCTTGGATAAAACTTATTCGTCGAATAATGTATAAAACTACCATTTTAAAAACGTATTCTAATAGCCCGTATTTGACAGTTTACGTGACATTTTAATATTATCGTGTAATAATTTATTGGACGGATAAGTTTTATCCAAGCATTGAAAAATCGGCCCTAAAACTCCTTTCACCAACACTGGCCCTTAAACAAATGTGTAGGTACACAGTACAAATATCTACAACATTAAACAAGTTTAGTTATTACAATTTAACAATGTAACAAATTTATTGTAAACCTAAACAAGTTACAAACTTATAATGTTTTTCTTTAGTAAGTGGTTTTGTTAAAATATCGGCAGTCATTTCAGAAGTACACAAATAATTCAAATTTACAATATTGTCTTTTACAACTTCTCTTATAAAATGATGCCGCACATCTATATGTTTCGTACGAGCATGATACATAGGATTCTTACACAATTTTTGTGCTGATTGGTTATCATTAAAAATCGTAACAGAACAATGCCTACCTAACAATTCATACAACAGAGTTCTTATGAATAACGCTTCTTTACAAGAATCTGATAGAGCCATATATTCTGCTTCTGTGCTAGAAAGAGCGACTGTTCGCTGTTTTCTACTTTCCCACGATACAGAACAGTTCCCAATTTGAAACACAAACCCAGTGTACGACCTACAATCGACCTCACACGAAGCCCAGTCAGCATCAATATACCCATTGATGTCTAGACCACTTCTACTAAAAACAAGTTTGTAGTTTACAGTACCTTTTAAATACCGTAGCACGCGTTTCGCGGCCTTCCAATGACGCTGATCATAACAATCATTAAACTGACTCAGCATGCTTACCGCGTGCGCGATGTCTGGCCTGGAGCTTACTGAAATATAATTTAAACAACCAATTAAATTTCTATATTCCAAATTCTCCTCCTTTTTATCCTCCGTTTTATAAATGATTGATACTTGTCAGCCATTGCTTTCTTCCAGTGAACAGCTTCAGCCCCTCCTAGAGCTTCCTGAACTGTCTCTGGTTCATCTCCGATACACGTCAGCATTGCAGTACACGCACTGTCATATTCTGATGTATCCATCGCATCTTCAAGTGTCGATTCACCTGGAATGTATGTGACATCGGAAGAATCAACAGAACTACTGTTGACAGAGTCATCTAACTCAAAAATACACTGTCTTCTGGGATTAATTACGATCTCATTTTCTTCCCCTTTTTCTGGTGATACTAAATTTTCAGACTGTACTACTTCAACATGAGAATCATTTGAGTTTAAATCCTCAGTCTGTAAATTATTTATCATCATGAAAAAATCACCTTTATCACTTTGTTTAGACGTGTTTTTTGTATAGAATTTGTTTTCAAAGAAAGCAACATCCCTTGATTTAGTAACTTTGCTGGGATTCTCTGGATCAATCAATCTATAACCCTTACTATTTTCACAATATCCTACAAAAATGTAAGGTTTGCATTTTGAATCTAATTTCTTACGATTCTGTGTCAAGGCATAAACCACACAACCAAATATACGTGAATGGCTAAGATTCATTCCTCTGGCGTAATACCGTAGACTGCTTTTGTAGGGGACCGGTTCTTCAAATAAACAGCGGTATTGACCGCTTCTGCCCAGAACTGCCCATCTAAGCCTGCGTCTCGTAACATGCTGCGAGCTTTCTCAACAATTGTCCTGTTGGCCCGCTCAGCGACGCCGTTCTGCTGAGGCGAGTGCGGTATGGTAGTTTGGTGAATGATGCCGTTATCCTTCAAATATTCCTGGAATATAGAATTGACATATTCGCCTCCATTATCCGTTCTCAACGATTTTATTTTTCTATTGGTTTGGTTCTCCACCAATGCCTTGAAATGTTTGAAGTTATCGAAAACTTCACTCTTATTTTTCAGAAAATAAATCCATGTTTTCCTACTACAATCATCAATAAACGTGAGGAAGAATCTAGCACCACCTAAAGATTTCACTGGCATAGGCCCGCATAAATCACTGTGTACAACACCTAACAGTACATTTGACCTACTTTGTGCCTTCTTAGGAAAAGGTAATTTACTAAGCTTCCCCTTAACACAAGCTTCACATGGACTGAACTGTGATTTATCATACTTAATGCCTCTAGCCATACCTTTCATTAACAAATGCATACTCCTCATATTGAGATGTCCTAGTCTCCTGTGCCATGTCTCCTGCGTAACAGAATTAGCAGCCGCCTGGAAACTCCGCTCAGTTTCCGCCTTACAGCTCTCAGATGCTTTCTTCTGCACTGAATCTTGAGCTTCTGTATTTACCTGGGTAGTCGCAGATTCCACACTATTCCCTGAAAACATAGAACAGCCACCACATCCTACCACACACAGATCATGCTCTCTAACAGATTCTGCAGTTTCTAATTGATAAACACCATTTTTATGTACAGCTGTAGCTGCTAGCTTATTACCATTGAATATTTTACAACATTTTTTATCAAAAATAACTTTAAAACCCTTCCTAGTTAACGCACTGACTGACAACAAGTTTGTAGCTAAGTTCGGTACGTGATAAACTTCACTGATTGTTTTGATGCCTAATTTTAAATTTACTATCACATCACCACGACCAGCAGTAAATAGTTTTTCACCATTAGCCACTTTGACTTCAGTCACATAACCCGGAACAAAGTTATTTAATTTATTTCTATCATTACACATATGACTACTTGCACCTGAGTCTATTATCCATACATCACTCTGCACACTAGTTGATAATGCAGTTAACAGTGACTGGTTTGTTGAGCTCTCCGCCTTAACTGCTTTCATATTCTTGCAGTCTCTCGAGTAGTGTCCAAGCTTCTTGCACTTAAAGCATTTGATTTTCTTACGTGCCGCCACCAACGCTGTTGAAGTCGTGTCACCTTTTCCATCACGCCGTTGCTTCTCCTGCATGAGCTTCGCTTTGACCACCTCACTTGACAACTTGATATTAGAATTTTCAAGCGCCATTATGAGCGGATCAAAGTCTTGAGACAAGCCACTCAGTAAGAGAACTGCAACGAAATCGTCTTCCAGAGGTGAACCAATATCATTCAGCTGTTGCAACGTAAGCTTCCATGCCTTCACATTCGCATAATTTTGTTTCAAACAAAAGACGAAGCAAACTCAGTCTCCTTGACAACCCCTTGTCTTCGTACGCCTTTTGCAAATTAATCCAAGCATCCCGCGCCGTTTCTGCGTTTCTTACATGCGTAAAAACCGAAGGCTTTACTGACAAACAGATCTTAGCAAGAGCTTTCTGTGATCTCTTCATATAAGCCGCATCATTGACATCTTCCGTTTTATCTTCCGAAACGACGTCCCATAAGTCCTCGTGAATGAGTAGCATTTTCAGTTGGAACTTCCAATTACTGTAGTTTTCTATGCCGCTCAACTTCTCCACAGGAATTAAAGTCGAAACCGATGTCGATGTCGCCATTTTTACATGTACGGACCGGCGTTTTAATTTATTTGTAAAATTACTTTTATTCTGCCGAAACTCAAAAAATAATTATATACAAAGCAAGGATAAAGCTCTGGGCCCATAACCTGATGGGTATTAGGCAGGAAAAAGTAAAGATTGATAAATAAACTTGAGATACTTTATTAGACGATATGCATAGCACAAAGGGTAAAGGCGGAAGAGAAAAAATTATACAATGACAGATAGATATTTGACATAATATATACATTTGTTTATAAAAACTCCTTTCACCAACAGCTTCATCCTGCTTCTTCACACGTAAATGCAGTCTATACATATTATCCTGGTTTAGCATGTTTCCTTACTTTAAGAAGTAGTGCGTAGGTGCTAAGCATTTATGATTTAACCTTAGTTATGTTTATGCAAACAACAAATAAGAAAAGTGGTTTGTACAAGCGTCAGCAAGTAAGGAAATAAATGAACAGACAAAACCACATATTATTACAATTTATAGAGTATAAAATGTATGTTCGAGTTTTTATGGATTATTTTACTGAGTATTTATTTAATTATCTTTTTCTAGAATTTTTTAGTATTTTGACTCCTGCAATTAATTATCCTTTAAATAAGTTAGTACCTGTTAGATATTTACACGTTGCGCAGAATTTATATTTTTAATGTACGATTTAAACTTAGATCAATTTGGCAAATATTGCTATTACTTGATCTTTGAACCCTTTTTTGTAAACGCAAACTAAACCGTTATATAAGACTGCAATTTATATTCGAAGTATCGAACAGTTCCCTCTTCTTAGGTTTTCAGATACCTTCCTATTAAATTAGATCTATTATATTATTAAATGTGTAGTAAGACAGAAGAAGAAGTAATAAAAAATCGCCATTTCAAATGAAATCGCAGTACAAATGCGTGGAACGCAGCGGCGAGGGCCGCATGGCGCAATATTCGCTAGAACGTGCTACGACTCGTCCTTACCTCAAGGCCGCTGCCAGGGTTGCCACCTAATTATAATTATAAATTACTGAAAAAAAGGAGTAAGGATATAAAATAGCCCACTTGTACGGCTCTTTAACTTTTGTAATACGCATATATTTCTTATTTTGAACATATTTACGTGACGTTAATAATCAATTGAAATTGCCACGACTTTTGGTGTTGTTACTTGTTAAATTTTATATGTTAAGACTTAAGAGCAATTATTGCTCTTAAGCTTCGTTTTACCGAACTTGCCGTATTTCAAAAAGGTGTTATATATGGCAAGGGCTTTGAGGGCTTTAAAAACGAGAAACGTTGTGAAACTTGTTAAGAACTAAATATAGAACAACAAATTAAAGGTTTATTTTTCCTCGAAGCTGAAATAAAGAAGTTTAAACTAGTATTCGAGTTTATTATAGATTACTCAAAACAACATATAAAACCCAAAGCAAAACTAAGTATATAATTTCCTGACAATTAAATACCATAGAGTCAACCAAACGCTGCTTTGTGCCTTGAAACACGATTTCATTGATTGGAGCAATGACATCCGACCCTAATGATCGGGAAGCAGGGGCGACAAAATAGGTTATATCAGGTTAATGTACGAAATTCTTCGTATTACATGTTATTACGCGGCTGTGAAGTCCCATGTCCCCTAGTGGGGTATGGGGCAGATGCATTGTGCATACCTTCATCTGTTTCAATGATCGATTTTCTTTAGTGACAAGTAAGTAAGCCTTCTGTGTCAGACAGAGACATTTTTTTTCATCGTGTCCACATAGAATCGAAGGACCTACCTTCTACGCTCACGCACCGGACTGTAAGGTCAGTATAAGCGGGTGATCCACTGGCGAGCAAAACCGCTGGTACGCTAACGAACTCGCGAGCCAAAGGTCTAAACCGCCAATGGAGCACTTAAAAGTCTGCGGACTTAAAGAACGGCGAATTTGCTCGCTGGCTCGTTGTGCATGCTTGAAATTCTAAGTCCGCGGTCCAGAAAACCGCCAGTGGATCAGGCGAGCCGGCGAGCCTACAGTCTTTTTGCGACTTTCGTGTAGACCGCACGCGCTGCGTCTAGCTACAAAAATGGATTTACGCTCGTTTCGTCGCGAGTTTGTGTCGGAATTTATAAAATGTTTTTAGGAACATGATTGTCTATGGAAGTACATCAGCAGAGACTATAAAAATAAATTGCTAAAAACTTCCGCGTACAATAAACTTTTAGAGATCTACCAAAAAAATGATCCCAACGGTACAATATCTGATATTAAAAACACCATTCAATATCTGCGTCTTTTCTTCTTTTTTTGTTCTTTCTCCTGATTTAAAAGTACCCCCAAGTAACACGCCATGACTTCGCCAACGATGAGAGTAAACTGTTTGGTACGCTAATGGATCACCAACGCGAGTCGACGAGCCAACGAGTCAACGATCTAAACCGTCGGCTCGTCGGCTCGCCAGTGGATCACCCGCTATAGTACGATTCAAACTCAATGGCGGCTCGGAACATCGTACGATCCGATGCGCAGAAAACAATTTTAGGTATTAGCGGGATGTTAAGGGCCCTGTACGCACCTGCACTCGCACCTCCACCTAACTATCGAACCGCCATTAAGTTTGAATCGAACTGCACACGGCCGTTCTTTATTACAAACTTTTCTTCTCACTGTCAGCCCTACCATCCGTCTATTGAGTAGGAAACTCGGGGAAAACGCACGTCGATTCGGTTGACACGAAAAGCTGGTAACATCTAGTCCACTACGTCACTACTTGCATAAATACCAGTAATAGAGTAATCGTGGCGTAATTATACACACCTACTATTCTCTCTTCCCTCCTGGCATCGAAACCGAACGGACGTGTTTTATAAAAGTCAACCGAATTAAATTACTTTTTAAATTATACCGTCAGTGAGTCTTACTTAAACCGCAACAACGTATACTAAGAAGTTCAGCAAATTATTTTTTTATTTAATTTTTCTTTCGTCTAAGTTATAATGTCAAGACTGACGCGCTCACCCCCTGGAGGTGAGTTACAACATGCACTATCAGACACAGATGTTAACAAAATAGCTACCAATGCTCCTGCTACCATATTTGTGTCCCAACGATTAAAACGGCAGCGTCAACCTAGTGAAGATAATTTCCTGGCTTTTAAAGAAGAAATGATAAAGATGCTTGCAGACTGGAAAGATAAACAGACATCTTTAATGAATACCTTAATTACTGAGATCACTGATATTAAAACGCAAAATGCTGGTATTAAGCAAACAAATGAGGAAATCCAAAAATCGTTAACATTCCTCAGTGATCAATATGATACTATGAAACAAGCTGTTGATGATCTCACCAAGGAACGAAAACAACATCTTTCATACATAGCCTCATTAGAAACTAAGATTGAAGATATAGAAAGAAATCTTAAGGCTTCAGTGATAGAAATACGAAATATTCCGGTTCCAACTGAGCGTGAAACTAAAACAGATTTATGTAATATTGTGCAAAAAACCTGCAAAGCACTCGCGATTAATGTACAGAAATCTGATATCAGAGACACGTATAGGGTAAATGGTAAATCAAATAAAGGAACTATTGTAGCGGAGCTGGCCTCAGTCATTATGAAAAATGATATTCTGGAAGCAATGAAATCATTCAAAAAACAACATTCTGACCAAAGATTGAATACCACCATCATTGGATTAAATGGCCCAAACACCCCAATTTATGTGTCCGAAGCTCTCACTAATAAAGGAAGAAGACTATTTTTCCTCGCAAGAGCCTTCGCTAGGGCTCATGACTATAAGTTTTGTTGGTCAAACTACGGTAGAATATTCCTTAGAAAAAACGCTGACTCTCCTCATACGGAAATCAAGGACGAAGCTCAACTCACAGCACTTCGTAATCAAATGTGACTATACTCAATTTTGCATGCTTTAATTATTCTTATTATTTGTACTTTTTACTCTTATTTTTACATTAACCTTTATTTTTACAAGCGTTTACCCATATTTTTGTTGTTCAGCTTAGGGAGTGATCCCAAAAATTATTATTCAACATTCTTAAAATTTATTTGTTTTTCAAATACTTATCTAATGTATTATAATATCCTAAAAACTAAAAAAATACAAACTATTTTAATGATCTATGGGACGATTTTTTATAGACTTAAGTCTTGGGTAATTCTACTAAATTTACATTCGATTCTATAAGTAATGCTAATTTAACTCAAAATATTGATAAAATTGCATCAGGGCCCTCTTTTTTGTGCAATCCAGAATCCTGTAAAAAAATCTTATCATCCGAACTATCAGAAAACAAAAATTTAAAAATCCTCACACAAAATATAAGAAGCATTAGCAAAAACTTCGCAGACTTTGAAATATTACTCTCGAGATTAGCTATTGATACTGAAATTCTTGTACTTACCGAAACCTGGAATATTAAAACGGAATACCCCCCAAAATTAAAGTCTTATGACACTCATTACACCAAGTATAACTTGAATCAAAATGACGGAATAGTTGCATATGTTAAGCAAGGCATAAACTGCACAGTTGAAGAAGTAAACATTTCGGATGCAACAAGCATACTTATAACTATAAAAAACGACATTGCTATTCTGGGTATATACAGGTCTCCATCCTTTAAAAACACAAACAACTTCTTAAAATCTTTACATAATTTTCTAATAGGTGCAAAAACATTTAGTAATATAGTTCTTATAGGGGATTTAAATATAAATATAAGCCAAAATAGTATTGACACCAGCGCTAGCGAATACTTAAATTTATTATTTAGTCATGGTCTTTTACCCGGACATTTGTACCCGACAAGAGATAGCAACTGTCTGGACCACGTTATGATTAAATCAATATACCAGTCAAAAACAATAGTCTTGGACGCCCCGTTGACTGATCATGCACTAGTTCTTACTTGTATTGTTCTAGAAAATAAAATACAACCAAAAAATAACACCACTAATAAATTAATAAAATATGACTCAATTGTTTCCGAGTTAAAAAATGTTGATTTTAAAGACATACTTGAATCTTCTGACGCAAATTGGTCTGCCGAACAATTAGTGTCAATATTAAATAATTTAATTCTTAGTAACACACTCAAAGTAATGACACCAAGAAGAATACGTTGTTTAAAGCCTTGGATTACGCCCGGTCTCATTCGATGTATACGAAATCGAGACCGCATGCATTTAAAATGTAAAAAAGAACCCTTGAATGAAATTATGAAAATAACATACAATAGATATAAAAATCACTGCAATAACTTGTTAAAACGTCTAAAAAGAAATCACGAAAAGTCCGAACTAGAAAAATATGCAAATAACCCTAAAATGAAATGGAAAATTATAAATTCAATTACTGATAGGCATAAATCAAAACCATCTACTGAGGCCTTGTTTAAATTAGGAGATACGAAAGAAGATGCTCTTGACGTAGTTAACAATTACTTTGTGAACGTTGCAGAAAACCTGGCAAAAAAATTCCCCGTCATAAATGATCCAAATACCATTGATTCTCTACAACTACATTCACCTGCGAACTCAATGGTAATTCTAGAAACAACAGTACTTGAAGTAGACTCCATAATAAATAACCTAAAAACCGATTCCTCCACCGGACTGGATAATATACCTATGAAACTTATTAAATTGTCAAAAAGTATAATTTCGCCCCTAATGTGTCATATTATAAACCTCTGCATTCAATCAAGGGTCTTCCCCCGTATATTCAAGAGATCTGTCGTTCACCCAATTTTTAAGTCAGGGGATAGAGACTGTGTAGGCAACTATAGACCTATCTCGGTGCTACCAGCGCTTTCCAAAATAGTTGAAAAAATTTTGAACAGTAGACTACTCTCATACTTGGAAAAATTTGGTATTCTCGCAGACAATCAATACGGTTTCAGAAAAGGCAGATCAACATCTCAAGCTGTTTTAGACCTTACAAATCTCGTTGCGAAGCAGGTTGACAGTAAAAATAAATGTATTGGAGTCTTTTTAGACTTGGCCAAAGCGTTTGACACAGTCTCCGTTCCTATTTTACTACAGTCAATGTCGGATATCGGTATAAGAGGAGAACCCTTGGAGTTATTCCATGATTATTTAACCGATAGATCACAAACCGTCGTAATCAGCGGCACCTATAGTAGAGAAGTCCCAATTACATATGGGCTCCCGCAAGGAAGTGTCTTGGCCCCTTCACTTTTTCTAATCTACTTAAATAATCTCTGTAAAATCAAACTAAAAAATTGTAAGTTGTTTGCATTTGCTGACGATACAGCACTTATTTTCTATGGCAAAGATTGGAAACAAGCAAAATTATATGCCGAAGATGGTCTAAAAATAGTTGCACGCTGGCTGCTCCGTAATTTACTCACTCTTAATGTAACTAAAACGAAAGCTATGCTTTTTGCGAACAATATAAGATCATTCCCAAAAGAACCGCTTGATATAAAATTACACACGTGCAAAACCACCAGCGACAACTCTTGTGACTGTCCCACTATAGATTTAACCCAAGAAATTAAATATCTAGGTGTTATTATTGACCATAAAATGACATGGATACCACATATTAACCAGCTAACACAAAGAACAAGAAAGATGATATATATTTTTAAAAAGCTAAGACACGTTGCAGACTACCCTCTCCTAAAACAAGTGTACTATGCTCTCGCGCAATCTATTTTGACATACTGTATTACTTCATGGGGCGGTGCAAAAAAGTCTCACATAATAGGTCTAGAAAGAGCACAGCGAGCTCTGCTCAAAGTGATGCGTTTCAAACCTATATTATACCCTACATCCGACATCTATACTGATTGTGACGTATTGACTATCAGACAGCTATTCATTAAAGCCTGTATCATGGAGCAACATACAAATATTGACCATCAAAAAACCTTAGGACGTCAACGTAATGTTTGTCTCACGAATAAATTCAATTCATATTCTATTCGAAAATTCCAATGCTTTCTCGGTCCCATGTTATATAATAAAATAAATAAACAAATTGATATATATCGTACCACATATACTCAATGCAAAAATAAAATACATAATTGGCTAAAATCACAAAATTATACACAAATTGAAAATTTATTCAAAACCTTGGAATAAGTACATTATTACAACGATCTACTTATCTTCAAACAAATAAAATAATATGTAATCAACATAAACTTTTACTGAATTTAATTTTAACATAAGTGATTTTAATTTTAACATATATATATTTTTTTTATACAAATTTAAATAACAATACATAAAAAAAAAATCTAATCACAATCGCTACAAACAAAATAAATATAATACACATATACATTTTTTTTTTAAACTTAAATGTGTTAAATTGAGCTTAAGTCCATAACTTTCGTTGTTGTTTTACTAGTCATCAACGATCGGTTAATAAGGTCCATTATTCTTAGAATTATTAAGTACGCAAATGTCAAATCACCGTCTTTGTTATGATAATTTTTGTAACTTTGTGAACGCTTGTATTATTGTGAATAATTAGTTTATATTACATAGTGGGAAGATATTATCGTCTAAGATACAGGCTCGGCCTAGTTTAGACGATAATGTCCATAGTTTTAAGTATTGTGTTTATATAAATTGAGTGGAATACACAGTGTAATTGAAGGTATGGATAAATAAAGATTTTTATTATTATTTTATTACCTATTTAAACTTTTAAACAATTACGCAGGCATCTCGAATGCTTGATTGCCGATTGGATTATTTTGTTCACCAATTTCATTCATTTTTGTACCTTTTTATAATGAAAGGGGTAACACACTTGGTAGCATAGCACTGTTAAAAACAGTAAAAATTTATATATTAATTATATTAATATTCTGTGGTAAATGTTAAAAAATGTTATGACGATTCAAAAGTGCTTTTGTAAGAAGTCTAATATTGAATAAATAAATGTTTGAGTTTGAGTTTATATCCAGAAATTATTTAATACGTAACGAATATTCTTATTGATCTCTTGTGCCTGTGTAAAATTGCATAAATTGAATAAAATTTTTTCATCACGAACTTCATTTTATAAACTCTCTGAAATAGGTATATGCATAATAAATAAACATGAATAACTTTGTCACGTGTTTATAATATAAAAAATGCGTAAGCAAGAGAATATAAAACACTCATTTATGTATCTTGTATAACGCGCAATACACTTGATTGTCTAAGAAACCTTACATCACAACACTAAACGAATGATTCATTGAAATTATACTTGCATTACAAGACTTCTTTGTTTTTTTTTCTTTGTACTTAAGTCTATAACTATGGTGTACGTTGAGCTAATAAAGAAAAAAAGTACATTTTATTTTTTTGTTTAAAAAATGCTGTAAAAGATGATCTCTATAAATTAACTGTTGGGAACATTTACTACGTAAATAAAAAGGTAAATAATACATTGACTAAATAAATAGGTACGTTCTTATAAAATAAGAGCTTCTTGTATCTCTTGTCACAATTTTTCAGAAACACAGCATCAGGAATCAAGATTGAGCGTCATTTAGTTTTACTCTTACTATGACGTCATTGCTTGGATATTTGATCGATATCCAACTGAACTACCCACACTTTGTTATAGCAACTGCGATTTGTCATCAACTTCTCAACTTCAATTAGACAGTTGTGTAGAATCACAACTCAATTAAATTACGTTTAACCTATTTCCCCCCTTACTTTCCCTTTAATTATGACATGACTATTTGTGCTATTGATTTTAAAATTGCAGGCAGACAATACAATGTACTTTTCATGAGGTTGTTCTTTGAAGAAAATTAAAGTAGATAATCATAACATAACATAATTAGTATTACCTACCTACTAAGCCAGTAGGTACGTAGCTAATCCAAATTTGTATTTTTAGATAAAACAGAAAAAGAAAATAGAAAATGGCATGTTGTAAGCTGCGGCTAAAAATTAAAAATGTAGTAATTAATATAAAAATGCTAAAAATTAAAAATGTAGTAAGTAATATACAAATATATTATTATCTCACCACTGTCTAAATTAGGTATTAGGAGCTAGTCAACCTTGTCATCAATAAAATTAATTGAAACACCATATGAATATAGGTATATAAACTTTATTAGTCTGTGAAACATAATAATTAATAACAAATGTCTAGAAAAAGCACATAAATTATAATAAGGTGTTAACCATAACAGTGTACGGAAATGCCGCTACAAAAGATTTACGTAATCTTTCAATGTCGTATTAAAAATAGGTAAGTGACCTCCGACAAACTTGTTTAGGTTAGTCATCCATATATATCTCTTATTGACAAATTGGAACAAAAGTTATTACCAAAAGAATGCTCATCCTTGATCTTTATTTATTTCCGTTTATTTATTAAAGAACCGCGATGCGCAGCAGTCTATAACCGAATGAGTTCTATATCATTAGTTCTTATGAATAATGAATAGCTCTCAATTCAGTATTCTAGGGTACCCTTCCTTTGTTAAGACGAGGCTCCCTAACATAATTTCTGGCACTGAGAGACCGGTTACGGTACTAGACGCTAACACAGCCGAAATAAAGTTGAATATCGCGTGCGCTCTTTGATCGCGTTCGAGCTCGAAAAGTAAGTCTCAATTCTTATTTCGTTTATAACTAAAGTAATATTTGATCTAGAGAAAAAATATCTTGGGATTCGATAGTAAACTCTATTTTCTTACTGTTAACATTTATTTTAGACATAAAGTCCAAGTAAATCTTTAAAAAAATGTAGGGAATAATCCTTAAAAAAGGCATAATTTTTGAATAAAAAATGAATCGAGCGAAAATGTTACAATTACGTTACTGTCTTGTACATCGAAAGAAAAAGACCCAATAAATCATATACTAAAGTTCCATTTTGATTGTATGTGTGACTGTTTCAGAATATTAATGCAAATTCACATACAATTTAGGGAGCCTCCCCTTAAAAACCGTCGAAAAATGTATATAAACCTGACGAGAAGTGCATCTGCGCATCTGCGCATTACCAAGTATTGCCAAGTTTTTAACGTTAATGAAGTTGTATTGAATAAATACAAAACATTTTACAGTTACAGGTTACTCACAATACATACGACAATAATAATAAAATTACGTATTTACTAAATTACCCTAACTTGAACTGAGCAAAAAACAATGTCTGTCTGATGTCTTAAATTTTAATGTTTCTATTTATATTCAAGTGGTTTTCCCAAATAATTTTATATCTGCGCAATAAATTACGCTTGTTCTTATGATCCGATTAATTATATTTGCATTGCTATTATGTGTGCCATAAAACTTAACTGTTGTTAATTTTAGGTGTTGAGTTATTTAAACTAAATAGTAAATTGATGTAACTACGTACACATTATTTCTGTTAATAAAACTTCACTATGTTACACATCTAAAAATACTATTATATTATAAACCTCACGTTTACGCAGCAGCACACAGGATAAACATTTAACATTAGAAATATTTTTATAATAGATTTCTTAAAAATCAAAGGTAATGGTCTTAAATATAATTATAATATAGGTAACACTTTTGCAGAGCTGCTTTGAATCTTAGTACCTATAAAGAGAACCTTCGTGACTATAAATATCCAATAACGAGTAAAGACTTATACTGAGACTAAAGAAACAGTTTCTATTGACTTACTGATAAAGATTCACCAAATCTCTCAACTCTCATCTGATAAGAAGGAAGGTCAATATATAAATGAGGCTATGTAAAATGCACTGTAGTAAATTATTAAAATCGATGGAACAACAGAAATAAACATGTTTTTTTTTTTAGATAAAAAGAAGGTCTTAATTAATGATGGTGTTAGATTTTTTTGTAAACATTCATTTTAAATTTTAATACACACTATAAAAAGGTTAATTATTAGCTACATTATAATGATTTCATACAAGATTATACATTGACGTACAAAGTAAATGCAAATACATAATAAGGCAATAATGAACAAAATATGTATTATCTATGATTTAATATTTTGCTTTCTTATGTGAAAATAAAAGCTTTTTTCTCGAGCTAAATTTAAGTTTTTAAATTAATGTATTCATAAAATTCTTTTCATAACCGGCAAAATAGGTTAGTATTCAATTTTGTTTTTATTAGGCGTTCTTCACACTGCCCCGCACCACGCTGCATGTTGCGTGACTGCGTGTTTAACGTTACTTGTAAGGCGATATTCACACTGCCCCGCACCACGCTGCATGTTGCGTGACTGCGTGTTTAACGTTACTTGTAAGTATCTCCGTTTGTATAGAAAACACGCACAGTCCAACACACTGAAAATGCAACCACGCGCGTTCATGCGGATCACGCGCATACACGCGGAGAAACATGCATCCCCGCGCGTAGGTGCGGGGCGAGACGCAAGGTATGGCACACCGAATCCCGCAGTGCCGCGCGTCGTGATGCTCAGTATTGCACGACCACCACAGAGAACGGCGAATAAATGAGAGCCGCCGTGCGTGAATCTACAAACGCACCTACGCGCGTGAGTGCGCAAAAAACCCGCACGATGATGCAGATCTGCACTCCCGCAGGAACGCGCGTAGGTGCTTCGACACGCAACATGCAGCATGATGCGGGGCAGTGTGAAGATCGCCTAAGTATCTCCGTTTGTATAGAAAACACGCACAGTCCAACACACTGAAAATGCAACCACGCGCGTTCATGCGGATCACGCGCATACACGCGGAGAAACATGCATCCCCGCGCGTAGGTGCGGGGCGAGACGCAAGGTATGGCACACCGAACCCGCAGTGCCGCGCGTCGTGATGCTCAGTATTGCACGACCACCACAGAGAACGGCGAATAAATGAGAGCCGCCATGCGTGAATCTACAAACGCACCTACGCGCGTGAGATGATGCAGATCTGCACTCCCGCAGGAACGCGCGTAGGTGCTTCGACACGCAACATGCAGCATGATGCCGGGCAGTGTGAAGATCGCCTTAAGCTTCTATAAATTAGGTCACGTTTAATATCAATGAAGTTTTGCATCCAACCGAGGAATGAAAGTTAACTCTTTAGCTTATAACTATACCTTCAATATAAGTAATACATATTTGTAATTTGTTAAAGCTGGAAATTCGCATCATCTTTTTATCAAAACGATTCTAAATTCCGTTCAACCAGCATCATTTCTAAAATCGCACAACAATTATTTAATTGTTTCTTAGTTAACCGAAAATAATAGACCATTGTGTTGCCTCAATTCGAGCTTATATCGAGCGCACGGTATTCGTGATGTAACAGCAGACATCATACGATCTCGATCGTCAAATGATATTATGATCCCGCAGTCTAGAAGCTTCCACGGATATAGCTTAGTTCGTGTTGGCTTAGTTACTAATCTTTAGTCGATATTTGATTTATTACGGTGCACATTAGATTTGATGAATGAAGTACATTTATTTAGTTGTACAGTTAACGTTACTTTTTACATGTACATTTAAGCGAATGGTCAAATGCCAAACTCATTAAGAGCATACCTGAAGCGATGGTTGTATATAAAACCAAACACAAAGCTCGTTTGCTCTCAAAAACTAAAAAGTCAATAACCAGTTGGGAAATTATGTGAATGAACTTTTAATATAAATAAAGGATATTTCATCTCCATGACTACACTTAATGTAAGTATACATTATTTTTAGCTCCGTTAAACAGTTTGGAACAATGCTTTTGTAATATCCTATACATTTAGCCATATTTTATAACTGTGCCACAGCTAAGCTTTAATTAGATATAATTAGTGTAAATAAAAAATGCCGTTAATTTCAACTAGTACAATGAGCCTCCTGTTTTGAAGCCGCATTTGTGAAGATGATTGTATTATTTTGGATCATAATAAAATATCCAGTTGTGGGTGTTTGCAAACGCAAAGTTAACAACAAGAGAGCATTTTGCGATCATTAATTTTACAATTTAACATATCTTCAAATATAAAATTCAAATTGTTATTTGAAAAAAAAAAATAATCTGTTTAGTGTGGAAATAAATTTTCAATGGGTTTATAGGATAACTAATGTTTAGTACTAAGCATGTGTAAACTAGGCCTATTGCACTTGAGACAGCCGTTAATACGGATGCTGGAATCCATTGTGATTCGTTTCTGGGATTTGTGTCGCGTCGAAACTGCTCGAAAGCGTTTGATTTGTGTTTTATCATGGGTCAGTGTCACTTCGTTTTATTTTTTGGTCTCTATGAGTACCTGAATAAGTAAATATCCCGAAATGATGCCCCACAAAGATAACAATTTTACAAAGGTATTCAGTAATAAGCTGTAACATGAAATATATGTCTAAAAGATTACTGAAACGAAAGTTATATAATATTAATTAAAGGGCTCAAATTTTATATGTAGAATTAATTTTGTATAATATGTAACTATAGGATTAAAAAAAATATATGAAAATAATAAATACAAATAAATCTTTCATACATCAGCAAACAAAGTGTTAAAGAAAATTCCTTTGCTTTTTTCTATGGTGTTATTATAATATTATAAGACATGAGAATGACATTTGCACCCATTACTGTTCTTTATTATATGTTTAATTAACAATTAACCCTCAAATGGATTGTTAATGATGCAAAAAAGACAAGTGTAAGTTGTTGCCTGTAGCTAAATGTATATTATAAACCTGTTTTACCTATTACAGCCGGATAAATTAGCATAATAAATAACATTTTATATAATATATTTAAATCATAATATATAGAAAAAGTAGCTAATTAAATATTTTAATTATTTATTTATGTATATTTCCCCTAATAGGTTTATCATGCAAATTCCAAAGATTCTTTTAAAAGGCCAACAAAGAAACTGCCTACGAAGTATGGGGCCATCCATCAGGACTTGTTCAAACGAAAAGTGAAAAATCGTTTATTAGATTATAATATAGGTATACAGTGTGGAAATTTTCGATGGGCCCTGGAAGGAAAGTACTTGAAATAATGAAGATAGCAAATTTTGCTGAAAGGAAACATTCCTTTATTTTTAAAAAGAAAAAGAACTGCATTTAAAGATTTTCGAAAATTTACCTACATCGACCGGGAATCGAACCAACTAAAAATTTAAAAATTTAAAATTTGTTATTTTATTCTTCGATTCGATACAAATAGGCCTTAAACTTGTATTTTCGATACCATATTATCCGTAAAATATTGAATCTTTATTATGGACTACACATGGGTCTTGATCAACGTCTTCGAAAAATTGTCCGTCTGTCAAGTTAACAACCAGTTATAATTTTCTTATGACTGAAAGTATTGACATATTTTCTTTCTTAAAATTCTTAGACGTTTCTTTGTTATTGAAGTTTTAAAGTTAGTAGGACGTTTTTAACATGTTTGTGGTGCATGAGCGCAGTATTGAAATTCGATTATTATTTGGTATTTTTCATTTGTTTTACTTTTAATTATTATCTGTAATTTCAGAAGAAAATAAATTAATGTATCTGTCGTGGCCATATCGTAGATTTGCTCATTTCATGAAATGGCCAATTTAGTTTGGCCAGATCGTTAAATCGTCAACGTTTCACGATTTGGATGGCCATTTCACGAAATGCGACCATTTTTGTTTCTTTTTTAAAAAACGATTCGCTTCTGGCACTCGCCGGCTGCTGCCGCGGCACGCTCGCTTTGCTCGCTCGGCTCGTGCGTTGTTTATTAAAGTCTAACCTAACCTAACCTAACTGTTTTCTATTGAAAAAACCATTCGCTTCTGGTATTCGCCGGCGCTACCGCGGCACTAACTTAAATAAACAAGTTCTTAAAATATTCTGAATTTTTTAATGTTTTATGGACTCTCTAAGATATTTTATACGATCTGGCCAAATGTCGATGACCAAATCGTGAAACGTTGACGATTTAACGATCTGATCAACCTATGTTGGCCATTTCATGAAATGAGCAAATCTTACGATATGGCCACGACATATCCATAATGAGGGGTCTCATTTTGAACAATTAATTAGTTTTAATAATGTTAAAATTACTTAGTTAGGTACTCTACTGATCTTTTCCTTACTAATTACATAATTGGAATATCGGGCCGTATTATGACCTCTTATTTCCAGATAGATACATGGTTAATTATGGTAGGTATTATCTGAATTTTCCAGTCAGTTCAATTCGCGACGTAAACTGACTGGGAATAAGAGGTCATAATACGGCCCCAGTGCTAGCGATGAACATAAAAAATGCATATGTATATACCAAGACTAACATAGAACCTATTTCTTTTTAGATGTCTATTAAAAAACCAAGTAACCAACTTTAAGATTCATGAATATTTCTTACATTTCAGTAATATCGAGTTTTCCTCAAGTTCTATTCATTTTCATTCCCAACGTACGTCACAGATCAGACTTACGTACTCCATCACGCGTGACTTATAAAACGCATATCATTGTTTATTTTGCGGTTAAACTAAACATCCCAGTGTTCAATTCATTGATGAAGCCAATACAATATTAATTGGTAACTCCATTCAGCATTTACTATACGTTTGATTCATTCTTGAGATTCTATTTAAGGATATTGAGACATGTTTTTATGAGTTATGACCTATAACTTCCTTCTACAATTATTATACACAAAGAAAAAATAGGCAATATGACCGTTTATCCACTAATTTCGTAGTATTGGATCATTCGCATAGTTTTCGTTGGTTCAAAGGTAAAATTAAAGAAAATATGAAAAATTAAAATTTATGCACCTAATAATTTGAATTCTAAACTACTTGATATTATAAAGAAGATTTTTTTGTTAGCTGCATAGAAGATTCAAAATCTTTCATCTATATTACCTATATTTTTTTATCCCAGGTCAATCCATGTTAACAAACCTTAGACTTATATTATTACCTTAGACATCATATATTTTCACGAACTAAGTACTTAAGTATAAGATTTAATTTTCATGAAAAAAATTGTTTACATTCACTTGATCGTTTTAAAATAATTCTAAAATATTTGAACTGTGCAGTAGGTAGCTAATATTAAGTGATTGACGTATATCGTAATTGAATAATTCATTTAATTTAATTTACAAATCAATTATGGTAATGTTGTTTTTGGTTATAAAAATATAAATTAATTTATTCATCACGAGGGTAATGATCACGATAATCAGCAGACATCTTGAAAATATAGAATCTAAAAAATATATTTTTGAGCTTATCTTCTTCCTTTATGTACTTAATACCTACGAAATATAATAAATACCTATCATGAATAATTTGCAAAAACCATATCACCATAAAAATTGCTTATTTTTTATAAGGACCTAGGTCTAAAACCTTAATTAAACATCTGTTAAAGCTATTTAGATGCGACATAAACAATTTTCAAGTATTAAAAGTTTTAAAATGTTGTGAAGTTCTGCCTCTCTACAGAAACGTACTCGTAGCACAGATAATATAATACCAATAATACCACAACCACAGATACTCGTAGCTAGATTTATTTTACACTAACTACAACGAAAATAGCAAAAAACTTGTTTTACCTAAAAATTTTTCAAAAAATTATAGACATTTTTTTTAATTTTTTTTTGTAATTAAATCATCAAAAAATTATATATCTTTAGTAGATAAGTATTAGCTTTATTAATCTCATTGTCGTAAATTCATATTAGTAATTTGTCCAAAAAAATAAGCCAGAGGAAAAATTATTTATAATAGTGGAAAAAGTTTTAGTTCGCAGGGAAAATAATATAACAAAATATTGATTACAAATTACAGCATGTTTTTCATTACTTACGTACATTATTTTATGCGTACGTACCATACATGAATTTCCCTCATTTGTCATCTTCTTTTGGGGAAGGACACATTGCATCAAAAATATACCTATTGAAAAAACCCACTCGACATGATTTTTTGTAAGAACATGCATCTATATTATATGATTTTCTCAAAAGAAAAATAACTTTTTTAATAACGTTTTTTTTTTCAACGTGTTTTATAGATCAATTAAAGCTCGTCCATTATTCAGCCTTTTTTATGTTTAGAAAGCTTTCAAGTGAAAAAGTGATAGGTAAGTTTTTTCAATACACCCATTGACCATTCGTGTTTCGTGAACATATTTACTACTGAAGCGAAAATTCATAGTAAGTATAGCGAAATACGAGGAGAGATACACTTTCAAATCAAAATATTAAAAAAAAAACTGTTATTTATTGCTGTCTAAATAATTTGTGTCAAATTCTTATAATTAATGTAATAAGTACAGTAATAATAATAAATTATATTGAACCAAACATAAAAGATCTAAAAAACGGTATTAATTTTATTGAGAAATTACAATTGACGTCAATAGAATAACTTACTCCACTCCACATAATTTAAATCCTGTGGAAAACAAACGTTAATGGGTATTCTCATTTATAAATTTGGTATTTTAATTTGTTTATATTTAATTATTTTCAAAACAATATTATTGTATAAATTACCTACTGTGTGCCTACGATTTATAATTTATTAGTTCTTGTCATAAAATCGTAACTGATATTTATTATTTACTACAAAATTTACTTTTTCATTTTTATTGTTTCGTCGGGACGAAATTTATAAAGGCTGTTAAAACCATTCATTGTTGATAATGAAACTCACTGCACTGGGACAATCATTTGACTATATCAATTTGATTTTATTTATTTGAAAGCAAAATTACATGGCTATGCCGTCACGCCATGGAATAAGTTATATGTTAATGTACCTAATGAATGAAAATTACACTGGACATTGGCGAAGTCCCTTTATTGGGTGGGGCCATTAAAAAAGAAGAAGAAATTTGAAATATCTCAAAAATATTTTCTTTGAAACTCAGTCAGATCTCAATGACGACATTGGGTCAGCTTAAATTTAATATTTTTCTTAACTTTTACCTCAAACCTTATGCATCAGTAAAATAGGTAACAATTTGAAGAGTGGAAAACAAAATATTATTATACTTTTAAATAAGGTTAAAAGGTGCCGATTAGCTTATAATAGACAAAAACGAACTACTTCAGTAATATAGGTACTTTTACAGAACCTAGTACATATATTATAACTAGATTCATAATGTATTATTGATATACAAAGTATAATGACTCATTTCTAAAGAATTCAATATAATAAATAATATATACCTAGATATAATATAGCACCGATTCCTTTTTAAAAAATTGAACCTTAATTATGTTTTTTTGAAACAGAAACTTTAAAGCTGAAAGAATATAAAAACTCAATTTTATCACTATTAGGAAGCTATTATATTTTAAAAATTAACTCCAAAGCAAAAGCAATAACGATGTAAACCAATGCCAACTTAAAAGATTACATAAATGATAAATTACGAGAATTATAACAGTTTTTCTGTGAGAAAAATATTTAAATACAATCCTAGCATAATTTGTAATAAAGAAATATAAATTATTAAATTTGAACACAGTCAATTGTTTTCTCTATACATTTTATAAAAACATCTTCACAGTATCTTTTATTTGCTCCGGCCTAACATCATCGATATTATAAAAATAATACTATTGATCATTCCACTAAAATAAAAGATTAACAAATTTAGGATCAAAACAGTATCTGATCACCGGGCTAAAAATAATCATGAATTAGGCACAGCTAAAATATTATTGTACTGTGAATTAGGTATATTATGTGAATAAACAAGTTCGGGTATAGGTATTTTTTTGATTATACATAATAATATTTGCGTTTTCCAACTTGGTTAAACCCGTACATGATACGCATACGTATAATTTACAGGTTTATCGATGCCATAATCCATAATAATTTTGGATTACGGCAAAAGTTTTATCTATGGTTTATCAAGTGCCAAATCATTGACAGAAAATAG
Source organism: Colias behrii (assembly GCA_029959065.1). Classification (NCBI taxonomy): domain Eukaryota; kingdom Metazoa; phylum Arthropoda; class Insecta; order Lepidoptera; family Pieridae; genus Colias; species Colias behrii. The sequence goes on from JARWMC010000001.1 coordinate 11,761,672, forward strand.
TACTAACTATAGAGTTATAGACAATTCAACAAAAAAAAAAAAACTTTTAAAAACTAAAGTATGCTATGGAGAGAAAATAATTTCGGCCATTAAAAGCTTCAAAAGCTCGTCTTAAACCATTTCATGAAAATCATATCATATTCGCAAAATACAAATTTTGTGCATTATATACAAAACTATATACACGTTTTCCTATATTATATACCTACAATCATGAAAATTTTACGATTGGTGAATTTTATAAATTCAAATCATATAACTAAAAGATGTATAAATCAAAGCTTAATTTCGCACGTATCCTTATCTGGGGGTGTAACTCAGTGGTAGAGTGTCTGCTTCGCATGCTGAAAGTCCTGGGTTCAAATCCCAGCACCTCCAACTAATATCTTTTTTATTTTTTATTATTAATTTTTATGATATTTGTTACATTAAAAAGAAAAGTTACTGAAATAACTCTCTTGAAATTTATATTTTTTTCTAATATTAGAAATAATGAAAAGAATCATAATTACAAACAAAACAATTCTACAATATGAATTCCTTGCAAGCATTATTAATTATGTATAAATAATAATATATAGTATGGTGCAGTCAAACACTGACGTAGAATTTTAATTAGTTAAGAATTTCCAGAATATTCGAGTTGAACATAGTTTGACATTGCAGAATTTCCGTTGAAGCGATTAAAGCTTACAGCGCCATCTGTTGACGCATACTAAAAGTAATAAGTACTGCAGTGCAAACATAGCGACATCTAGTATCTATTTGAGTAAAAAATGGTTGCCTGTAAAGTCGGTTTTACGGGCGAAGATTTTACGTGACAACGTCTTTTTCTCGGTAGAATATTTATGTGCTGCGCGCGCGGCAGACCGCGGGCCTCTCTCTCGTTCGGTGACTCATCGTAACGTTACCGAGCGTTACACTTTTTCATAAGTGACTCCCAGTCGCAACCTAATTTAAGACGTTGTCACGTCAAAAAAAGTATTAAAAAGGTAACTTAAAAAAAATCACAATGGCAGCATGTTTCATAAGCATATTGACAATGCTCACACCATCCGTAACGAATTCTGCTAAAAATTAATAGTGTCCAGATTCTTGTAATTAGTACTAAAAAAACTTGCTTGACTTGTGTACATGACCGTACCTACTAAGCTACGGTTCCTAAAGAGTTTCCTAAGCACTATATTATCTAAGAATCCATCCTATCCTAGTAATATTATAAATGCGATAGTTTGTGAGGATAGAAGTTTATGATACTTGGCAGTAATGTAGCTTATGTACTCTGGTACATAAGCTACGTTACTGCCAAGTATCATAAGCTATATGTGCCGTCAGCACATTACAGTTACTCATTAGATCAGGCATCATATAACATTAATATGTATTGTGTCACTAATGCTTCAGTCGTAAATTGGCTCCAATATAAAGAGGTTGTCAATCCGTTGTTTCATTTTCCGCTATCCGAAATATATATAAAGCCGCTACAATTTGGTGACCCCAACAACAACGCCCGACTAACCACAACCTGACAACTTATTTCGTGACCCCGGACTTTACACGAAGCCATAAGAATATAAAAATGACAACTGAAAATAGAGCTCCGTCAGCAAGCCCAGCGTCCGAGTTAGCAACAGTAACAGTATCATCTAGAATACCGGAATTTTGGTGCGATCAAGCTCGCTTATGGTTCGTGCAGTGTGAAGCCATCTTAACACCTCAAAAACTAAGCGACGAGGCGAAATTTAACTTAGTCGTCACGAAATTGGGAAAAGACGTCATTCAACAAGTAAGCGACATATTACTTCAGCAGCCCCAAACGAAGAAATATGACACCGTAAAAACAAGATTATTAGCAGTGTATGAAGAATCAGAAAACCGGCAACTCCAAAAACTTTTGAGCGAAATCGACCTTGGCGACGAAAAACCCTCTCAACTCTTGAGGCGCATGCGAGATTTGGCCCGCGGAAAAATTCCCGATGAAACGCTGAGTATCATGTGGCAAGGTCATCTTCCAGCTGCAGTACGCTCCGTTCTCGCCGTCACCGACTTAAAAGATTTGGAAAATTGTAATGGCGAGAAAAGCGAGGAAAACGTTCCATTTTTATTTTCCTACTATTATTACTATTATTGCATCATCAGGACACCAGAGCCATACCAAACACTTACGAATGGTATTCGAACGTTTGAATGAGTTTGGAATCACTATAAATTTATCAAAATGTGAGTTCGGCAAAACGGAACTAAGTTTTTTGGGATTTAACATTTCACAACAAGGATTAAAACCATTGGAAGATAAAGTCAAGGTCATAAAAGAATACCCAAAACCACAAACAGTCGAAGAATTACGACGATTTCTAGGAATGCTAAATTTCTATAGACGTCATTTACCTCACGCTGCAGAAGTACAATCAAAACTAAATCAGTACATACATAACTCCGGCAAGAAAGATAAAACTCCGATACAATGGACTGATGAAGCATCAACAGCCTTTGAGCAATGTAAGGAAAACCTTCAAAGTGCCGTTACATTGTTATTTCCCGCCGCAGATGCTACTATTGCTATCATGACCGATTGTTCAAGCACATGTGCCGGTGCAGTACTTCAACAAAGAGAAGGAAACTCATGGAAGCCTCTCGGATTTTTTTCACAAAAATTAAGCGAAGCGCAACAACGCTATAGTACATTCGATCGAGAGTTGCTAGCTATATACATGGCTATAAAACATTTTAGATATATGGTCGAAGGCAGGCCATTAACCGTGTATACTGATCACAAACCTTTAATTCATACATTCAAAAACAATACAATCAGCAAAAATGATACGCCGCGAAGATTACGTCATCTCGATTTCATACTGCAATTTTGTACATCTATCGAGCATATAAGCGGATCAGAAAATGTAGTGGCTAACGCTTTATCGAGGATAGCTACAATAGATATGCCGTCACCCATCGATTATGAAAAACTAGCTAAAGAAAATGACGAAGAACTCAAATTATTACTACAATCGAAAAATCTAAACTTTAAAAAGATAATTTTACCGCCTAGTAACATGCCAGTGTATTGTGATGTAACTATGCAGAACGCAAGACCATATTTGCCTGAAGAATTTCGTATATCGGCTTACAACGCCATACATGGAATTAGTCATCCTAGCATACGTACGACACGAAGACTCTTGCGAGACAGATTTATATGGACATCTATAAACAAAGATGTTACCAAGTGGACACGTGCATGTATAGAGTGTCAACGTTCCAAAGTGCATAGGCATACTATTTCGCCTACTGGAACATTTACGAAAAGCGACCGATTTGAACATTTACATATCGACATCGTTGGTCCTTTACAATATTGCAATGGTTATCGATACATTCTAACCATGATCGACAGAAGTACTTCATGGCCAGAAGCTTTTCCCATAAAAGATATTACAGCAGAGACTGTGGCTGAAATTGTCTATACAGGATGGATTTGTCGGTTTGGAAGTCCTATACGGATAACTACCGATCAAGGACGACAATTCGAGTCAAGCTTATTTACAAATTTATCAAAGCGAATGGGTATTAAAAAGATAAGGACTTGTGCATATCACCCGCAAGCGAACGGTGCTATAGAAAGATGGCACAGAGTATTGAAAACAGCTCTTATGTGTAGAGGTAATACAGTCGACTGGGTTGGACAATTACCATCTGTTTTGTTTGGACTAAGGGCGAGTCTACGAGACGACACTCAGACAAGTGCCGCCGAAATGGTTTATGGTGAAGCAATAAGATTACCCGGAGATTTTTTCCAGCTGCAAAGGCCTAATATTTCCGAGAATGAAACATTCCTTAGCCAACTGCGTAAAAAAATACACAACATATCGTCAGTTCCTAAAAGAGAGTCCAGTAAACGCAATATATTTGTTCATCCAGAATTGCAAAAATGCACACATGTATTTGTACGTTGTGACAAAATGGTAAAATCGCTGACACCTCCATATCGAGGACCTTTCAAAGTTTTGGAAAGAAATGATAAATATTTCAAAATATCACAAGCAGACAAAGAGAACATAATTAGTATTGATCGTCTTAAACCAGCCTTTATAATAAACATTGATGACAATAGTCCGAATACGGTAGCGCAAGCGCCTAATGTAAACAACTTGCCGACTGTAACACGATCAGGTCGCATTGTTAAACCTGTCGTAAGATTCAAATTGTAATTAGAAGTAGGTACATGTTTATTTTATTTTTTATATCAATGCATTATGTTTATAATTTATATTAACTTTTCAAATTTATTTTTACATTTATATCTATTGTTTTATTTACATTTTTAACTGTATAATGTTGGTTTTTGCTATATACACTTTTATATACATTTTATTATATACCTTTTTCGATTATTTTAGACAATTTTGAAATTAGAAATTTAAAGTTCATGCTTATTGATGTATAAAGATTATTTTTTATGTTTGTGATGATTATTATATTATACAAGTAATATTTACTGTTAAAAAATTTTTTTTTAATGTATAATTTTTTTCCAAATTTAGGGGAAAGCTATGTGCCGTCAGCACATTACAGTTACTCATTAGATCAGGCATCATATAACATTAATATGTATTGTGTCACTAATGCTTCAGTCGTAAATTGGCTCCAATATAAAGAGGTTGTCAATCCGTTGTTTCATTTTCCGCTATCCGAAATATATAAAGCCGCTACACTATATAAATACTTGCTTTTGCCGTTATTGACTAGGCTTGCGGATTTACTAGGTACTATAGCTAAAGAATTTTATATATGCATGTTTTTCATGATAAACAGTATTTTTTACAGAATAGTATTATGTTGTATTCCGTAGATATTAGTTATATTATCTGTGTTATTACAATAATTGATTAATAATCATCTTTACCTTGTCGTTACCCGAAATGTTGATTGCAATGGGTATGGAGAATGGGATAGTATCTAGGTCCTAGATTATAGATAAGGGTAAAATAAAAACACAAATATTATTGTAATATTTTAATGAAAATTCAACTAAACGTATAAATCTTATTTATACTTACAATAAACAGTAAGTGGGTAAATATTTACATTTAAATAAGGTGACACTCAGTACATTGCGTGTCCCCAAAATTGCACTAACAAAATATGGGATACCTGAATAAGGGCATCCTTGTGATACGAACGATGTTTAGAATTAGAAAATTAAACTTTTCACTTATTAAAAATAGGAGTTATCTTTAAAAATAAAGTCAAGAAAACACTTCGAATTAACTAGTGCGTACAAAATATCTAACAACGTTTAAAAAAATTCCCATTTGTTGTATGTCGCTGTAATTTTCCTTATTTTCGGCAAACATTCCAAATACTTACTTAATTAGATTCAATGATGCAAACGAGTTATTCAAATTGCTGTTTGCTGATAAAATTATACATAACTTTCCACAATTGAAGGATTGGAAAGTCATGTGTAATGACGTCAAAGCGTGCGTTGTTACCGCTGGACTATCGCACATTAATTGTATATTAGGGTCACACACCTCTAGATCCCAATAAAAAATAATAATATCATACATAATCAGAAGAAGTAGCGCGCATGTCCTGAACTGTGTGACCTTTACATCGTATTTGAAAATATTTGTGTATGAAATCCAAACATCGTTCATATAGTCGTAGTATAACGATTATAGTGTATATTATTATTATCAATTACAACGCAGTCTTACACCGTGTACGCGGGTTACACCGCTAGTGAAACTACGTCTACAATACAGTGAGCTACCAACTTCTATAAGTATACTGTTAAATGTAAAGAGACCAATAAACAACCTTTTTATGGAGATATTGCAAATAATTCTATTTGATCTCAAACCTGTCCGATCACAGACAATGTAGGTATGTCTGTGTCGGACACATCCCCCGTACCATGATGTCTTAAAGCAGTATTTGTTCCTGTATGGATATATGACAGCGTCTACGTGTAATATATAGGTCGTCTACCACCATCACTTTCCTACACTGGGAATAATTAGACAACATGGTAACAGCCCCTTAGAAATTATGAAATCCCGACTCCATTATCCATATTAAAAATGAAAGACAGATAAGCAATTGCTATTTACAAATACCAAAGTAATATAGCTATATTAATGAATTTGCTGTTAATTAATGTTACTTAAAAAAAAAAAGGAAACTTTGTAATAAAAAACTAATTACTTAATTGATTAGTTTCCTTAATCTTTAAAACACAAAACGAGATTCTATGACATTGAAGTAAATCTTGTACAATGTAAAATACTTAAAAAGTGAGATTCAGATAAGTAATATCAATCTAAATAAACATATATCTTAGGTAAGCAGCACAATGAGAAATTAATAAAAAAGTACTTTTATTTGCAAACCACGTCAATGCAATTGACGTGCGTAACCGATATCTATAAAAATACGATTTATTTGATAATGTTCAATTACAAACACAAGATAATATCTATGATGCAGATAGAACAAAAACAACAAAATCCCCTGTAGAGTTATAAATCTCCGATTAATTTTACAACTGATAATTTCATTTGTTACTAATGAGTTTATTGTACGCTATAAATATTTTTAAATATTTAGGGTTCTCTATTGGTAAAGGCAAAGAGACAGGTTTTCACGGCAATATTGACACTATATTTTAGAAAACATGTGTAACTTATTGAATAGGTTAGACTAACGTATAGAAACCTATCTGTTTTAATTTTGTAATGTGTTTAGTTTACAAAAGCTGACCACATTCACTTATAAAGAATAAAAATTTAGGGAATGTTTCTTGGTCTCTACTAACCAACAGTATTTCTACATGCTACCAATAAAATGACGCTAATAGTATAATAAAGATGGCCTCGCCTATATACGAAACGATAACAACACTAGACTAATGCATAGTGCTATTGACAGAGATCATAGGTGTATGTACTATTTTTTTTTGATGTATTGAAAATTGGTCAGAAAATATGAAAAAAGAAATGATAGAGTTTTAGTACAAGTGTTTTAAGATATATAATAATTCAGTATTTTGTGTACTACACAAACAATTACATAATAATGGTCTAAGAATATATGTAGTAGCATTTAAGGAATAAAATATGTTTTGAACAATCTCTATCAATTTCAGTATCTTAAACTTTTTAAACACAAAAAACATAATGTATGAATCGTGTCTTAATTTCATAACATAGTTTTTCATGCTTGGTGTCATTCAACTTTTAACCTTAAGAAATAGTAATTTTGCATGCAATTTTTTTTACTAAAAGATGCCACTTTTTAGGGCTAAGGTCGTCACGACTAGGATGCTGTGAAATACGTTTCACGCACTATTTATATGGAAGACAGCATAATTTCTATGGAAATTACAACCAGCAGAATGATCTCTGTCAATAAAACATGATCGTGGTTAAATGTCGACGAGACTAGAAACTTGGAGGGATTTGTCAAGGTAAGTATGGAAGAACTACCAAACTTACTTGCATCTAGACGTTATTTTCTAATACACAAATATGTATAGTAATATTTTTGAAAAATTGCATAAATACATATTATGTTTTATAATGCTTGCTTATGCTAGAATTCCGTGCATATTTAGAATAATAAAAAATATTTGAGTTTGAATACAATAAAATTGACATAATATTAAAAGGATCAGAAATAAAGAGTGTTATGTAATCAATAAGTATGTGTTTACTGAATTATTCAAACATGTCATGTGTCCCGTTATCATGGTAATAAGGCTAATTAATGTATTCAGTGCAACACGAAACTTGCTTGATTAAGATATATTCTTTAGTAAAATTAGAACAAAGAACTATGGCACGAACAGGTTTATTTAAAAATGAGATATAACAATTATTAAATTAACTATTGAAAAAAGAAACACCTAATTCATATAATTAGGTAATATTTTTAAATAATATTATATATGTATTTTATAAAATATTTTACGGAAGATGCAGGATACACGTACGACGTACGTACCTAAAAAAGGTCCTTCGAGCATATTCTAAATAATGAATATGAGGACTATTTTTACTAATACATATAAAAAACACACTCAAAAAAGATTTGAGCACAATAAACCAGATGCAAGTAAGTATCTACATGGATATGTAAACAAAAACATCTAATTCGCTAATATTTGGCAAGGAATGGAAAACATCGACTAGAGGGAATCGAGGCGAGTCCGCTGCACCGCCAATAAAGCGGACTGCTGCTGCAGACTCTTGCGCAGCCCTTCCAGGGTTTGTAACACCTGCAATGTTTATGGGTACACATAATAAACATATAAATATAATTATTGTTACCTTGAATTAATATTGACTCTATTACGTGTTAAAAAAAATAGGAGATGATTAAGACTGCTTTCCTCAAGTAGGTACTAAACCAGCTTCTGAAATCAACAACCCATATAATATTACGTTCCCACTGCTGGGACACGAGCCTCTTATGGAGGTACAAGGCATAACAAACATATATAAATAAAAAAATATATAAATTGTTACCTTGAGTTAATGTTTTGCACTAACGTATTTGGCGCTAATAAAAAACTATGACTGTTTTCCTTAATTAACTAACTTCTTTAAATATTTCAATTTACAAATGTATTAATTAATAATTAAAAATTTAAGGTTTTCACTAATTACAAGATTTTGATTTATTCGACTGATAAAATATGGCTCCTATGTGAAAGAGTGATAAAATATTTTTAGTATTTCATTGGAAGCTGCTAAAAATATTATGATTTATCCACAGACAGGAATTTGAAGGATTTTTCAGGATTTTCGAATCCTTTAAAAAGATTTTAATTTCACAAAAAACAGGTGGAACCATTCCAACCATCATACTATGCAATTTGTATACTACGCGATCCGTTCTAGCAATAGGATCGATAGGGCGCCATATTGTGACGTCACAGTCGTTAATTTCAAATTTATTTATAATCAAGTAATAAAATGTATTTAAACTTGATGTAAGAGTCAGAAAAAAACCGTAATTGAAATGCAAAGCATTTCTTGTAAAATATATTTTTCAGATGATTTTTGCAGATTTGGATGCTCTTACTATCTTACCTCTTCCCGGGCGTACATTTTGCGTTTCGGCGGCTCCGAGTGCGGTCGATCGGTAGGGGAGGGCGGGTTGTGCGCGCGGGGCGGGGGAGCCGCGAGGGGGGAGCGCCGCGGGGCGGGGGAGTGCCGGCGGGGGGCCTCGGGGGAGTTGGCGCGCATGAAGTTCGTGATGTGCGTGCGCTCCGGGCTGCGGCGCGGACAGTCCACCTTGAATGGTAAGGGCGCGTTATGACCACAAGGATGAGACTGATCTTTGTGATAATGCTGGGAACGGCGAAAAACCTGCATTGTGTACCTACATTCTTTAAATGATTGAGTGTCAAGAAAATGACAGTGCTATCCGTAACTTATCAATCTAGAAACTACAAAACATTGGAATTGATAAATTCAACAGAAATTTTAATCTTTTAGAAATCCTCACACAGGTTTTTTACGCCGTTCGTTGGAGTATCATGCTTAACTCATAATATGTAGAATTTTATAAATATTTGACACAAGTACCTACATAACAATTTAACGTGAGGATCCATTCCGTAGGAAATGAGTGGAATACACGAAAACAATTCAGTATAGAGTCAGTACTGGGCTTGTATGGAATTTGAAGTCTAATGTCTCGATGTGGACCGATCTTCACGTTAACTTCACTAATTATTTTATTTTTAAAAAGTTATAAGAAACAAGAAATAATTTTTTTTGGACCCCATATAGGTAGTGGCTGATTTTACTCCTGGAGTTGATGAATAAATAATCGAGTCCATAAATACTTAATGTCCTTATGAATATAACCTAAGCTAACTTATGGGCCATAAACAAGATTTGCACAAACACAAGATATGTAATAAACAAAACATGCATGAGACTTACCACAACACAACACTCGAAGCTGTGTAGAACGAAAGGTTGAGAGCATAAACACTATCTTTTACAAATCACCTTACAAGTGTAGCGTTTTGCCTCTCATCCCCTCAGACCACATTCGATGATGATGAATGGAGTGATAAATAGTTGAATAAGTTATTGATAATCCATAAATTGATTAAACTGAACACATGTTGCCATCTTTCTACGTTAATTATGTAACATTATTCACGTAGTACCTACTATTATGAATGTAATAACAAGTTAGTAGGTACTGATATACCTGCATTAGCAAACTTCACGATATAAATTTCTTTCTATATAATAAAAACGATTTAAGATTAAAATTGAATTAAAACTTATTAAAGCCTACAGTAATTCTATAAACATAGAAAGTTGACCTGAATTTAATTTCATAAAATTGATTTCCTATTCTTTAAAAATTCAACATTATCGAAGAAAATCAATTAAAATATATTTCACAAACTACAAAACCTCAGTAGATATAAGCTCTGGTTTAATATTGCTACTAGCAGTTCACACAACTTTGCAATAAATTATTTTCCAAACTTCCAATTAGCTCCAAATATGTAACAGCGTTTCAAATTTCAATTAATTTTGTTTTAATCGTTAAATTATAAGAACATGTTTCACGATTCCAGAATTGATAGGTATTACAATCGTAATATTAGATTTCAATCCTGCAGAAGTAGAACTTTTGGTATGTTTTATGGTTCTTTATAAACTGAAGTTTATAAAGTCTCAAATTTATTTCTGTCTATCAGATCGAGTGAGATTCAAAAGATGCACACGTCATTTCCAGCTCTGTATAAATTTCAACAGCTCTCTCTTTGTTAAAATGTTTCTCTACACAAACCACAAACATAGAGCTAACTAGAAGTTTGCACTACAGCTGTATCCTCAAATATACGTCTCACACGCCATTTCCAGGTCTACACTAACCTCAGTGGCTCTAAGCTCCACGACTCTAGGGTTGTGTGGAGGCTCTATCGGGGCTCTTGATACAGTGACTAGTAGTTTTTCTGCTTCACGTATTAATTCCCGGTATTTCCGTTCTGCTTCTCTATCGGCTTCTAGTAGAGGGTCTCGCTCGCGGACTGGAGGCGCGGAGGGCGCTTGGCGACGCCGCATGCGTGGTGGAGTGGCTCCTGGAATGTTGAAACTAAACTTTAATATGTACTATAAGTAAGTTATAGTTTTAGTTGCATCATATTTTTGTGAATATAATGAATGTTGTAAATATTTGTATTATTTTATTTACTTATAATATAATAATACTTGCAGTATTTTCCATGTTCTGTAATAGCAGTCAAAAATTTAATAAAATTTAAGATATTAAGACGTAGTTTTTTAATTATTGATGATATTTCTTATGTATTTTTGGATATAATTAAGAACTCCTGCTACAAAAGAAAAAGCAAACATTCCTATATAAAAATGTACAAACATAATAAAATCCGTAAATTATAAATATTTGGGTGTAATGTATGCATCAAACCTAAGCATCAAACTATCCTACCTACTGTTTCACTGCTAATTTCCAAATGTTAAATAAATGATAATTATTAATCATAAAATTATTGAACAAGCACTCTCACCAGCAGATCGTGGAGGCCGTCTCGGTGGCCTACGCCGCCTCGCGCGCCTCCTGCCCGGCGACGCACTGCTATCAGCTTCATCCTCATCCCCACCATCCAACCCCGTATCTCCATCCGAATCAACCTCCGCATCCGATAGAATAGCCGTTTCCTGCCCTCGAGGCCTTATACCCCGATACTCTTCATCACTAGAGGCCCCTCTGTAGTACGGCGAGCGGTACAACTCAGGGGATAAGCGAGGGGATAGACAGGGGGAATAGTGTGGGGATACGTGCGGGGATACATGTGGGGATATGTGTGGGGACATGCGTGGGGACATGCGTGGGGATATGTGCGGTGACATGCGTGGGGATTGGTGTGGGGATAGATGCGGGGATAAGTGTGGAGAAAAGTGAGGGGATAGGTGTGGTGATCTGAAATTAAACAATTGAAATTATACAATTCACCTTTTTTATCTTTTTTAAAAGTAATATATTGTACCCTTTACCAAAGCAATGTAAAAGCACATAATAATATTATGTTTAACACATAAAACACTATTACATAATATATTTGTTACATATTTTATAATTTATGTATAAAATTAATAAAGATGGCATATAACCACAGATTACTAAATTGTTACTGGTACGGCAATATTTACCTTGGTCCATACTTAGTATGCGAATCCAATGAATACGGGGCATGATGCAGCACCGGCTGCTGTGGTATCTGCAGCGAGTGCTGATGCAGCAAGTGCAACGGCTTCTTCCTCAAGGCTGGTGAGTTGGTCCCTAGCCAGGGGTTGGTGCGTATCCTGCTTCGAGGGCGCGGGGACGGAGTCACGCATACTGGAGGTTCTGGGATGTACTTGCGGCTTTGTACACTGGAGCGCCGCTGGAATTTTATGATATATTGTGTAGATAAGCTCCGTTATTGTATTAGAATTTATTACTTATTTTACTAAGCCTATCGGCTAAAAAATTGATTAGTTAATGCCTTACAATCCTTATATGTATTATGATTGTTTAATAAAGCTAAAATTGTTAAATTGGCATTTCCTCTGAAACTTTATCAAATTACGCATTCAAAAGGTAATTTAATTTTAAATATAATATGTTTAGCTTCGTAAACATCTCCCTATTTAGTAATATTATGTATTTAATCAATCCATACTAATATTATAAATGCGAAAGTAACTCTGTCTGTCTGTCTGTTACTCAATCACGCCTTAACTACTGAACCAATTTGCATGAAATTTGGTATAGAGATATTTTGATACCCGAGAAAGGACATAGGATAGGTTTTATCCCGGAAATCCCACGGGAACGGGAACTATGCGGGTTTTTCTTTGACTGCGCGGGCGATGCCGCGGGTGGAAAGCTAGTATAATATATGTATAAGTTTGTTAAACTAAATAACTACATAATTAATAGTCATAATAAATCATAATAATTTAGAGTCAAGCGGCCCTCTATAAAGTAAGAGGGCCTTACAAAAATTGCGCTCGGACTCCCAGCCGGCAGCCGGGCGCGGGTGGTTTAACCAATGGGTGTCAGCATCAGTGCTCTCACTTTACGATCACAGCGCACTATGCTCCCCAAGACAAGGAAGGACTTCCTCATGAAGTTGGGGTATACTTGTCAACTCTTGGAAACATTTCACAAGCGCGATTCAGAGTACGACTAGCGTCATCTAGCGGAATACGGTAGTAATTACTGATAACTTTTGGGTATAGATTATTAGCATTCTTTTTTTTTATTTATAATTTAACATGATACTACACATCGTATTGTAAATTATTCATTTTACACAACTAATACATACATTTAAATAACACTAAATAGTTAACTGTTAAATACTATAATGCTAGGCGTCCACTAGGCGGATCGGGCCGGGCCGCATCGCAACGCAAAAATACGCCGGCCTATGTTTTGTATGAAACATCGTCCATTAGCGACGGATCGGGCCGGGGCGGGCCGCAACGCATTGGCGGATATCGCTTCGCAGGCGGATTTCTGCCGGCGGTGCGCTGCGGCCCGGCCCGCCCCGACCCGTCTAGTGGACGCAGGCAGGCGGATGTGAGCGGCGAGCGTCTGTTAGATAAAATCCGCCTAGGCGGTCCGCCGCGCCCCGTACAGGTGGACGCAGGAGCAAACAGCGCGTCCATTAGAGACGGCCCGTTGCGATGCGACCCGCCCCGATCCGTCTCTAATGGACGCCTAGCATAAACGTTCATGAAAGTGTATTTCGAAATCTTAGATCATTAAGTTCGAAATACATACCTATTATGCCTTAAAAATACATAATATGTAAGTACAACCTTTTCACAATATCAGCGTTATTCATAATACAATACGGATAAAATCAAGGAAGATTGTCAAGGGAAATCCCTTATCCCTTACAAGACGGATGGGCTAGGTCCTTGAAACAACCAAAAATGTATAACAAAGAATGATATACATTACATTATGTTATATGTATAACGGAAGTCGGCTCTTAATCCGAAATGTCAAGATTCTCTCCATCACGAAAAAAGCTAATTTATTTATTCCCGAGCACGGTTCAGGACAGACTGATACAAAAACAAATTGTATATGTTACTTTGTCTCTCGAAGTTAATAGACTATTAACTTTATATTGGTTTTGCTTGAACGTCCCTTGACAATTTGATCCGGTCCAGTTAATTAATAACGTAAACTCATGAACGCTTCAATACGTTTTCTAACAATATAAATATATTCACGTTTAATAGCGCTCGCTGATAACACAATGGATAGGATAATCCGAATTTACTAACATAACAATGAATTATTATCAATCATCCGACTTCGTGAGATGTGCCAACTGTCATTGTTAAAATATACTTATGTTATATATTATGTAATCAATATGTAATATTAGCAATGTGATAGAGAATTAACAGTAATCTAGCCAAAAACTAGTTAAAATAAAATGGGAGCTAGCTAATCGCGACTTCGCTGAATAATAAATTAAAATCAATCAAAATCACGACATTGATTATCTAGCATAAAGTAATACAAAATATGGTAAGTTTACGTTTCAAAAGTTGACTAGAACAATTCAACGGGACACAACATTATGAAAATATCCTTTTTTCTAACGGTAATCGAAAATTTTATAAATTATTAACGTGAAATGTTATAGATGTTATAGATTATAGACCTCAAAATTAATTCTAGCACGTAATTACTACATAATTATAATTCAATGTAGCTTTCGAGGAAGTACAGGTCTCCACTTCGCTCTAAACCAGCACTTAAAATATGAGAAACAATTACCATATGGACGGAATTATCGAATTCAGTAATTCTAAATACTTCCGATTTAGAATCCTTCGTATTCAGCGAAAATTACATCCATTTATCAATGTCCGCTGCGATTAACGCAGTAGGTATAATTATTTTTTTATTATTCCCTTCCTGCAGGTATATTATTAGCGCTCGCATAAAGGGTTACATTTTCAGCTATAACCACGTTACCGCACCTTTATCGAACGCTTTACGTATGCAGGAACCAACTAATGGAATTTACTACGACGTGAGCGATGAACGTATTTTCGGATACATTTCCACGAACATACGAAAATAAATCCTATTTGCATGTGCTAAAAGCTGAAATTGGCACAAATTGCCCTCATTAATCCAGGATTAGTTAACCCTCGCTATTAAACTTTAACTCTTAAGTACCTAAATTCAATTTTCCTAATTCGTAACGACGTAATTTACAAAGTTGCTCATAAATCGTTGGCTCGTGTGTAATTATGCAGTAAATTTGTTCTTTGTAACTTTCTGCAATTATTAAGGCATTTATTCACAAAAGCAAAAATGGCAATTATTTTTTCTATATTAATAATGAACGATAACCACTTATAACTATAACAGTCAAGTTCCGTAGTTCGTAGCACATCTTCGAGTATGTTGTATTTTCTTATTCTAACCTGTGACTGTACTCATTAATGTACATAACTATATATTATTTATATCCAATAATAAATATTAAGTTACATCTGTTAATTAAAAGCTCGTTAAAAATCCGTTTGTGATAAGTATTTTCTACATTTTAACCTTTATTGATTCCATGAACAATGTATACATACATGATACACTATAGTGCAAAAAAAAAACATTTAATGAAAATCTATTACGTACTTTTGAATTAGAATAAGGCAGTTTTTATTTATTCGTAAATACTATTCCAAATGTGGTTTCCATTCCCACTTCACATATTACTCAATCCAACTTTCCACTCGCAATAAAACCGCAGCCTCAAAAAGTTCACGAGAACCGCGAATGCATTTGAAAGTGGCATCAAAATAGCACTCAACGAAGGTGTTAAAAGATAAAAATCTTCAATAGGGACTATTACTGTCTAACGCCCTTAAGCCCTTACGGCGGCGCACATACGTAGGAGCCGGGGGCCGGGAGTCGGGACCGCATCACTTATTTCTATTTACGTCACACCCCTGTCATCTACCTGTCCTCGTATGAAAATAAAAGGGAACAGCTACATGCAAATGTCACCTCACTTGCTTTTGTTTACGCTAGTCTTGGCCGCTTCGTAGTGGATATGTTTGTGGTATAAGATGTAAGAGATGACGGTTTTGCTTTTAGAAATGTTAGAGAAATATAAAATATCTACGATGTATATCATACATACAAGATAGGATTTTTTCAATAATCATTGGTTATAATGAGTTTACGTGAGAAACAACGATGACTATCAACTTCTTCATGCACATGGGATATTTTATTTTACATTAGTTTTAAACAATTTCTCCAATAAATTGAATAGATATAAGTATGTGAATTCCACTGCCTCTTGCTTTTGAAATTACTGTTCCTATTATGCATGAGCGAGAATTCTAAAGCGTTGCGCACATTTATGAATGAGAGTTGTGGAATGTTGCGGATGTTAGAACATGCTTTGTACGAAATTCCCACCTTTGATCTTACCTTAGCTGGTTCGTGGTACAGGTGTGTGGTCGGTGGCGTAGGCGGTGGCGGGGGAGCCACAAGCGGAGCGGCGAGTGGAGCGGGAAGAGTCCCAGGAGACGTTCCATCTGTAGAATATCCCGTGCTGTACGCGCTTTCAGGCGACGACAGATGCGGCGGGGCTGGCAGGCCGGTAGTGGGAGGGGAGGGCTGCTTCGTTTGTTTCTGTTTACGTTTCTTCGCCCGCCCCAATTGCGCTTCCATCCATGACTTGAGCCGCGCGCCCAGCATGCCGCCGCCGGCACCTGCTGCAGAATGAATAACGAATTCAACCCTCTGCCAAAACAACCAGGACATGCATAGATAGCCTTTTTATACGATTTCCTTTTGTAAAAATAGTTTTACAACAATTAAGAGCTGAACTCAATTCGCGAATTAAGGTATAATTGGCTTCCAATAAAACTGTCGCTGACAAATAACGTAACCAGAGTATAAATTAGCAATTAACATAAAAATTCTTCCAACAACCATCAACCGAGCTGTTAACCCCAGTCAGCTTTAAATGCAAAATAACTATCAAATCGATGAAGCCAATCCATCGCTTCATTGTTTCAGGCTGAATACATTACGGCTTTAACTTCGTTCGCTTTATGATTTTTAATTTCATCAACCACCAGGCTGATGAAATGACTGAGGGGATAAATAAGTTATTTATTTTAAAAATTATTTATGATAAATTAGAATAACAAACAATCTTCTTTATATCATGTGTGTATTTTAATGTACCCGGTTCATTTTAGCTACATTTATTTCCCAAGTCTAAGAAGTAAGAACAATATAGTCGCGATCTTGGTAATTCGTAGAGGGGAAAAAACATATTAACGCGCATAAAGGGCGCTTGTGAGAAATTATAAAAGGTTTTAGAGAAACTGTTATGTTAAACGAAGAACAAAAGCGGTACAATTGTTATGCCAACATCCGTTCCACTTTCCTCTTATCGAACCTTTTGAACTAAATAAAATGTGTAATAAAATGTTTTAGTGCGCTGTCACATGTCGTTCGTACCACGGATGAATTGTCGACGACTCAAGGCAATCCCTCGCATAAAATTTGTTTTTATCGACAGTTTGTTCATGGCAATCTCGTTGATTTCGTGTACATGCGAAACAGAATTGATTTCATTCACTTCGAGTGCTCGAATGTAGTTCGGGAATAAAGGAAAATAAAATTGCTGCTTATTTCTATGCTCGAGAGAATCGGTTCCATCACATCGAAATGATTAAAGTCAGCCGCATTGATAGGCAACCGCGCTGATATTCCTTTATTAAAATCTTTCATAACAGTGCTTTATACTCCAAAATGAAGTAAGTCTTGTGATATATGCGTTATTTTCATGTGTAACCCCCCTATGAAAAACCTTTTACGATATTTTCTTTTCATTTCCTATGACTTGAGAGCAGGTTTTCGCATTAACCATTGTACCATCAAAAGTCCCTGGAAATCTTTGCACAGCTTATTATCCGTTATTAATTTCCTGTTGAGAAGAATTTATGAACATGCGACAAAAGGGGTCGTTCTATAGAAAGGGCGAACATTTTAGGTCATTAAAAATATCATTATTTCCTAAGCGAGCGGGATACTTTCCCTTTGCAAGAAGACCTGACCCAAAAACTTTGTTATATCGCTGACCTGTAAAAACTTAAAAACAATGACTTCACGTTTAACATTTATGAGGTTTGCAGATGAGTCTCTGAAAACTATAAAATCATTATTGCCTATAATATCCTATATCTTAAAGTCCTATATGAAAAAAGGTAATTGAAACTTCATTCAGTGCTCTATATAATATGGTCAAATAAATATTCGGATACACTATACAGGGTATAAATTCTGCAATTCTGCAATTCATCTACAAAATATATAATTTAGAAGGTAATTAATTGTATACGAATGTTAATTTCACTGACTACATTTAAGTATAAAAAAACATAATACAGAACGTTGCAAAAAGTATGTAAAGAGCTCCAACTCAGCGGTTTTTGGCAGCACAAATAAGGGCTGTCACATTAAGTAACACAATACTTCGTCTGCTTAATAAATGTCTCGAGTCTTAGCTAGCTATACACAACCATTGTCCGCCCGCACGGTTTTGTATTTCAGGAAAAACTGCCGATCGTAAAAGAGCTTCAAGACCCTTCGTCTTTATCAAAGGAATGTCGCATTCAAATTGAAATATTCCCCGCGACCCGATATAACTTCATTAATTTGTGTTTTCAAAGCGGAAATAATCAATGCTGACGTGTTTTCTTACGGGGATATCAAAGCATTCGTGTTATAGAGTCTAAGAATCAATAATTTTACCAATATTATAAGCATGTTAAATATGATACCTGAAATGATTTTGTACATCAAACTATTAAGTTGTACACAGATTAGGATATTGGTTTTTTGTGAACACGTTTTGGTTATAAAACAAATTTTGGACGAAACAGGCATAGACGAGAAAAGTACCATACTAATATGGCTGAATTGCCATAGGGCACGTTCAGTATAAATACAAAAAATGTCATGTACTTACAACCGTTTTATAACGTAAAATCTATTAAATTGTTTAAACATTTAAATTATAGCTACAATCGTAGATCGTAATTATAATGTAGCTTCAACAGAAAACGATATTTCACATTAGCAGTATTAAAATGTTTAAATTAATAAATTGAATAGAATCCTTAAACCATATTATTATTCTAAACACCAGGGGGAAGAGTCCATTACGATTCAATATAATCAAAGTAACCAATACTCAATTTGCTGCACGCCGCGCCCATATCCATAACGTAAGCTCGTCACTTATTATTTCGACACCCTTGTACGCCGTGGAAAAGACGAATGAGAATTGAGAGTAGCTTATTCGGAAGGGAAAACTTACGGGATTTACCCAATATTAGCAATCTATTATCCGACCGCAAATACTTTCCGACGATGCTGAAAAGATTATTTTATCGCCCTGTTACCAAGTAAATTGCTTTTATATAGCAACATATTTTGTTGTCGTCAAAGGAACTGTTGATGTTGCAATATAATTTTTGTTACTTACTACTGACACTAAGCATAAATAATCAAATCTAGTTAAATATTTTAAAAGCTGTGTAATATATGCATTTATGCGGCAGACACAATTAAGAGAAATGCGAAAAGCAACAGAATAAAAATGAAAATATCAGTCGCGATGAAAAATGTAAAAAGTACGGAGTGTCCTTCCGTCTGTCTGCAATAAACTTAATATGTATAACATAGAAGTATGTACTTTATCTAACATCACGCTTATTCTTTGAACGATAAAATAAAAATGAAGAGCACTTATTTAAGAATGGAAAGCTCCTCGTAGCAACAATGAAACACTCGAATCAAATTGTGAAATAACTCGTGTATTGCACGAGGAATTTTACCCAAAAAATATAAAATTACTTCGGGCTAAGTGCCATGACCTCTGAGGCTTGACATGTTAAAAACAAGAGGCGGATGAAGACAGCGGGACTTAATTAATAAATCACGTATTCATTTATGCGAGAGATGGCTTGTAATGTGAGGAAAAACCCTATCTCGCAGAATATGAAATTATTTGTAAAAGTGACTTTTTATATTGAATCCTTTATCTTTATTTGCATTTTATGACGTGTGTGGGTGAATTTTGATACGCTTGCATTTATATTCACTAAAATAATTGAATATACTGTGTTATAAGCTTTATCAATTACCATCCTAAATTGGAAGCTATAGATTTGATAGACAAATGATTAAAACAAAAATTAAAAGACCATGTTTAAGAAGCGAAATGTATGAAATAATGTAGCGCAAAAATGACTAGGTACTCGTTATAAAATACAGACACTTGTTTGCATCCAAACTTGAGCGTACAAGTTCATTAATATTCTAGACTAACAATTTCTGAATGAGTGCCAAAACAAAACTATCCAAGTTATAAAAGGCAATGACCTCAGCACTGTTACGGTCAAAGCTCTACTTATACCATTCCGAACGTTCTTTGTAATGTCTTAAGCCTCTTACATAATGTGGTATATGCTCACACATATATATTTTACTTATTGAGATACTAGAAATTCATAATGTGATTAGGCTTTTAGGCCAAGCCAAGCCTAATTTTACTGAGCCTGATTTAGGCAAAATTTATCGTAGTCATTTATTAATCCTTTCTTAAGTATTCTTATCGAAAATTAGACGAACGAAGTTTATAATATATGAGAGAAATGGCTACAAAACACACTTGCGGTGAGTATTAATTGAAAAAAAGAAATGTTGAGTGAAAATGCTGGATAGAAAATGTATGCTGCAGGGATATCAGGCTAATTACGTCGCATCTATTGACATCGCTCGTTGCTCGTTTTTATAGCAATTTCTGTATAAAAGCATCTCGCAACAATTACTCTCTGCTGTCTATTACGATTACAGAAATAAGTAAGTAAGTATAATAATTTTAACTGTAGTTTCTTTTAAAGCTATCTTCGCGATAAAAATGTTTAACTACTCGTACTTATGAAATGAAAAGGTGATTATCTTGTATATTACAATGTAAATACTAAGTTACAGCCGACCCCGTTTTACAATAATAAGATTAATCTAAATAACCATACTAGGTATACCACAAGGTATATATAATAAGGTATGTATATTTTGTTGACATGGCAATAACGAAACGTGTTATTTTTTTTTAGAATCCCCTTTTTCTAGATGAGGTAACAAATACCTCAAACATTCATAACTGTGCTTTTAATCTGAATTCATACAACCCTTCAGGAGGGCTCACTTGGAAACATCTCACAGGGGCAGTGGGCTGTCGAACGAACCGCTCATTTGTTGTGGGTTGAGAATACAGCCACTCAATCCACGTGAATCCGAACGTAAAGTTTTGAATTAAAAAGTATGTATTGTCTATGGTTTTGTTGGATTCTATTTTTAAAAATGTTGGTTATTTTGTACTTACAGGGGCGCGTGGTGTGTAGTCGGTTGCAGAATGCGGGGGTGGTTTGGCATGCCGAGCGCGGACGGCGACACGCGGCGGTCGCCGGCAAAGCACTGACGCACGCACGCGCGCCCGCCCGCCCTATCTACGACGCTACGGGCTACGAAGCTACGATTTCCGCATTCACACAGTGTTTGTTGAAATTGCGTGAAAATTTTTTTTTTTTTTATACGAATAATATGAATGAGAACTTTATTGTACACACCAAATTACAGACATTACATAAAATAGAATACACATAAATAACAATACAAACAAACAAACATGACAATATATTATTTACAATATTACAATATTACAATATGGTGTATTTCACAATATTAATTAATTTAATTATTTGATATTAATTAATTATGAGATTCATTGGTTCCCGCACTAGGCGAAGCCTGTCCTGCGGGACCAAAAAACGATTAACAATATAATATAATTTATAACAGAGCGGCATAGATTATGTGGTTAATATTTAAATTCGTATTCAAGTATTACATAAAAATATTATTTTAATTCATTAAATTCATTTAAATTAAATTTAAAAAAAAAAAGAAAAGAATAGAAGGAAAAAAAAAATATGTCAAATTAAATTAACAACAACAGCTACTCAAAAAGCCTGTCACATACTTATTGAACACAACAGCACTGGCCCATCAAGCGTCGCGTAACTAGTATAATTCAAAAAAGTTGAAGTCGTACAAATTGCTGTCTTATCATAGTCCCAGGAGAGCAGCAATTTCGTTAGCATGTCTTTAGTAATGTAACTACTTTTAGAGAGGTCCAAGTGTCTCTTGATTTTATTGTATAAAAGTGGCCACATATAATTCGGTGCACGTTTTGCAAAAGAAGTATTTAATCTAGGGAGTTGTAAGTTATTTCGCCTGTTATTTGAGTATGGTTGATTAGATGAAGCTGTTTTATATATCCTAAGGACTGAATGCAGAATGAAAAGGCGTCTAACACTTAGAACTTTAGATTCAGAATAGAGTGACGAGGTTGGGAAACGAAAGGGTTTTTTTAACATGACTTTAAGTACCGATCTCTGAGCTCTTTCGAGTCTTATAAGAGCAGAGGTTGGAGCAGAACCCCAGATCGAGACGCAGTAAGTTATAATAGGTTGGCATAATACTTTGTAAATCCTCATCAGAATATCCAGAGTAACTTTATTCCGGAGGTTCTTCATGATATATATTAGTTTCCTTGTACGTTCAGCAGTTACGTTTATATGCGGTCGAAAGGAGAGACGATCATCAATCAAGACACCCAAGTATCTTGTGTCCTGAGATCCATCGATAGAGACACAAGAACAAAGTCTCATGCCATCAACGGAGCTACTCATTGAACAAGTATGTATGAAAAGAGGGGTGTTATCTTTGGGCGCTGATCTAGCAGTTTTGTGAAACCTTAAAAATTTAGTTTTTTGAGTATTTAAAGTGAGGAGGTTGTTATGTAGCCATGTTGCTACTTGCGAGAGACCATGCTCAGCGGCCGTTATACAATTCTTCCAAGTTGAGCCATGGAAGACCAAGGCCGTGTCATCTGCGTAACAAATCATATCAGCCTGATCAAGAGACAATGAAATTAGGTCATTGATGTATATGAGAAAAAGAGTCGGCCCAAGAATGCTCCCTTGCGGGACACCGAAAGAGACGTGTTCAGGCTTACTAAGAAAAGATTCTACTTTAAGTTGTTGAGTTCTGTTTGTAAGATAACTTTGAAACCAATCCAAAGCACAACCTCTTATTCCCATACATTCCAGTTTCCGAAGCAAAATTGGTATAGATACCGTGTCGAACGCCTTTTTGAGATCAAGGAAAACACCCGTGCAAGCTCTACCCTTGTCCAAGTGAGAGGAGACTAAGTTTATCAGGTGGCTAACAGCATCTTCCGTTGACTTAGCTTTTCGGAAACCAAACTGTACATCCGCCAATAGTTTGTTAGACTCTAAGTATTTGATCAGTCTCTTACTAATACAACGTTCCAATATTTTTGAGAAAGTTGACAGCAACGATATGGGTCTATAGTTACATGGCTCGCTACGACTACCTTCTTTATGGATGGGGGTAATTATAGCGGTTTTCCATGGTTCGGGGAATACTCCCTTTGCGATACTTAAATTAATTATAGCTGTTAGAGGCTCGAGAATGTAAAGTGCAATTGATTTAATTAGTCTATTATTCATACCATCATATCCTGGACTGCTACTGTTACTAAGTGATTTAATGATACAATGGATTTCGTGACAATCAGTTGGTTCAATGAAGAAAGAGTTTACAGGAGTGCTTTTTAAGGTTACTTTAGAAGCTAGAGACATCTCCGTTTCATTGGTTTTATTTAACGTAGCGCTAGCCAATTTTTGGCCTATTGATGAAAAGTACTGGTTACAAATGTTAAGCGAGTGGATCGGATTACGTTCAAGGTTAAGCAGTTCTTCAGAGACCTTTCTTTTCTTGTCGTAGCCAGTCACGGTTTTAATTGTTTTCCAAAATGTTCGAGGTTTATTTTCAGCTTCAAGAAGAATCTTCGAATCATAAGCATCCTTTAGCCGACGCAACAAGGTAATATAAAAGTTTCTGTATCTCGTGAAAACTAATCTTTTCTCTTCGTTATTGGGGTCTAGTCTAGAAAGAGAGTGGAGCTTATCCTTAGTTCTACTGCAGCGTATAAGTCCAGGTGTCATCCAGTTTTGCAGGTTATTTTTACGTCTACTAATGCAAGTAGTTTTAGTGTGATTTTTTACAGAGTTAGTAATGGTAGTCATAAACATATTAGTTGCTTCTGTGACACAATCGGAATTGAATTCAATGTTCATTTTTTATTTTTTAGGATAATTTATTTTAAATCCAGTGTGTTTCTTTATAAATTACATTAAAACTATTCTATTAAAAACACAAACTGTTAGGTAATCGGTAAAATGCATACATAAAATCATAGCATAAAATTTTGATCAATAAAATATAAATTGTGGTCTTTTGCTAATTTTGCATATTGTTAGAAAAATAATAATAGAATATGTAACGATAGATTAACAAACCATTCAACGAATTGAAATAAAATTCTTACGAGCTATGAGCGTAAAGTTTATATGAGAATTGAGAATTATAATCGCGATTACATTACACTACGGTGTAAACGCATCCCGGAGGTTGTATCTCAACTCTCGAGGCGGCTATTCTGCTAATGTCCGGGGGTTGATTTGACAATAAAAGTAAACGTTTATCCACCGCTGACTTTACGATTTTCACAAATTACTGTTTTTTGCTCTCATGTCGTTATTAAATCGGCTTCGATTTATCAAAAAAAATTTATCACGATTTTTATTTTCATAATTCTAAACGATGCGATATGATTAAAAATAAATAAGTAATAATTTTTTGTGTAGGTAGGTAAATGTAGTACACACTGAGTAGGTATAAATTTACGTTGTTAATTACTTTTAATTATTATTTAATGCACAATTATTACTACACTATGGGTAATATAAGTGTAAACATTATGAAATATGCATCTATAGTAAGTATATATATTATACTTTGCTTATTACTCAGATAATCCGGAAGTTCCTTACATAGATTTCTCAGCTGATGATTTTCACACGCGCTGTCTTAAGGCGAGGGACCTTAAGGAGCTCAAATATAATACATTAGGTAATGTATGTAACAAATCATTTTTATAATTCATTATTATTAAATACTCTTGTTAAACTACCATTTTTGTTTTTAGATGTAAAATTATTTTTTTCCACATACATTTGTGCGTTTTTTTTTCGATATATGTAATTGATGTTAAAAACATGAGCTTAAGTAAGGCTTAAGTAGTATTAAGGCATAAATCCGAATGGTATTTTATTTTACAGTGAATAGGGGTAATGACCTAAAACATTCCAACAAAAAACAAATTGCAGTGTACAAAATACGAATAGGTTCTATATCGGGGTGGCCAATACAGGTTCCCAGCCAATGTCCCGCTAGATGGCGCTGAATTCTACATTTCTAGTTTATTTGAGTTTTTGCGTAATTGGAAAACCTAGGAATAGTCATGGCGGTTACTGAATATTATATTTAATTGAAATATGTTATGACATACCGAATTGGGTGGATTTAAAGGCAATGATATGTCATTGCCTTTAAATCCACCCAATTCGGTAAAATACCGCTTTTTAACATCTGTCATTGCATACAGGGTCGTTTACACACACAGACGTATACAAAAATGATAAAGATTTAACTCTAGATGGCGTGAATGTAAAACAAGTTTTTCATTTTTCTGTATAGGTAGACAAAACTTCAAAACGCCACCTGCTACGGTTTATAATTATTATCAACGATTAGCTTTCCGCCCGCATTTTCAAAAAAAAACCCGCATAGTTCCCGTTCCCGTGGGATTTCCGGGATAAAACCTATTCAATGTGTCCAAGTTACGTTCTATATGCACATGAGTAGAAAGATGGAACAGAGACTAAGCTTCTTAAGAACGTGCAAAATTGTTACCTATTTTGGTAGGGTTGTCACAATAGGTTAAGACAAATTAAACAAAACATTTGTTAAATAGTTTTATAATTACATACATTAGTTTTATAATTACACACAATTACATACATACTTACAAATGCTAAACTTGTAATAATAATGAAAGGTAAAAACACACCGTATACAATTCTCTTCTTATTAAAAAAGGACCTAATAAAATAAACGCAAGTAGGTACTTACTTGAAAAAGTAATAATCAAAATATTTACTCACCTATTGTACTCCCTGGGATAGTTGAAGTATGATATATTTTTAGTTTTTCTAGTATTATTCATACACACAGTACAATAAACAACCATTTTAACAATAAAATATTACGTTTTATATTAAAATATTCAAACTTGCAAGTTGCAACTAATAAAACAAACAACGTGCGTCGTATCAACCCTGAGACTGTCCTCTGCCTGTGCAAGCGCAAACCGGTTTTTTCCAGAATCGCTGCGTACGCGACAAGCGGCCAGAGTCACACACACATGCCCCCGCGTACTTGTAGTAGTGCAATCGATTCGCGCGGTTGTTTGAAGCTTAGTCTCTGTTCCGTCTTTCTACTCATGTGCTATATGTGTGCTAAATTTCATTGTAATCGGTTCAGTAGTATTTGCGTGAAACACACACATACACATCCTCACAAACTTTCGCATTAGTAGGAAGTAGGATTGTTATAAAAATAAAAGTTATATTAATTGTTGGCGTAAACTATTTTATTGTAATTTTGGGAAATAAATAATGTCAAAATTGATTACCTACAATAAAACGCAGTTTTATTTTATTACATTACACTACTGTTTTTTTTATCAAAACATGTATTTGAAGTAGCATATATGATATAATATTATGCTGATCCAAGCATTTTCACTCAAAACTAATATCACTAATGATTTGTAAAATTAAATTATTTCAATATACATTTCATAACCAACAAGTAAGAATAATTATTCATACAACAACAAATCTAAAACACTATTTACTAAGGAAAAAAACCAGGAAGGTAAAAAACATATTTACGATTTCGATGCACTCGACTTTTAGTAAAATATAGTAGGTAAAAATATTATTATGGTTTTGATCACAGACATGTCTATGGTTTTGATTTTAGCTACTAGTATCAGTACCTCTACCATGAGTTGACATAGTTAAATCGTCTGACGTAACTACAATAGTAAACGTGAATAGTTCACGAGATTATTTACCGTGAATGACGTATCTATCGTCGAATAGTTATAAACTATGACATATGTCAAAATTAGAACTCATGGTGCAAAAATTGTATGGTTACTACAGCGAGTGTAGTATAGTTTACTATACGTTATCTACTGTAGTTTACTATAATGCACCTCATGGTAGGCTTTTTAGTTCCGCTACGGCACACTAGGGGCGCTGTACGAAATTTCGTCGAAATATCGTGTGCTTAAACTCATGGTAGACCTACAGAAAGCTGCGTGTTCAATGCACGTCGGGGTCACACAACTGTGGAGGAAGGAAGGTAGAATACCTCCATCGAATAAGTGAAGTTTCTCGACATACCTACTCGATTGGCCGGCCGGCCTCAATGAAAATTGTCGGAAAGTTGTATATGTGCTCTGTAGCGAAAAAATTTCGCTTGCGCGATTCAGAGCGAGGTGTCGTACAGTATACCTAATGAAGTTTTTCACCTTTTTATTTTACTGCAAATACAAAATAAAAATTAAACAATGGTAATGTAAATTCTAAACAAACTACTACCAAAATACAATTGGAACAAAAATCATTTGACTGGTTGATTTCACCCAGAGGCCAGAGGCGGCTCGTGACAAAATTGTATGGGTGTTCACTTGAAATAAAACAACGAAAATACAATAGCGTTAGCGGGATAATTTATTACAAAAAAAAAAATGAGCACTAAAAATTACAAAGTACAGGCTATTTCAAAACGAATTCAATGATTATCAATAATTAGTAAATCACCGAATTTGCATTCGCGAGCGTAGGTAGGTATCCATAGTGTTTGTTTATAATAAAGGAGTGGCAACGTCGCGCGCAATTGCTGCTGTCATGCGATGCGGCAACGTTGCGTGAGACTCAAAACGCTACCTGCTACGGTTTATTATGAACGATTGTTATAAAAATAAAAGTTATACATATTTGTTGGCGTAAACTATTTTATTCATCATTAATTTTGGAAAATAAATAATGTCAAAATTGATTACAATAAAACGCAGTTTTATTTTATTACATTACACTATTGTTTTTTTTTATCAAAACATATTGTATGTATTTGAGTAGTTAGTAAAGTCCGGTCGCGGAGCAGGAAGAATTTCGTACATTAACCTGTTATTACCTGTCACTGTCACTCCCTTGTAAAAATAATGTGTCTTGCTCGCACAGGTGCAATGACCGCCGTCCTTAGGGATTGTAAACCTTTAACCTGAGAGCGTAAGGTTTGTGTTTGCTTCATTGGTGTCAGGTGTTCAATTATGATTTTGTGAATTCAAAATTTATAAGAATAAACCTCAAACTCTTTATGTCCAATCAAAATCCGCCTAAGTCGAAATCGCGTGTTAGACTAACGTATTTCTGTAATATTGTACTGTATAGTAAATTATTTTTTGAAAAATAAGGTCATAAAGAAGTTTCACTTCTTATGTGTGTACACGCACACTTTTTTTATATAATATATCGTTGTTATTGAAAAAGTTAAAATGTAACTAGCTAATAAGTATTGTAAATGAATAAAGGACATTTATTTAATAAATTAGTAAAAAACATTTTCTCCTCCAAATATTTCATGTAAACTGCACTTCATTCAAAAATGTTTGTGACCACTGTCAGTAGGTAAAGAGGTCATTGTACGAAATTCTTTCTGCTCCGCGACCGGACTTTAGCATATAATATTCTGAATTTCTGATCCATGCCTATTCACTCAAAACTAATAACACTAATGATTTGTAACAGTAAATTATTTCAATAGGTATTTGAACATTTCATAACCAACAAGTAAGAATAATTCGTATACAAGATACAATAACAAATCTAATACACTATTTATTATTTTATTATTTATTATGTGAAAATAACCAGGAAGGTGAAAAACATATTTACGAAAACAAAGTAACATATGGTTTTGCTATTAGCTATCAGGAGAAATTGATTGTTCAAATAATGTCGGAGTCACAACTGTGGAAGAAGGAAGGTGGAATTCCTCCATCGATAAACAAGTCTACTCGACTGGCCGGCCGTTGAAGCCCTAATGAAAGATATCGAAAAGTTGTATATGTGTTTTGTAGCGAAAAAATTTCGCTTGCGCGATTGAGAGCGAGCTGTCGCTACAGTAATTATATTTCAATTTTATCTTTTTATAGCTGGTAGAACTAGCCGACGAATAAAAAAAATCGTATTAGAATAAATTACAATAAATTACGGAACAAAAGAAGGATTGTAACTGAATTAGGTAATTAGGTATGTTTGTTTCTGGGTGCACCGTTTTCGACGACGCGACGCGCGACGTAAACAGAGTAGGTACCTACTTTGCTAAAACAAACTAGGTAAGTAATAAAATTGTGTGTTTGTCTGAAAATTCGCTAAAGCATATTTTACCAATGTTTGCAAGTTTGTGATTACTTTGATAGTTTACCGATTTATAATAATTGTATACTTATATCATTGTTTAAAAATATTCAAACACAATATGATATAGGTACTGATTTATCACTGGTTTCAGTGATGAACTGATGAGTCAATGTTAGCCACAATACTAATCACTTTCGTCATACATGTGTATGATTGATGTGATTTGCTATGTGGTGAAATTTCATAAAAATCACGGGCCAATTTTTTGTTTTGAATCCCACCGAAAATACATATATTACTAATTGCGTTATTAGAATAATTAATTACTATACCCACGATCAATTATTACAATTTACAATATAGTCTCAAATGCATACTAGAGAAATATTGCAATTTGAATCAATTAAAATGCATAGCATACAAAAATAAATTCACAACACAAGAAATTCCGCGCGCAAATCATAGCGCGTGTCAATGAAATCAAGAATGTAATTTTATATCAAGCCGACGACGACGCCGAACTAAAGTACCTACAGTACCATTGATCTTCAGTGTACAATACAGTCTACAGACCTACGACGGACGACCAAACAACAATAATGAGTAATAAATTGTTTACAAAAAAAAAAACATAGTTTCTAAGGTCATTAGTTTTATTTTATTTTATTGTTATTTTTTTGAACGATTGGAAATGAAATTACTCAATTATTACACATAGAACTTTGATTTATTAGAATTATAAGATAACGAACGCGAATGCACGACATCTAGCGCGTCAATGTTTAAACATCGCCTTTCGTTTGCTTGGCAAAAGTCACGCACACTACTGTAGAAGTGTCAAATTTTGCCGGTATTTCACTGTTGTTTTTCTAAGTAAATAATGTAAGTTATTGATTAAAAAGGTCGAACGCGGACACATTTCATTGTAGAGAAGTGATAAAATGATTAGTTTTAAAGAAATAGTGTCTGTGTTAAGTGTTTAGACGTCATCAAAAATGTATGGAGGGACAGGCGGAACATTCACCTTAAGCCACAGTTTTAAGGCCGTGTACGCGGTCCGTGCGCTGTTTGGCTCAAATATGTGATTTTTCAAACCAGATTGTCCATCAACCACTTATCTTACAAACATATGAATTACTAATAATTTTAGGAAATTTTATTGTCTATGTAGTTAGTTAAGAGTTTTTTTCAATTAATACAGTATTTGTGAATACCATCAAGATAACTGAGCCGATGATTACTTGATTTCACTTTTAGTGTCAATTTCGAAGCTAAAAATATCTGAAATTGCTGACAGATCTAACACACAATTTTTTTTAACTGCAAAAATCCTTATTAAAATAGTTAGTTAAAAGATTTTTTTATTTTGGACTCCTAACTTACGAAATTAAAATCCGAACAATGTGAATTTTATTAGAAATTATAGTCGACAAAATGATTATTTTCACCAAGATATTTGACTTAATTGAATATAATTTATACATATTGCAATAAAAGAATGTCTTACTTATAAGATAAAATTTAAAAAATCAACTAAGGTACCTCTATTATTTTTCTACAATTTTTTTTAAAGTACTAATAATAAAACACTGCGCGCGACCCGATTCAAATCAGTCGGCAGCGAGCCTTTCCAGAGAGAGGACATGTTACTCGGCGCTCTCCTGTGGACCTATGCTGTTCATAGTAAAAGGATAGCGCAAGCCGCGATCTATCGTAATAGATCGCGGAGATTTTGACTTGCGTTAAATTGAATAAGCGCTCTTAAGCCTTTTCATGCAACATTCTATTCTTTTATAGCGTCAATACTCAAGGCAAAGAGGATATTATAAAAATAATCTTTTTGGTATGGTAGGTACCTATGCTTAAAAAAATAAGTTGTCACTGTTATATTATTTAGAATTAATTAAAAACTAAAGGATTTTAAACGCGATTTATCCGTTAACATCTTTAATTTCTAAATATAATACTCGTACCATGGACGTATAAAAAAAGACGGACGCTGTTTTACGAACAAACAACGTGAAGCCACCGTAGTAAGCTAGCGATCGTGTAAAGACAATGAACACGCACACACTCTCACCATAGTAAGCTAGTCGGCCGCCATTACGTCGTGAACTACCGACTGATTAACAGCGTCACTGTTTCACAAAAAATATTTAAAATGCCGTCTTGCGTGGTTAAATGGTGTCGCAAAAGTACAATTTAAAATAACAAAACACAGAGGATTACATTCCACAGGGAAGCAAGTTATTTCTTTTATGTTTTAATGACAAAATTATTACGACATTATTTATAGAAAAAAATACAGCCGCCATTGTCATCAGGACAGCTGTTGCCATAGTGTTGCCATTATTTCAAAATTTCATTCTCCCAAAAGTCGGGGAGTTGATGTAAAGCTAAATATAAATATAAACCCGCAAATCAGTGGTACCCCATCCTAAAAAAAAAAAAAAAAAAAAAAAGTTTGGACTCTTTTCCCACTAAAGCGGCCACGCTGAGTCGATAGCACTCACTCCCGAAGCGATAGGATGCATGGTTTCGGAGATGTGCAGATCGATTAACTCTTATCTAATTGATATCCGGTGGCCTTATCTATCAACACCGTCCCAACTCGGCGTTCTTATCTATTACTCATTGTGCACCTCGCTTATCACTGCTTTTGTATTAAACTTCTTTGCTATGATCTACCTCGCTATTCTAACCAAACGATGTATTATTATATTCAAGAAAAAATACGTCTAAAATACTATAACAATATTTATATATTATCGTACTATATTATTATAATTGTTGCTTTTTTAAAAAGCGATTCGCTTCTAACGCGCTGTTTATCTAAATCTAACCTAACCTAACCTAACCTAATTATTTTTCCGGGTAATCTGATGTATCGAACTTTGTTACGAGCTACCTCGCTATTCTGAATCATCAATAAAACACATTCATTTTACTGCCATTTTTATTGGAATTGTAGCCTTATCTACTTATAAAATAGGAGCGAAACATCTCATCCACTAAAATATCGTTGTACAGTGTGTTCCCTGTAAATATGCTCGTAAAACTATGCATTGAATATCCCTGAAACTTATATAGCAAATACATTAAGCAATATTCACCACAAACTGAAGTCCAATCATTCTGAATCCTATCAACATTCCAGTCCCATCTCTTACAATTCCTTTTCAAAAACTGGAGATGATATCGCTCAGGTGTTCGTCCATATGAATCAAAATATTGACCGATGCCATTCGTATCGATATGTACAGCTACCCAGTGTGAACCTGGTTTATCATCCGCATCCAAATTGCATATTATATACGTTGGTACATGGGTATACATAGGCAGTCTATTAGCAGCATAAACATTATTTTCTAGACTGGGATGAATCTTTTTCATATGTTTTTGTAATTCTAGTGTATCCATGATAGTACTGTTATTAGCAGATTATTACAGTACCAATCTATTCAATGGTTGGCATAGGAATGTTCAATTATAGTGTTTTGTATAAGATTAAATAGGAAGTTTGTAATGAAATAAAAAAATAGTAAATTGCATACAATTTGTTTTATTTAATTTTATAATGTTTCCTTTAGTTACATATACACAAAATGCATTAAGCATAACATATAAATCTAAAATATAACACACATTATAACCTTAACTACTATAGTCTACAGTAACATTTCTATTTTTATCTATTTCAATAATATTATCAAACTCAGCATAAACAATACAGTTAATTGTTTGTGTTAGTGAGGATTCAAATCGTACTTCTAATCTTACACTACCATGCTTTATGAGATTCCAATGAGCTGATGAGTTAGCTGATAAATCAGGAGTTAAATCAAATGCTAAAAGACAGTAGCCTTTGGCATACTGTTCACGAGAGATTGCATTTCCTTCATTAAGAAAGTGAATACCAGTCCCCGAGAATAGAGTATGATATGCCGATGTGAATATATTATTATTAAAAGATGGTTGCAAAGCTTTTGAAGGTATTTGTTGACCATCAATATATAAGCTGAAAGAGTTAATACCATAGTTTTCAAAGTTAAATGGATTTTTAGTAAGTGAACCATTAAATGCGGAATTGTTCACAAATCCAATAATACATCTTTTGGGTACCTGTCCCAAGAATATATTATCAAGAGTTTTTCCTTGAACACCTGATGGAATTGTTAAAACTTTAACCTCAGCACGAGTAATAGGATATTTAGCAGTTGTAGAAGCTAAAACTTTCTGATGTGCGAGTAATACACTTGGATTAATTCGTGCTCTTCGAACAATAAGAGTTGCATCCGTAATGCAAACTTTAAACTTTTCATCATTTGACCCAGCAATTAAATTAAAACTCTCTCTTGACCGAACTAATTTTACACTCATTTCAACACCATTAATTAAAAATTTATCTTGATTGAAAATGTCACCATGAAGATGACCAATCATTTCTATTTCCCGGCTTTCATTAACTAATTCCTGTCTTTTAGCAAATCCTGTGTTTTTACCATCTGTGGAATCCATTTTGCCTGCTGTATCATCATACCAAAGACTACAAGTAAGATGAGATTGTTTAGCGGCAGGAGCATAGTTTAAAAGGGTTTCCATGTATGCTCGATAGGCATAGGTATTATTAGGTGGTGATACAAGTTTTTGGTTTAAATAAACATCGAGTTGACTAAAAAGTGAATGCAGCCAATTATTTACAGGTGCTACTACTGTAGCTGATAACAAGTTTGTTGAATCTTGATTTAATACTTTTGCCTTTATGTGGAGTAATGTATGAGACAAATCTATGTAGTCATCGCCTGTTCCAGGAACTTGAAACTCGATAGGTCCATCATCAGCAAGAGATGAAATTGGTTTATAGTGAATCCACAATCCATTTTCAATGCTTGTTTGTGTGGACGGTAATGCAAACAAATCTAATTCTGACTTAACGCACTCACAAGAATGATTATGAAGGAAAGACATACTTAATTTGAAAATATATCTTTGATGTTTTTTGGTTTTAGACCAAGTTTTTTCGTAGCTTTCACTTTAGCTGTTAGTGGTGGAATGAACGAGGCCAATCGTTTTCTTTTAGTTATATACCCAGATCCTGTCATGTTTAATCGATCAATTTTGTTATCAGCCTTTCGTTTTAAGTTCGTACTAACTTGCTTTAGACGATCTTTTATTGAGGCTTCCATAGGACGGGCTTGAATCATATCCGATAAAAGTCCTACTCCAGCGTTTAATGCCTCCTTACCAACCACTCGAGCACCACTTGAAAGTAAAGGTAAAACTGATCTAAATAACCCTCCTAAGAAGCTCCCAATACCATGACCGCGTTGGTATGGTGAACCCTTATAAATTACTCCAACTCCTGATCCAGCTTGATGTGAATAATAATTTTCATATGGACATTTATGATGATCATGAGGAGAATACATTATTATAATTTGCGGAAATGTAGTTTAATACACACGGTCCCAAACTGGAATGGTATTTTTTGTCCTGCGCTCGATCTTATATCCATTTCCAGCGTATCGAACTCTCTTCGCATAACAGGTAAGTAGTGAGGTGGAGAGAAAACGTGCATTTTATACGCACCATAAATGTATTTTGAAGGATCTAATGAAATGACTCTTAATAGCGGAGTCATAACATCACCCACAATCTGAGGATCGATAATGTCGCAATATAGAAATAGTTGAGATGGTAACCCTAAATGTAAATTAGCAGGACACTTCCCAAAATTTCTGTCTAGGAGATTTGTATTTGGTTCATAACCTAGTTGTAAACTTAATTTGGGTGATAATGTTACGGATGTTATATTTTTATCCAAAACAGAAACAGACACAAATTTTGTTATTTCATCATAACGAAATTTCAAGTTCTCTCCGATACCATTTAACGCTCTCAAAATATGTTCAACGTTATCGTAGTTGGTAGCGGGAATATGTTTTTTGTAGTACACTGTTGATGGTTTATCTTCATTAGGAATTAACATGGTTTTTGTGATGTATACAACATTTTCATGATCTTGAACAGTAAACATTGTGCATGGATATTGAAACTCGACAACTCCAACCAACCATTCACCTTCTAATTTCATAGCTTTTGGTAATTTTGTTGAAAAATTTGTGGTCTTGTTATCAGGAAAGTATTCCATTGAACTATTGCTGAGCAAAGTTAAATAAAAACTTTCTTTATTCATATTTCTTTTAAACTAGAAGCTAAAATCCAACTGTTAAATTTATCTGGATAACCTTTCCACTTCACTAATACTTCTTTTCTGTTGCCTGAATAACGAGTACCAATTATTTTATCTATTTTATATTGTGAGGTGGGGTTGTAAGTGACCTTCTGTAATTCTCTTTCATAAAAAGTACCAACTATTGGTTCATTTTGTAAATCTGTAATTGTATAAACAACCCATGGAGATCTATCAATTATTGAAGATATAATAAATATTTCATCACTCCAATTTGATTCATATCCTTTTTGGAAAACATGTTTATATTTAGTTATTCGAACATAATCACCCACGTTGAAATTTGGTTTTGAATTTTCTAAAGAAAGTTTGTTTGACCCTCTATCATAAAGATTAGTCCAAACTGTCATAATATTGTTGGAACTTACATCACATGGGCACATCTTAATACTCGAGTGAATGCTGTGATTATAAGAGTATATTAAATCTTGTAAAACATCTATATATCTATAGGTATTATTATGAGTGAAATAACGCCACATTTTCATTTTTAGAGTTCTTTGAAATCGTTCAACAATACTAGCCTTAATATCAGGATTGTTAGTGGTATAGTAATTTATCTTTTTGGATTTAAAGTATTTTTGTACATCTTTTGAAACAAATTCTGTACCTTTATCAGATTGTATGTGAGTAGGGGTTGAATTACTTTCAGTAAATATACTTTCAAAACATTCTTTAGTTGTTTCTGAGTTTTTCTTTTTCATTGGTCTTGCAAAAGCATATTTACTAAATACATCAATAACACAAAGTATGTAGTTGAAACCATCATTATATTGAGAATAAGTTCGCATATCACTTAAATCAGCTTGCCACAGCTCATTAATATTTGATAGAATGTACCTATTACGCGGGAATTTTTTCCGAATGGGTTTATGTAATGTATATGTTTCTTGTGATTGTAACCATTCCTTTACTTGCTTTTTATCCATTTTACCCTTCATAGCTTTTGATAATTTATCAATACTGCCAAAACCAGCGGGGTTAGATGGATCATAATAAATCCTGTTAATTTCTTCTAGTACGGGGTCCATTTTTCCCAATCGATCTTTTTACGTATTTTAGTTATATATCTTTTATCTCCACTGCTCGGTGTAGAAAATTCTTGAACTTCAATCTCAGAGGTTTTGTTCAGATCTTTCGCTTGAAGTTGGTTAATAAACTCACATCTCTTTGGATTTCCAATATAAGTAAGTGGTACTTTAATATCTTTCAATGCTTTAGCAAATCTATCCCACCCTATCGGATCACTTTTTTTTAAGGGTCTAAGTGAATCATTTATTAAATCAACAATATTACTTCCTGGAATTTTTTCATTATCAATTATGACTGTGCCTTCATTATCCCAACGTATTTTACTTTTACTTGTTCCAATTAAGTTTAATAATGACTCACCTTTTTTATTATAAGTTTTTGGTATTAAACTGAGTATTTGTGTTGGTGAATACAGTGGATTTGCCTCACTTTCTATACTTTTAATGGAACCTTTCTCCTCCAACAAAGATTCAGCATCAACTGAACTTTTTAGATCTCTATCTTTATTTTTAAAACCAATTTTAGACTCATTTGAATATTCATTAGATGTAACAGAATAAATTGGTAATCTGAGTGGTTGACGATCCTCTTCGGTAAAGTGAAGGTATCTTTGTAGTGTTTGCAAATATAACATCCACTTCTTTCGGTCTTCCGTCTTACTATTCATAATATTTTGCATTTCAATATCTAATCGAGACAAATTACTTGTATCCTTATTTTCTTGTTTTAATTTTTCAATCAATCCAGGTTCAATAAGTATCATTTTCTTAGCATTTTCCATATTAACTGGCTAGCCCACTTACTAATCCACTCAATATTGCACCTAATATTATTGGTAAGAAAGTCCCTCCTTTTTGTATAATAATATTTTTTCTTAGTTTATGTTTACACTTACGCACCAGTTTACGGAGTATATTTTTGTGTTTATTCAATTTTTGTTTATCTTGATCTTTAAGTGGTATCTTTCCTTGTAAAACGTTATGAATACATTCACAAATACAATTTATTTCTTTTTCATCACACGTTTTAAGTAATGCTCTTTGATGTTTTGGTTTAAGCGTATGCAAAGCATTTAGCAAATGTTTATGCGTTGTGACTCGACGATGCATCATTTAGAAATGATTTGAATTGTTTGATTCTTGGTGTATTTAAACTCTTTCGTGGGGACGTAGACTGTACAGTGACCATTAAATGGGAATACATTTGTCTTGATACGACAAAAATCATTTGTATTCTGTTTTAAATCTACCATTAAATATCCATGTGCTTCTAAAGTTGCATCCCTGTAGGCGTCTTCAATGAATTTTGTGTTATCTGGTGACACTTGTCGTGCTAAATATCTTATTTGAGTTTTATCTCGAGGGTTTTTAAAATAAATTATATAACTTGAGTTTAAAGAAATGTCTCTTTGACCTTTACCTTGATGAAATAAATTTTGTGTTAAATAAAATACACTAAGATTCCGGTGATGACTACCTTTTGTAAATATATCCACAATTCTTCCATCAGACTCTCTCATTAGATCATCAATAATAATAAGGTGTGGGTTTTCACCATCGAACATATTAAGATTTGGAATTCCTTGATGATAGTTAACATTTGGTAAATTATATAAAGGTTGCATTTCATCAAAGCACCATGTGATATGATTAAAATCACAATTACATATTTCTTTAACTGATTTTATGAAATTTGTTACAAAATTTGACTTCCCACATCCACTTGGTCCGGCCACAATAGCAGTAAACGGATGGATAAAGTGAAACATTTCGCACGTCTAGAGTTTAAAGGGATGAAATAAAAAATGAAAATGTTGATGTAAAAATTTAATATATATATTATATTGCTAAAAATAAATGATCTGTTATATATTGATGGTCAACAAATACCTTCAAAAGCTTTGCAACCATCTTTTAATAATAATATATTCACATCGGCATATCATACTCTATTCTCGGGGACTGGTATTCACTTTCTTAATGAAGGAAATGCAATCTCTCGTGAACAGTATGCCAAAGGCTAACTGTCTTTTAGCATTTGATTTAACTCCTGATTTATCAGCTAACTCATCAGCTCATTGGAATCTCATAAAGCATGGTAGTGTAAGATTAGAAGTACGATTTGAATCCTCACTAACACAAACAATTAACTGTATTGTTTATGCTGAGTTTGATAATATTATTGAAATAGATAAAAATAGAAATGTTACTGTAGACTATAGTAGTTAAGGTTATAATGTGTGTTATATTTTAGATTTATGTGTTATGCTTAATGCATTTTGTGTATATGTAACTAAAGGAAACATTATAAAATTAAATAAAACAAATTGTATGCAATTTACTATTTTTTTATTTCATTACAAACTTCCTATTTAATCTTATACAAAACACTATAATTGAACATTCCTATGCCAACCATTGAATAGATTGGTACTGTAATAATCTGCTAATAACAGTACTATCATGGATACACTAGAATTACAAAAACAT
This sequence comes from Colias behrii, assembly GCA_029959065.1. NCBI lineage: Eukaryota > Metazoa > Arthropoda > Insecta > Lepidoptera > Pieridae > Colias > Colias behrii. The sequence goes on from JARWMC010000001.1 coordinate 11,801,058, forward strand.
ATGAAAAAGATTCATCCCAGTCTAGAAAATAATGTTTATGCTGCTAATAGACTGCCTATGTATACCCATGTACCAACGTATATAATATGCAATTTGGATGCGGATGATAAACCAGGTTCACACTGGGTAGCTGTACATATCGATACGAATGGCATCGGTCAATATTTTGATTCATATGGACGAACACCTGAGCGATATCATCTCCAGTTTTTGAAAAGGAATTGTAAGAGATGGGACTGGAATGTTGATAGGATTCAGAATGATTGGACTTCAGTTTGTGGTGAATATTGCTTAATGTATTTGCTATATAAGTTTCAGGGATATTCAATGCATAGTTTTACGAGCATATTTACAGGGAACACACTGTACAACGATATTTTAGTGGATGAGATGTTTCGCTCCTATTTTATAAGTAGATAAGGCTACAATTCCAATAAAAATGGCAGTAAAATGAATGTGTTTTATTGATGATTCAGAATAGCGAGGTAGCTCGTAACAAAGTTCGATACATCAGATTACCCGGAAAAATAATTAGGTTAGGTTAGGTTAGGTTAGATTTAGATAAACAACGCCAGAAGCGAATCGCTTTTTAAAAAAGCAACAATTATAATAATATAGTACGATAATATATAAATTTTGTTATAGTATTTTAGACGTATTTTTTCTTGAATATAATAATACATCGTTTGGTTAGAATAGCGAGGTAGATCATAGCAAAGAAGTTTAATACAAAAGCAGTGATAAGCGAGGTGCACAATGAGTAATAGATAAGAACGCCGAGTTGGGACGGTGTTGATAGATAAGGCCACCGGATATCAATTAGATAAGAGTTAATCGATCTGCACATCTCCGAAACCATGCATCCTATCGCTTCGGGAGTGAGTGCTATCGACTCAGCGTGGCCGCTTTAGTGGGAAAAGAGTCCAAACTTTTTTTTTTTTTTTTTTTTTTTTTTTAGGATGGGGTACCACTGATTTGCGGGTTCGCCAACACGTGATTCGCCGGTTCTGGCGCTTGCGCCGGCGAATCACAACTACTCAGTTAATTTGAAAATTTCAAGTATATGTATACTGAAATCGTATGAAGCATGTTTCCTATTTGTTTGGTTATAAACTGACATTTTATTTATTTTATTTTATTTATTTTAATAATAATTAAGGAGACATTACCTCTCCTCCCCCCAATATTGGTTGAACAAGTTTTCGCGTCCAGTGGTTGATTTGTCAAAGCTAAATAGAAATTGTATTTATACATAGGTTCTAATAGTTAGAGTACACATAAAAAGTATATCAAATTGAAAAATAAAAATACTAAAGTGTGGGGTAATTTTATTGCATCTGGCAATCAACCTGGCACACACCAAGAAGCTTATATCTAATACACTGGAGATTTCGGTATGAACATTAACGTGTAACAAGAAAATATTGCCCAGTTGATATTTTTTATCACTTTCACACCTAACTTGGTATTGCCACTGTTAATACGAAGTTTTCCCAAGGCTACTATGTATGCTGTAATATTCTGTGCAAAAGGTTAGTTTTTGTCCATGAGTTTGTTGATAAATTGCCAACAACGTCATTCAGAAGCATTGTTGGATGAGACAATTATTATTTATGCTAAATAAAATAAGTATCTGAACCAATTATTAAAAAGCGATACTCCCTGATTATGGGTAGTCACTAGTCACCATAATAAAATTGTAGCAACTCTCACTTTGTCAATATGGCATGTGTGTCAAAAAAATTGCGTCGCTTCGAATATTTAAGTTAATATTGTTGCTTATTTAATAAATATTTTCCGAATATAAAGAATGCATTGTATTGTGCAAAATTGCAGAAGTGTTTGGACACCAAATTCTGGCATAGAATTTCCCAGGCAGTGTATATTTACGTTATTTACAATATTCCTCAATACTCCTGCATTTACCTGTTTAGAATCATTACAATGGCAAAAATTGTAAAATTTTGCATCATTTTAGTAAGCAGTCATGTTAAATTTGTTATTTTCCTAATACTTTATCATTTTTCAACAAGTTTTCAATAAACAAATTTAACAAGTAAGGTAACCATGATGACGAGTTTCTATGGATAGCGAAGAGAATATATTGTAATAACAATATTATGATGAAATTTAGAACACCATTTTCAAGATTGTTACTAGTAATGAAACAACACACGACATCGGTATTGCACTCACATGTAGTTATAAGATTGTTCGTTTTTACATTGAAATTTATACTTTTTTAACTTACCTCATATTTTTGAAGTGAAAACTTCTTTAGCGGCGTTGAGCACTTTTTCTGTAATGGGTATAAAATCTTAAACTCGCGTCAGGACACGTGACCTGATCGAAAAAGCGTAAGACGGATGGAGAGTAGACAGCTATCCCCTCTCTACTACGCGCGTTTTCACTTCTGCCGGCACTCCCGGAGTGCAACCCGTCTTTTTTTTGTTTTACGTATTTCAGCTTTCCAAAAAGTAAAATAAAAAGAAATGTGCCCATCAAGGTTAAAATTACTGAGAATTACGACCCAGAAAAATACCTTTTGAAAAATAAACTTTGTAAAGTTAGCTGAAATTTGTGCAAGGCTGCTATAAATAATTTTTCTTTGATGATTTTGGCTTGAAAATTGAAATTGACCCGTCGAAGCAACGCGTTTAAAAAGAAGATCTGAGTAGCTTACAATTTGGTAAACAGCATCTGATGCAAAACACAACTTTCCTCTATTTACAAAGGATGTTAATGCTATATATTGGTTCATATCCAAGCTTTGTAGCCAAAAGTTATTTAAAACTGGACAGGTGCGACCGCATATGGAGTGCTGTTCTCATCTCTGGGCCGGAGCCCCACAGTATCAACTCCTTCCTCTTGACCGCATCCAACGTCGAGCAGCTCGAATTGTCGATGACCGTAGGCTTTCCGATAGGCTCGATCCTCTGTCAGTGCGAAGAGACGTTGCGTCTCTCTGTATACTGTACAGAATCTACTATGGGGAGTGCTCTGAGGAATTGTTCCACCTACTACCAGCCGCACAGTTCCACCACCGGACCACACGCCGTAAAAATCAGTTCCATCCGCACCATCTGGATGGTTGGCGCTCCACCACTGTCCGCTTCACCCGCAACTTCCTTCCGCGTACGGTGAAACTGTGGAACGATTTGCCACCTGCGGTGTTCCCGAACAACTACGACATTGGGGCCTTCAAGAAAAGAGCTTATTTGTCCATAAAAGGCCGGCAAAGCACCTTTTTTTTTTTTATAGTGGGGAAATCTTCCAAAGATACCCACGGCCCCCGGGGAAGGAGCCGTGGGTTATGTCGGATTCTTACCGACTAAAACCCCACTGTGTTCCGTCGAGCCGCTTTAATGATGGGGCCGCGGGTATTTGTTAGAATTCTTCCGCGACTCGGCAAAGCACCTGCAACACTTCTAGTGTTGCAAGTGTTTATGGGCGGTGGTGACCACTTACCATCACCTGCCCCTTTGCATGCTCTGACATAAAAAAAAAAAAAAAACTATCATTCTATACCAATTAAAATTGTATGTACCTATAAAGTATGACCAGTAATATTATAATATAAATACTGTTAAAAATATATGTCGTTATTATTTATAGACCATGATTTTTAGTTTTTTCTATTTCGAAAAATCCTGAATATACAAACCAGCGTGGTCACTCCACAGAAAGAGACAAAAAACAACACTGACGTCATTCAAGGTCATATTTTCTTGTTACAACTTACAAGTTAATGGTCATAGTGCAATCTCCAGTGTATTAGATATAAGCTTCTTGGCACACACACGTGGATGTGTCGCCGCCATTACTAGGCTTCACTCTATGTTTAGGCGATACTCCGTCCGTCTTTTTTTATACGTCCATGACTCGTACAATATGATATTCTCAGAGATGCGATTTATTTGAAATACTTCCATTTAAAATGCAAATACAAAATGCAAAATAACCTATTTTGTAAAATCATAGGTACCTAAAATAAATAAAAATATCATTCAATTTGGTCAAAAGGTGTTTTATTTTAAAAAAGTATTTTGAAAATACCTATTTTGCATTTAGCATTTGAAATACAAAACGTAAAACTATTTGGTATTTTGTATTTGAAATAGGAAATCTGAAAAGTATTTTGCATTTTGTATTTTAATGCTTTTTCTTAAACTATTTTGTACATCTCTGGATATTCTACATAAACAGAAATTAAATTTGCGTTAGACGGCTAATACCTCAATAACGGCTTGACAAATTTTAATAATGTTCTTTGTTAGATTTCTCTCCGATTAGATAATAACCATAGATCAACTTTAAAGCAAACGAAAATATCTGTTCAAATTTGAAAAATATCTACCCGGTCAAGGCAAAAATTGAAATAAAAAAAATCCTAAATGACATTTAGTCATTTTTTGCATAACTAGAGGACCCCAAAAAAAAATCAAAACTGTTGCACTTCTGCTGAAGTCAATATTCCGAATCACGAATGCTAGTTCATCAGTCAGAGGAAATGAATTCATGTCCGGATCAAACTGTGTCTGCAACATTGTTATTTGAACTATAATTTTTGTATCGCAATGTTGAACGTTTTTAATTATTTTTTTTTTAATAAGTTTATGATTATTTAAAACTACCTATCTAAAATCCCTTACCCTTCCGTCCCTTTCATTTTAGGATGTCGTGGTTAGAATTAAAGATAACTGTGAACTATATTAGAGAGATTATTCAAATAGTGATCATCATTTGAAAAACATAATATGGAGATATAATACCTAGTCTTTCCCGATAATCCTGTCATACCTAACTTTTACAAACGTTCCCGCTGTCCCTATTTTTAAATAATATAGGAACAGATAACTACAAATTCTATTGAAACATTTAATAGGACAAAAAACAGCGTCTGTGCCGAGCACATGTCAGAAGTGAAACTTCTTTGGCAAGATTCAAAGATACCAAAATCGTTGCCTTACGTGACGTGACGTGACGATATTACCATTACGCGACCTTTTACTAAATTTTACTCTCAACGCGACTAAAGAAGTTTCACTTGAATAAAAATTATTATTATATTATTCTATAGGTAATGATAAAGTGATTATTAAGTTCGTTGTCCACCTCTTACTTATATTAGTAATATAAGGCAAGGCTTAAAATTAGAAGTAACAAGATATCAGAATAAATGCTTGATTGTGTATTAAAAGATATTTTTCTGATATTGTGAATATTATATTTTTGCGAATAATCATCATCAAAAAAAGGTAAACGTAATACAAATTTGTTATCAACATGTATCATATCAAGTACTCCTTCATTTTCAAGTACTAAGTTGTTCGTTAATCGTAACACTTATTTTTGTATATTTATAATTATGTAAATCTGTAATATATATAAATGTAATATGTATAATATATAAATTAAATTGTTGCCATATGACATAATCTACCGTAAAACGGGGTGAATAAGGACTCAGGGGTGAATAGGGTCAAATCGAGGAATCTAGTTTCGAAGCCACAAAATAAAAAAACAAGAACTTCCAATTGCTACCTTTTTTTTCTTCTAAAAGTAGAATATATTATCTTCTAACTGGCAACACCGAAGCGTTGTGAAGTTAGTAAAAGGTGTCAAAAATCTTCTTTCAAATAAGACTGTAGATGTGAGGTTGCGGTATTGTCCCATAAGTTGACCGTTTTTTGGAAATTCAAGTGTTTTTTTGACAACGTGTGGAGTTAGCCAACGATATAATATCTTTAAGAAGCTACACAAAAAGAGAAAAGTCTAGATTTTACATAGTTTTTGTTTGAGATCGTTTTCTTTAAAACCTCTGGGATTATTTATTTTTCGAGGTGAATAAATACGGTAACGGGGTGACAAGGGACGGCTAAAGTACAAATAGAGTCGCCTATACTTGGTAAATAGGGACATATGAAAGTTGATTAGGAACGGTAAAGTTTGAATAGGGTCAGGGCTGCTACAACATGAATTGAACATTTTACCGCATTGTTTTGCATGATTTCACTTTTTATTAAAATAAGGCATTTTCATTTTATTTATTTTAAACTTATATACAAGCATGCGTACAAGGCGAACTAATGAGATGTAATAAGAGATACATAGGTACGAACTTGTATGATTTAAAAAACAAGCCTACAAACAAATAATAATAGTACGTAGTGTGTTTAACTAACAATATATGGGTTTACGCTTTTTTTTCAACTTAAAAAAAACCTGGAGGTTCTAAATTCGACTGTATGTTTTTTATTTGGTTTGTATGTGGCGCTATTACTCCGTCATTATCGTGAATTGATTTTGATTATTTTTTTGTTGTATCATAGGATATAACATCAGAGCAGGCCTCATAATAAATTTTATCAAAATTGGTTCATCATATTTTTTAGAAAATTGACGAAAAAGATAAACATGTATGCACATTTTTACAGAGATTTTATAATAATATTATAACGCTAAGTAGCTTTCTGCAAGATATCGAAGTCGATCGGTTTTAAGTTTTAACGTTTTTAGCGTACAATAAAAGATTTTGGATTTATTGTATTATTTTTATTTCCAAAAATTTTAAATTTAATGAAGAAAATTAAACTTTTAGCAGAAGGTAATTAGTTCTTTTTTTTAAATAGGAAAGAGACAACCCTACTAGTTTTTCCCAAGTTACCCATGTCTCGTTCCAGGTCACCCCACTTCAAGTATGAATTGGGACAGCCTATATTTTTCTTAAAATATCTAAATTTTAACTAATTCTGGGGATATTTTTAACATTTACGAAAAGTATTAACTGCCGGAAACCCTTGGAAAGAGTTATCAATATTGCATTCGTCCTACAACATCGATTAATTTCAGTGACAAGTTCGATTTTGTCCCTTTTCACCCCATTTTACGGTACCGCTTTTACCATGTGACATTTGAATCTTCTTCTTCTTCTTTTTTGTTTATGGCCTTCCCAATCCCATAGAGGACGGATTCTGCCAATGTCAAGTGTCATGTGTGCACAGATCAAAATTGATCGTTTATTTCAATGATACGGCTCGGAGCAATTAACAAGCCTGGAGAAGTAACAATTAATTGAACGTTTCTTATATAGTGGCTCTCTTTTATTCAATACCCTAATTAATGCGATAGAAAGAGACAACACACTGTTATCGGCTTGGCATTCAAATCCACATGTAGCCACTTTTTGTTCTAAAAAGGTAGTGCTTGCCACTTTATCGAATACTAAAATATCGATAAATAAAAAAATTAAGTTATAAAATTGCTTGAAGATAATTTAAGATTCTTTTAATTTTGAATTATGGATAGGTAATTCCAAATTTTAAGATTCGTTTAATTTGGAATTATTCATTTACGATGCGTATTGACTGCCTTGCATTGTATGGTAGTGGTATTTATAAAAAAATATTATTAGGTATTTCGGTTTAGGTTGTTTTTTATGGTTTCGTAAAAAGGTACGTATTTTTTCCTGTTTTCATAGATTCATTCATAGAATTATACGGAACCCTTCGTGCGCGAATCTGACTTCCACCTGGTTGATCTTTTTACAAATCAATAATCGTATCCTACTAATATTATAAAAGCAAAAATATATAAGAATGGACATTTGATATTCTTTCACGTAAAAACTACTGAATGAGTTTTTATGGAACTTTACAAATAAACATATTATAGATTAAACATCAGAATAACATATAGGCTACAATTTACCGCGGGAAAATAACTCATTCCCACAGGAAAAAATTGGTAAAAGTTTAAAATAAATTGCTTCAAATAAAACAAATAAAATTTAAATTTTTTTTTTACAACATTTTATTTCGATACTTAATTAACAAATTACAATATTTATTATTTAAAATAGATGCCACCTTAACTTGTGGCACAGCATCTCTGCAAAGCACTTTACTTTTCTTCCCGTCTGATTCGAAATGATTTGAACAAGGCCGAGAATGTTTTGAAGGCTTCCAATTTTCCCTGTGCTATAGCTTTAACCCAAACATCTTTTAATTTTTCTCAAGCCAGAAACCTGCAAATAACAATAAAATCCATACTTAAATACCTTTTTTTTTCTCCTAACCTAAAGCAGTCATTATCAATGAAGTACTTCGTACCTACTCAAGTATCGATAATTGCACAACACTATGGAAGTTATATTTTGCATTTTTTCTAAAAACTAAGCTGATTATGATTTCATTTCAATGATTACGGTTAGATAAAACATAGATGATTATGAAAATAACGTAAATTAACTTATTTATAATACAATTAACAAAAAAATTGATCAAAACACTAACCTGTGAAAAGACAAATTCCAA